>CM021102.1:430159194-430728156 GCA_007115665.2 Sequoiadendron giganteum | reverse complement strand
TCCTAAGGATGATGACCTTACCTTGAATTCCTTTATAGATGCATATTGGGTAGGAGATGTGGATGAAAAGAAAAGTACAAGTGGTGGTGTATTCTTCTTGGGGAAGAAGTTGGTGTTTTGGCTAAGAAAAAAGCAGAATTCTATTTCCTTATCTACTACTGAGGTAGAGTATATTGCTACTGTAAACAATTATACTCAAGTATTGTGGATGAAGTAGATGCTGGGAGATATCAAAGTTGAGTATGATGAGCCAATTGCTATATTATGTGATAACTCAAGTGCCATAAATATTTCCAAGAATCCAATGCTACATTCAAAGACAAATAATATATCTATCAAGTATCACTTTATGAGAGACAAAGTGAGTGATAAATAAGTTAGACTGAAATATGTGCCTACAAAGGAAAATTTTGAAGATATCTTCACCAAACCATTGCCTAAGGATACTTTTGAGTATCTCAGAGGAAAGTTAGAGGTGATTTCCCCTCCTAATCTCAATTAATATGCAAGTCTTTGCATCAATCCATGCACTCACAGTTAGATCTTGTTTTGAATTGATATTATGGAGGCTACTACTCAGGGGATTAGTCAGAAGATTCATATATGTGGTTCATAGAATGTGTACCTTTTCCATTGATGTCAAAGGGGGAGAAGAGTAATGTGAAAAACCCTTGAGGAAGAAAGGGAGAGAAGAGTTATGGGAGAAGAGTAAAGTGAAAAACCCTTGAGGAAGAAAGGGGGAGAAGAGTATGAGAAAAAAAAAGATTGTTGGAGAAGAGCTAGTTGTGCTTGATGGTATTTTTCAAATCATGTGTTTCCATCAATGCCAAAGGGGGAGGTTGTTGGATGTTGTGGTTGTGTTTCTGATATTTGGTTTTCATTGATGTCAAAACTATTAGCATTAATTATTTTGAAGGTTGTAAATGTCGAGGATATTGAGAAAATTGTAATAAATGTGCTGTAGACAATCTGTGAAGCTGTGAAGGTCAGAGCGATGGAAAGTTCTGTAAGTTGATATTCATAAGGTGTGCATTAATGTGTTTTTTAATAAGCCTATCTAGTATGTTTTCTATAATTTTCAAAGGTGTGCATCAAGGATTGAGAATGTTATGAAGTTTTGTGTCCCTACAGTTATTTTGTTACTGTAGCAGGTGTTTCTAGAAGAAGAGAATGCAATTTTGATGAATTGAATTGTTGTGCATGCTCATGAGATGTTTAGTGATGTTTCTAGATTGTTCTCTATTAGTGTGGTACATCTACATTGATCGGTGTGTTCGTGATCAAATACTTTTCCTTTGCGTTTGAGTTTTCATGTTCTTGGCCTACATGATGGTGGTAGCATGTTGTGGATCCTTATGAATTAACTTTTGAATTATTGGTGTGTTCAAGGATGTTGATTTAGGTCCTCACTATGTTGTGACCAACTTAGGTTGGTGCACATTAAGATTTGTTCATGTATTGGGCCAACAATTTTTAATTCATTTATTCCTTATTTTGTGGTTGACATAGTTGTTGATGTAAATCCATGTAGCGGATATATAAGAATGATTGTTTTCCTCATTTTTTAGTATGCTCGGTGTATGTATGTGAAGTATGTACAAGATATGTGCGAATAAATATCAGATCATTTAAATGTAGAGCAGAGTGTGAAGAATTTTGAGCGAAGAGTGAAGAAGTATCTATGTGCCTAACTGGAACTGTCATCAGGCTTATGAAGAAGCTAATTTCTTAGTTCAACCTTATCAGATGAAATTAATCTGATTATCTTATGTAAGGCAGTGAGCCTTCCCTTTGAGCAATGAGCTCTAGGCAGTGTCCTTGAATGCATGTGCATTCTCTATTCATTTTCTATTATAATTTTAACAGGGTATAATTGTGGATTAACCTCCACCATGGTTTTTCCCTTGACAGGGTTTGCACACAAAAATATTGGTGTTATGTGTTTCTGATGTGTTGTTGGTTCTTGCTCTCATTGTTAATTATCAGATTTGAGATTAAAGGCTGATAAAGTAAGGTAAGTTTTTAAAATCTGAAACAACTGATTCATCCCCCCTCTCAGATGTATATCCTTGTTTTTCCAACAAGAATTAAAGAGATTGATTGAAAAATACTCACCAAAGTTGTTAGCATCAACAGACTTGGGAATTAGGACAATGAAGGTCACATTCAACTCTTTGAGTAATCTTCTGGACTGAAAAAACTCCTTTGTAGCATTGATACCATCCTCCAAAATAATTTCCCAACAAGATTGAAAGAACATAAAAGGAAATCCATCCAGCTTAGGGGCCTTATTTCCTTCAAAATCAAAAATTTCCTCCTTAATTTTTAAAGCAGAAGGAATAGTCGTGAGATCCCTATTTAGGACTTTTGAGATGAGATGGGGGATAACCTCCAAAAAATCCTCCATCCTATTTTAGTCCTACATTAGATCATCCTTAAGCATATTATCAAAGAAGCTAGCAGCCACTCTCCTAATCTCCACCTTATCCTCCAAAAGTGAACCATCAGCCAAAATCAAAGAAATCCCATTAGACAATTTATGCTTGAGGGAAGTGAGATCAATGAACTTGGAATTGTGATCCCCATAATTTAACCAAATCGAACGCGGTCTTTCCCATAAAAAAATATTCCTCTTTTGTAACAATGTCATGCAGCTAAGCAAGTAAGCCATCCTCCAACAGACCATTCATCTAGATATCATTCTGGATACCATTCAACCTTTGAATAACCAAAGTTTGAGACTCAAAAATATGACCAAATGAATCTCTATTCCATTTCTTGAGATTTTTCTTAACAAATGTCAACTTTTTGGCTATTCTGAACATCACGCTACCATCAATATTCACTTTCCACCATTTCTTAATGCAATCTATAAACCTAGGACCCCTAAGCCACATAGCTTCAAATTGAAAGGGAAACCGCTTCTTACCCCCAAAATTATCAACCACAAAGGAGATGGGGAAATGTTCAGAACCACACTTCATAATAGATGATAGAGAACAAGAAAAATCCACAAACCAGGCTGTTGATACTAGAGATCTGTCCAATCTTACTTGAATATTTTCCACACCAACACGCCTATTATACCAAGTATACTTCACCCCAATCATTTTAACATCAATAAGGGTGTTATCATCAATGAACATTCTTAAATCTAGTTGGCTATTAGGATTGGCCTATGAACCACCCACCTTCTCATTGTCACATAGAGGAGCGTTGAAGTCTCCCATGACAAGCTAGGGGCTATCCCAAAAACTAAGCCTAAGATCCCCAAGATCATCCCATAATTTCTTCCTAGCTCTTTTTAGATTAGGAAAATACACATTGGAAATAACCCAAGAGTAAGAGTCCCTAATCCACACAAAATTGTCTCCAAATGGTTAAATCCTTCCACAATTGGGACACCTTTGATCAATCTCGCATTCCAAAAGGTTGCAATGCCACTTGAAGCTCCCTAAAATCTAACCCCATGAAGTCCACAATCCTTGAAAAATAGATTCTTCAAAGCTTTTAGCTTATCAATTTTCATTTTTCATTTCTTAAATCAACAAGATATCCAGCTTATGATCCCAGACCAATTTCTTCAAGAGGTCATGTTTATGTGTATTATTTATCCCCCTGATATTCCAAGACATAATCTTCATTTTCATGATGAGGGGGTTCTCTTTGAGCACAAATCAAAGATGGTTTTATGAAACCCTTTAGTAATATCTTGCTCACAGTCCCTCTCCCTGATTTTCTATAGGGAGGGCCTCCACTGGCTCCTTAGTTTGGACTCACAATCCACTTTTTTCCTTCTCGTGGTAATACCCTTATGAGGTTGGGGAGGAGGAGAAGCAAAGGATTTTTTCTTCCTACCCCTCACCGAAATATAGCCTTCTTCACATTTAGTCCCTATGTCTTCAACCACAAACTCACCAACACTAGCTCTCATCCTAGATGCACATTCTAGAGGGGAAGAAGGGGCAACAACAAGCTCTAGAATAGGATGTTTAGGGGAGCACAAGGAGTCCAAGACATGATCCACCTCTTCAACAATAGATTTTCCAACAACCTCTTCCATAATTAACCTTAAAGGGGTCTTTGTTTTGCAAGACCAAGATGGTGAGAAACATGCTCTACCTCTAAAGTGATAAAACCTTAAGAACTCAATTATTTTGATAACAATATAACTCAATGATTTTGGGTTTAATGTTTTGTAATATTTTCCTTGTTCCACTTTTCTTGTTTTGGGGAGACAATGTTTGAACACACATCAATGGGGATTTTCATTTGATTTAATTTTTGCTTAAGTGAGACTATTTCATTACCACATCAAGAAAGTCTTAATTAGTTTCAAACTAAGAATTCATATGTATAAGAAAATTTCATTTCACAAAGTGCATTATGTGAAAATCATGAAGCTAAGGCCACAATTCCCTATGTTAACTTTGGAAAGTGTGCATTTAGATATAAGTCCAAATATTTAGAAGTCTCTAAGGAAAAAATCCTTAGGGACAAGCAAAAAAATAGGACTTTTCAAAAGGTATCCATACTTAATCCAAAAGGTTTGAAATTTGGTGAATCATGTTGATGTGTGTTTGAGATGTTTTGGAACCAAGAAATGTTTTAAACTGACTCACAAGCAATATAAAATTCCTAGCTCAAGTGGGTGTGTTCTTCTTGGTGGGCTTTCTTCATGCCCTTCGTAGTAGAAGAGATGATTTTACATGCAATTTTATGGAAAAG
This sequence comes from Sequoiadendron giganteum, assembly GCA_007115665.2. NCBI lineage: Eukaryota > Viridiplantae > Streptophyta > Pinopsida > Cupressales > Cupressaceae > Sequoiadendron > Sequoiadendron giganteum. Next base: position 430,723,428 of record CM021102.1, on the reverse strand, counting down.
TGTAGAGGTATGTTAAGAATTAACTCTTAATCTCTACACTTCAACCAAAATTGGACACGGCAAGTAACTTCTTGGAAATAAATTTCAATGTATCAATTTAAAGAACTCTTTGGATTTGGACTTGGTTAGCAACTACAAACAAGGTTCTTAATGACAACAAACTAAGAACACCATGATGTATATTCACCCTCTTGGCCACTTAAGTCTCTTTTATCATTTCCATTCCACTTAAGGTGTGGGATTAGATGTAGAATGTTATACACCATAGATTGATGCTAATTTCTCACAATTTCACATCCTTTGATATAGCCCACTGATAAACATGCTTGCAAGAACTTGACTATGAGTTCTCCATTACAGTATGTATCTCATAGAAAGTCCTCTGTTAAGGGTGACTCAAAGCATGAAAGTAAAATCGAGAGTATTTCTCTACACCCAAGATTGCATGAAGCACAATGGGAGTGGATACGTACTACAAGTGTACACAAGAAAAGTAATCTTGAGTGTTTCTCTTCACCCAATATCACACAAAGTGCAAGGGGAGTGGATACAAACTACAAGTGTATACAAGAAAAGCAAGCACTCATTCATTTTAAGCACCAATGGAAGTGTTTGTTTGTTTTATCCAATTTTAACCGATATATTGCAAAATGAGGATGTGTGGGTCCAATTTTAACCAACTTTGAAAAGACTTAAAGCATTTATGAATTTTAAACCTAATTGAAAGCTAGTTGTCCTAATATTGTAAGTTTTAAAACCTAATGGAAATTTAGTGGTCCTAAAACATGAAGCAAAGAAACATATGAGGGGTTATACCATCCCCTAAATTTCAAAACACTTTTACATTAACTAGAGCTAAGAAAAACCAAAAATCAAATTTTTTAATTTTTTTTGGTTTTTTCTATGTTCTAGTAAATCATATTTTCAAAGGCCTTCAGAGCGAAATTTGGGGTTGAAACTTGTGTTGGTCCCTAAAAAAAAGGCTACCAAAGACAATTTCTTAGGGATTGAATTAGTACTCTTGGAGACCTTTCCAATGGTGCAAATGGATTCAAATTCTAAGCACCGAGTAAAAAGTGATGACCCCAACAAGTTGAGGTAAATAATTTCCTATTTTTTTCCCAAATCTGCAAGACCAATTAGCCTCAAAAACAAAAAACAAATGTCAGAGAGCATGTGAAGTTAAAAATTTAAAGCACATATGAAAATTAGCTCTCTTTTTTATTTACCAATAAAAAGTGTCATTGTCCACAATGGTGTCATTATAATTCACAAAGGCATCACTATAATTCAAAGGCGTCACTCTAGTGAAAGTTAAAAATCATCGCTCTATAACAAATATGGATGACAAAGGCATCGCTATATCGAAGGCATTGTTATTTTAAAATTTATGATAGTTTCAAATACTATTAGTGTCACTATATTTAAAAGGCATCACTAGATTGAAATAGGAATCACTATAATTCCCACAAAGGTGCCACTATATGGTGATGCTTGACAATGGCATCATTGTAGCTTCCAAAAGCGTCGATGTAGCTGCAAAATCAAGAACACAAGAATCTAAAGAGAAATCCATCAAATTCAATTAGTATAGCCCTCCCTCTAGCACCAAAATGTGACCAAAGTCATAGTGTGAACTAAATACGATAGATCCAAGTGAATTTATACCCTATTTAATCCCCTAAGCAATGATCCCAATAAGATATTCAAAATTTCAAAGAGCAAGAACCCATTAAAATAACACGAAATCAACGTGGAAATGTAAGGTAAATCTATTCTAAAAATTCAAATCTTATCCCATTGGGGGAGTGGTGTCGCATTGATGTGGAATGATGACCCTTTCCCAATCCATTGAATAATATGAGCTTGTTTTGATCAATTTTATTGAAGAAAGCCGACGAAATCGATGAGATATGAATGAAACATGGCATGAAACTAGTTTAACATGATAAAAATGATTTTTAAATGCTAAAATTCTTGATAAAATAGATGCAAGCTATGCTAAATGTAAATGAAATTTCAAAGATGCAAGCCATAGATACCAATTTATGCTAAAATGTATGTAAACTAAGCTAATATGGAAGCCACTAATGGATGCTTAAGCTAATATGGATGAAGATTAATCTAACATGCTAAATGATGCTGAATATGGATGCAAGTGAGTATGAATTTCAATAGCATAAATTTTCTATCAAAAGATGGATCCATTTCTCTCCAAATAGTGATGTATTTATAGGAGATCAAATGAATAATCAAGGGCTTAGATCAGTTTGATCTATCAATAGTCAATATTGGATGAAGGGGGAAACATGGATCAAGGGTTCTCATCAATGTAAGAGAATCAAAGATCACATGGATCAAAGAAAGATCAAGGGATAAGAATCATTCAAAACAAAGAGTTCATTTGAAATAAATAATTCCCTTTTTGGAGCCAAATAGGAGAATATTCCTTTGGAATATTCCCTATGCAAGTGGATGGGAGGGGAAATTAGCAATTTAGTAATTAAAACTAAATTTGAATGTGAAATATGGAGAATAATATGATATCCATTAAATAATCAACTTATTTAATAAAAAAGGAGTTCAAAATGACATTTAATTAAATAATAAAGATTATTTAATGAAATAAGAGGAAATAAGGTTTAAATTAAATAATTGGATTTATTCAATTAAATAGGGTGAAATTTTAGTGCAAGGGGGGTGAATTAACCCAATTAGGTCAATTAGATTAATAGGTGAAAATGACACATTTAATTAAATAACTAGGTTAATTTAATCAAACAAGCGAAAAGAAGATGGGGTTCAAGACAAAATTATGTTAGTATATTGGATTCAAGTGCGTAATACCATTCAAGACAATTTTAAGTGTCTACAATATGAAATTAAAGTTGAAATTAATAGGACATTTAAATATTTGTACTTAAAAAATTTAGTGATTCTTAGTCAAGGCATTAACTTATCAAAGAAGTTCTAAGAAAATTACTTAAGGGGATCAAATACTTCAAATTACATGTCTCATATTTAATCGCTACAATTGCTTAAGGGGATCAAATACTTCAAATCACATGTCTCATATTTAATCCCAATTTATATAATTAAGTAGTATAATTTAGGATGATTCATCATAACAATTACCAAAGTTATACAAAAATAATGTTAATGTTAATATAATTTAGGGTGAACCCACAAAAGTGGTTTGCAATTCGAGTGAGGAAGGAAAAATTCCAAAAACCTCACCCATGCAAAAAAAATTCATTTTGAGGGGTTTGAGCGAACTCAGTGTTCAAACGAACCCAAAAGGGGTTCGGTCGAACTAGGGTTCGAGCGAACCAGGGTTTGAGCGAACCACTTTGCATGTGGGAGCCCGTGTTTCCCATTGTGGAAAGGGGGTTCAATCGAACCCTGGTTCAACCGAACAAGGGTTCGAGCGAACCCATTAGGTTCGCTTGAACCCCCTTTTTCACAACTTCCCACCCTCTGACACAAAAAGACTCTAGATTTTCTCCCTTCAAAGCTCGGGTTGAGGATGAAAATGGAGGAGACTTCACAGAACCAACTGGAAGATGGTAGTCCTTGAAACGAGCTATCCAACAAATATAATTTTAATATGTTTTGGTTTTATTATGTATGTGATTTTTTAGTTTTATCAAACATAGGTTTTTCACCGAAAAATCAAGCTCTTTGTTTTGCACATGTGGAAAACTAGAAAATTATCAAAATAAAAATTTTAAAAATATGTTCATGCTGGGTATTGATGTCCTTGATCTATTAAAAAAAAAAAGAATTTTGATACATACAGAAAAATTTATGTTGTATACAGTCCGCCTGTGTCTGAATTGCAATTGGTTTGACTTCAAAACTTGATTAAGGAAAAAATATTCAATAAAAAACTATGAGACCAAATGCAAGTGCTAGATATCATAGTTACAAATCTAAATTCAAAAAAAATAGAATTTTATCCTTCATACAAAGAAAAATTTATGTTGTATACGGTGAGCATCACTTTTTAAAAATATTGTTTTATGAAAAATTGAAAAAAATATTTTTAGAATCTACAGAAAAAATGTGATGAGACTCTAGTTTGCATCATCTTCAAGTTCCTCACGGTTTAGCTGCTATAGGTGCTCGAATATAAAGATTTAGTTAAAAATAATAATTGCAATGTCCAATTTGGCCAAAAATTGTAAACCACTATTGTGGGATCACCCTTTATGTTGTAGTAGGATGTCTTAAGGGATCCTAATAGGAATTTTTAAGGGGACAAAATAATTTAAAGTACATTTCTCATGTTGGATCACAATTGATTTAATTAAGCATTATACTTTAGGGTGACTCATCATTACAAATGATATAATTAAGTATTAGAATTTAGGATGACTCATCATAACAATCACATTCTATACAATTTAAATAGTGCCAATGTTAATTTAATTTATGTCACAATAGGATGTCTTAAGGGGTCCTAATACGATGTCTTAAGGGGATCAAAGAACTCAAAATTTGGTGAAGTTTCCAAAGGAAACCAAATTTAACAATAATATACATGATATTTAGTGATTATACAATCAAATTTAAAGTTTCAAAGTAGGAAAACATGCATATTTAACAAACAAAATTTATAGAATATTGATTTTGATATATAAAAGTGTAGAGTATAATTGTGTATGTACATGTATACAAATTTTTACAAAATGTGTAATTGTGTAATTATGTATGTACATATATTCCAACTCAAAACAATGTTTACAAAATGTGGCTATGTCATCTCAATAAAGTTTGAAACTTGTGGGGAATGTAGCTGGTCTTCACACCACTTGATATCAAAATGATACAAGAAATATCATTGAAATCATCAAAACATGTATTTTAATTTATATAAAATTGTCTTATTACACAACTTGTACCCGTATTTACAAGTATTCCACACATGTGTGTAGGTTGAATCTGCATCCTCTCCTTTTTGTTTTAAAGCATGAGATCAATGTGATTATGGCTTAAGGATACAAAAAAGGATAATAAATTAATTTTAACTATTAATGTACAAGCAATATCAATTTATAATCAAAAAATAAATTTTAATATATTTTAACTAATAATTACCTATTTTTACCAAGTATTCCATGTTATCTAGGTTGAATCTACATGGACTCTCATTTTTGTCTCAACGTATGTGATTAATTTGTGATGATGGCTTAATGATATAAGAGGACAATTTAAATCAATTTCAATTAATAACACACAAGAAATATCAAAACATGTATTTAATATATTTAAAAGAAAAATATAAAACTAAAACTATATTTACCTATATTTACTTATTCCATTGTACTATCTACATCCTCTCTTTTTTGCAATGCATTTATGATTGTCTCATTCTCTTCCATAGAAATTATCCATAACTCTTTATTTGTAGGTCTTCCATGATACCTCACTAGTTTTATATTTGTTGCCACCACCAAATGTGAGTAGTGTATAATCTTCTTATGTGTTTTATAATCTTCGAATGCAAACAAACCATTCTTCCTTATTAGGTATTTTCGTAGCCAAGTACCAACCACCACCACCGAAACTATTGGATAATGATAGCCATCATCAAAGAAGTTCTCAAAATTTTCTTAAGGGGATTACTGAAACTATTGGATAATGATCATCATCATCTTCTTCTTGAGGTTCTATTAACTTATGTTTAGTCTCCACACAATGAGCCAACCTTCCTCCTCATTCTCCTTAGGTGCAACGATAGTATATACATGTCCTATAAACAAAATTTTATTCAATAACTTGTACGTGTCCATATAATTTGACCAATCTACATACATGCATTCATATGTATATAAATAAATAAAAGCATTACAAAATAGTAATGAAATGAAATAAATTGAATTAAATTACCTTCTTGTACAAGGTCTGAAACATGGTCATAGTCATCTAATACAAACACTTGATCATTATCTTCAATTCTTGTTGCATATTGATCGTGTGCTTGTGCAGGTTTCAATGATCTTTTCTTCCACTCTTCAAACCATTATGTATTCTCACATGCTTTCCAATATTCTAAAATACAAAATTGACAAAAACATGCAAGCTTCGCAAGCTCCCTTATCCAGATAATTCATGTTCTTGCATTTGAGCTCTTAAATGAATGTCATTTAGTAGATCCATTTATCGTCTCACAATCAAGATTAGGTAGAATTTTCTCTTCTTCAACCAACTAAAAGAATCAGTAAATTGTAGAGTAGTCACTTGCTGTAGGTGTGGATAATATTGTATTGCACCAATCCACAATCCCACATGCATCTTTAAATTTTATTGCATCCTCAAATTTCAATTGTTCTCTAGCAAGAATTATTTTAACACATGCACTAGCTCTATCATGTTCTCCTTTAGCATGTATAGCTTAAAAAAAACTCCACATATGTTGGAAATTATATTCCTTGTGAACCCTACTTAACTAATAGAAAAATTGAGAATTCTTGAATTGTCTTATACAATTATTTGACCATATGACCATATGAGATGTTCTATCATCTAGATTCCTCTTTCTCTTAAATTTGTATAAAATATATTGAAACAGTATGAACAAACTCTAACAAGTGTAACCGGTTGTCACTCAAACAAAAATGATACTCCCTCAAAAAATTTCTATCATCCTCTGTGCTATCATCTACATGTCTATAAATAATATGAACAAACATAGCCACTTGCATTGAATAGTAATATTGTGATTATATTTCCTCTTGTGGAGCTAGAGTATAGTTTTTCGCAAAATCAACCACTAATAGTATAGTTCCAACTGAAAATGTGTTTCAACATGCATGAAATTGTCCATCAAGCCATCAAGCATGTTGAGAGTTCTTGACATCTTTTGGTACAATCTTACTCTTAAATTCTGATATGAATGCATGTACACTAACTTTTTCTGTAGTTAAATCACAATGCTTTCCAATTTTTCCATCTTTTAAAGAATATTCAACATTCTTAAATCTTTTAACATCTACTAATTGTTGTCCAAAATCATTTTCAATAATTTCATGCATAAAAACTCATAAGAATGAAAGATTGCCACAACTAGTGCATTGTCCAGAAATACATGAACTTAAATAAAATATTTTCCCATTAGATCTTTCACAAAATAAAATTGATATAAACTCCTTTATTGTTTCAAGTGGCATATTAAGACCACATTCCCACATAATCATGTTAGTATGTAAATTAAAATGTATATATCGAAAAACATCATAGTAATAATGAAATTGAACATGAATTTTACAACAACAAGATATTAGTTGCTTATTAATTTTTACATACCAAGGTTTACATTTTTCAAACGATCTTTAACTTATTCTAATATTACTAGGTAACACTAAATCACCACAAAAATTTCTATAAAATTCAGTTTGTTTTGTATCTAATAGGTGTTTTGGATGAGGATCGCAAAATTTGGACCCCACTCTTAATTAAAAAACATCTCTAGCATTAGATGATACCCTAGTATTATCATGCGAATATTTTTCAATCAAATATTTAATTTAAATATTCAATTTCATGTCATACCTCGGGAGTCGACTACTAAAACTCCAACATTGGTTGATTGGATCATTTTCTATACTTTCTCTTCTCTTTGTCACTCTTACCAATGTTTTAGGATGTATTTTAGAATTTCACTAATATTTCTTACCATTATTTTATTCAAAGTTGTTTTATGAACTATATAAGTTGTTATAGCTCGTCTTGCTGCATTCTTATCTTTAGATCAACTATTCTTTCCATTAGACTCAATGGCACTATCAACAATAGACATAACATGTTTGAGTGATTGATCTTTTCTTCTTGGTTTAACAAAAATGGCAAACGTTTTCATTACCTTTCTCATTTTCCACATTCTCATCAATTGCATCATTAGTTGACATTAAAATGAAAGTTTTTTATGATAAAAAATTCTTTGCATAATCTATTGGCATGCGTTCTTATTTGTCTCCAAGAAATCTCACTAGGAAGATTATCCAAAACATCTCTTTCAATTTAAAAAATATATATTTTCATTTTCAACATCACATCCTGGATTTTGATTTTCAACTTCAACTTCAAAATGATTTTCATTTTAATCAAAAAACTGGTTTTCATTTTCATTTTCAACAAAAGGGTTTTCATTTTCATTTTCAGCAACAAAAACGATTTTCATTTTCATCTTCAACAACAAAATGATTTTCATCTTCATTTTCAACAACAAAATGATTTTCATTTTCATCATCAATAATATAATCCAACTTCTTTTAAAACTCATATAAAAAAAGTTGTCATTTCATTCAAACATGGATTTGAAGACGTACTTGGATTTGTGCCTATTTAAACATTCTCCATAGCATTGAAAGGGGCATTTTAAGACATACTAGGATGAGTTTGTATAATCGTATTATTTGTTGAACTGGACAACTAAGAGGGGGTGAATCAGATGTCACCAAATTAAACCCTTAAGTAATTTACTGGAACAAAACCTTAACACTTCTTAAATGATTAAACATTAAGTGAAAGTACAAAAATTGAAAACCATCACAAACCACAGTAACACTAGATTTATGTGGAAAACCCAATGAGGGAAAAACCACGGTGAAGATTGACTCACACTATAGAGAATATCAAAATTGATTACCAAAAGGATCACTTCCTGAGGCTCACTGTCAATAGAAGGACTCACTATTCAGACTCACTATCCACAAGGCTACAACCCAAAAATACAAAAGATGGCTTATTTCCAGAGCATAAATGTTATGGCTCATTTCCAAAAGTGTGAACTAATGGAATACACCTTCCTTGTGTTGAATTCAATTCTAGACGAAGCTCAATATAAGTAATATTGCTTCTCGCAAGAGTTTCTCAAAAAATTTATTATGGTCTTCAACTGATAAATCATTTAGGCTTACACCATACACATATGCTCACATCACTCATACATCTCTTCATGTTCATCTTCTACAGAGAGTCTCATATATATAGGTATATTTCATTCATCAATTAGGTTAGCCTAATTAGATGAAAGCAAAACAATCAAAGAGAACACTTGTCAGCATAATTATATTAATTTGTCTATGATCTATATAAAACATCCCCAAGATATATTTTAATCATTTTAATACATAACATGTGTTAGGTCGGCCAAGACCAGACCCCAAACATAAAATCTTCAAACCATCAACCAATTGTAGTGTACAGAGTTAAACTTTATCATTGATAACTTTTTCTCCCAACACAAAACTTCTCAAGATCCCAACAATAGCTATCTGAGTAAATAATAATGACGTAGTTAATATATCATATAAGATTTATTCCTAGAGGAAGATCCTATCTCAGATGTCCCAACCAGACTAGAATACATACTGGATCTACATGCATTAATTTTGTTTACAAAGTATTCTTTACAAAAAAAATATTTCTCTACTAGACTTTCTAGGTATCGGTAGAACTACTTCCCAACTGGTACAACTAACTTCCTCACAACATTCTCTTTCAATGGTAATGACTTCAAAAAATACATCATCAAGCATATATCCAGAGATCCAACATGAAAAGGGTAATTTCCATTCTTTATCCTAGTAATGTTCTCCATTAATTTATCCCTTAATAACTCACATAAGTTGTAATCCTCATTCTTTTCAACCATTTGATGTGCAATATAAACAACAATTTCCGAAGTAGAGCCTTCCCTATTTTTGAAATAAATCTTATATGAAATTCCATATGCCACATACCTTAACACAGGTTCGACTATAGTATGAATTTGAAGTTCCTTTTGGTCTCCTATCACTCCACTTAGGGCTTCAACCTCTTTTTTCTTCACTAAATTCTTCATGAGAATGGGTCCACCATTACATAACCCTGTAATTGCTGCAATTGCTTCCTTTGTAATCCCATAGGTTATTTCGAAGACCATCTGATCACCTTGAATTCTACTTAGGAAAAACCAAATAGTACCTATATCTAAAAAGTATGGGAACTCGCTCCAAATATCTAAACCCTTGTGCTCTAGACTCTTGACCTTTTGTATTTGCTTAGCTAAAAGTGAACCTTTGAAATCTTGAATCTTTTCATGGTTATATCATTGATCTGTAACTTAATTTTTATAATTCGTCACTGTACGGATCGAATACCAACATTTCCTTTGACTCCATTGTTTTATCTTTGTTCTCCATACATTTTCTTCACCAATAACCCTAATTTTTTATCTCTCAGCTGCACATTACTCCTTAGCTTGTCAAATTCACAATGTGAATGAGAATGACCATTTAGCTTCCTTGTTTAAATTTTCACTTTTAGGGATCATCGCAAAAGTTAATTTATTTCTTATAACATCATCAATACTTCTCTTTGTCAATACCTTCCCCTCAGCCGAAATTGTTGGATCAATTTTTAGATGAAAAAGCCTCTATACCAGAATATGATACAACAGACTCATTTCCACAATCTTCCTTTTCCTCCAAGCCATGGTGCCTTTCTTAGATTCATATGATTTTGCCCTGATTTTTGTATTTATTGCCCTTCAGCTTCTAACATACACTATAATCCAAGAATAGTTTCACATTTTTCTTGATTTTTGTTTTTTCTACCAAAATTTTCTCCAATACCTTCAAAATAGAGACTCACATCACATATCCTTGCATCATTGCATGATGTGCTGCATATATTAGGGGTTTATTATATTTTTCTATGACTACTCCCCCTAAAACTATTGTTGGGTTTAGTCCTTGGAAGAGGCATTTGCACCAGAAGTAGATACAAAGTTATTAAATTCATCCTTGTTCCCAGGCTCTTCCTTCTTCCTCCATTTTTTTTCCATCTCTCTCCTTACTTCTTCAGAATATACCTCATTCTTGACCTTCTATTCTAGATTAGATTTCTTTCCAACTTTTCTTCTACAAAATTTTGAGATATATCCTGGTTTGTTGAAAATGTAGCACACAACATATCCTTGATCAAATTAATTTTAATTTGTCCTTGACTTGCACTAATTAGCCTTATGTCCAAAGATATTGCACGTGTAATAGTAGCCTTGAATATATTGAATCCTTCTACTAGTATTAAATATTTTCATCATCATTTGGCTTCTACATTCGGTAGCTCTATGTACAAACTTGGTGCAAACATAACATTATCCAACAAAAATTCCAACATTCACTTATTCTATTCTGGTTCATCCCACTTCTACATTTTGTTGCTCTATGTCCATATTTACTGCATGAGAAATAAAAACCATTAAACTATGGGTACCTTTGAGCATTAGGTTATTGGATGGGAATCCTTCTGGTATTGTTCCTTTCATTCTTGTGTTGATAAGTATTGCCTTGAAATTTTCTTTGATTGCCCACTTTGTTGAAAACTGGTTTCATCTTTGAGCTTTGTCCTTCTTCAAGTCCTAGAACACCTTTATCCTTTGCAAGTTTCTAAGATGAAATCAACTCATCAAGCATTGTATAAATTTTCTTGAACCTTTCTTCATGAGATTTCACTTTTTCTAGATCATCTTTTAGGGTTACTACTTCTTGTTCTAGCTTATCACATTTTTCTGTCCTCTGATTGATAATCCTTTTCAGACATCCTTCCTCTATCTTGCATTGTTCAATAGCCAAATTTAGATTCTCTTCCACCTTTTTTCTTTATTCAAGTTTGATTGTTAGATTCTCAATAGTCTCCTTTGCTTCCTTTAGTTCCTGGTAGACTTCTTTATGTTTCAACTTGAACTTCCAGATCTAATTCCTTAGTTTTTGAATGCACTCATTTTCTTCCTTGACATTTTCTTTCATATCTTCATTTTCAGACTCTATAATCTCTATTCTTAATTCTTCATCCAAGTCAGATCCCTTCACCATTTTGTTCAACCTACCAAGATCTCATTCAAGCTGCTAAACTCATTCCAAAGGACCTAGCTATGATACCAATTGTTGAACTGGACAACTGAGAGGGGGGATTAATTAGTTGTCACCAAATTAAACCCTTAAGTCATTTACCAGAACAAAAACTTAACACTTCTTAAATGATCAAACATTAAGTGCAAGTACAAAAACTAAAAACCATCACAAAACATAGTAACACCAAATTTACTTGGAAAAACCAATGAGGGAAAATCCATGGTGAGGATTAAATCACAATATAGATAATATCAAAACCGATTACAAAAAGGCTCACTTCCTAAGGCTCACTGTCTAGACTCATTGTCCATAGGGCTACAACCCGAAAATATAAAAGATGGCTTACTACTAGAGTATAAAATTTATGGCTCACTGCCAAAAGTGTTAATTGATGGAATACACCTTCCTTGTGTTGAATTCAGTTCTAGATGAAGCTCGGTATAAGTAGTACTACTTCTTCCAACAGTCGCTCAATAATTATATTTTGGTCTTCAATTGATAAATCATTTAGGCTCACACCATACACATACGCTCGCATCGCTCATACATCTCTACATGTCCATCTTCTCTAGAGAGTCTCATATATATATATATATATATAGGTATATTTCATTCATCAATTAGGTTGGCCTAATTGGATGAAAGCAAAACAATAAAAAAGAACACTTGTCAACATAATTATATTAAGTCAACTAGGATTTATATAAAAAATCCCCAAGATAGATTTTAATCATTTTAATACATAACATGTGTTAGGTTGGCCAAGACCGGACCCCAAACATAAAAGCTTCAAACTATCAACCAACTATAGTGTAATTGATAACTTACTACTCCCAACAATAGCTACCCAAGTGAATCATAATGATGTAGTTAAGATATCAAAGTCATAGCTTATCTTGTGATAAAATTTGGACCTAACAACCAACACATTGGTTCACTGATAAGGAACATATTTGATAGGTAATAGCTTTCGGTAAACACCTCATATATTTGGTATTGTATTGAAATCAATGACAACCATTTGATGCAACCCAATTTCCAACAATCTCATTTCCAACATTATTTTCCACCTTAACGTCTTGCAAATTTGGATTGTCTACATCCATGGTCTCCTCAATATTTTTATCTTTAATAATTGTTGAATTGGATTCTTTAGCATTATTCATTGATTGAATTCTCATTCTTCTATCTCTTTGTCTTTTTCCCTCCACTCTCTTTGCTTCAATTTCTTTAGGGGCCAATACCTTCCCATCTTTCCTCTTATTACGAGCTTGTGAACCCATTATTACAAAATTATGAAGCACAAATGAATGTCAATATTGAAAGTTTTCATCTTTTGTTCCTCCTTCAAACAAGAACAAAACAAACACAATTCCACTCAAAAATTGTTCCAATGATGCCTCCTTTAAAAAATTAATTCAAATTGCAAGTTGAAGACCTTGTAAAGACAAAATTGATAGAAAATAGGTGAAATTATCACTATCGGCTATACATGTCAAGTTGTAGAATTGACAGTAACATTTTGCTAGTAAAAATTTTAAAATGGTCAAAAAATAAATGATATCTCGTTTATAAAATGAGATCACGTTTATTTTTCAATGATCTGAATAATAAATAAAATGAAATGAGATCTTGATTTATAAAACCGAACCTATTTCTTAAAATTTGATTTTTTGTTAGGTTTTTGCCTTTTTTTAGTTTAGGAAAAATCTTGGGGACCTGAACCTAAGCTTTGGACTTGGTTTGACTTGCGACTTGAAGGTCATGTTAATGCCACAAGAAAATAATGACTTTGGACATATGCTTGAAGACCCTTTTACAAAAAAAATTGACGAAATTAAAACCCATTATAGATGAGACAATGTAGATTCCAAATATGTAATTTTTTTACAACTGGATTATTTTTTCTATTTTTCAATTAATTTCTGATGAAACTGGTCCATAAACTTGAAATATCAAGATTTTTTAGTATTTTAAATTTTTTTTATTAAAATACTTTTTTGTAAAATGAATTTTGATGAAAACGTGCTTCAGACAATTCTTTTTAATTTGAAAAAATTAAAAAAAATGATAAGTTTAGGTCATCTTATGCATGACGTACACAACGATTTTTTCAAAATAAAAACTATGGCCAATAAAAAATTTACAAAAAAAATTATAAAAATATTGAAAACGTGCTTCAATGAGTTACAAATATTTTCCCAAAAGGAATTAGAAAAATATTATTATTTAGGTCAAAATATGGATGACGTACACGTGCATAGTATGGTAAAAAAAGTGACTTTTAAATAGTGGTTTTTAGAAACGCCTATTGAAAATCAATTTGTATCATCTGGGTATTGAAATAAATTACATATTTGGAAATAGACTCTGGGTAATAAATTTTATGATAAGTGAATTGTTTTAAGATTCCACTCTAAGTGCTTCAAATTTTAAGGTCAAATGTGACAAATTAAAAAAAAAAAAGGGAAAACACTTCCACTTTTTGGCCAAAAAGTGGACTCAACTTCTTGCCAACACCCCCAAAACAAGCACTTTTGTCATCTTTTGTGTGTGATTGCAGATTTAGGTTGAAGAAGGAATGAATACCTTTTGAAGTGTGAGATTGAAAAGTTCTCAAAGTTTTCAAATCACAAAATCTAACCTACAGATCTGAATTTTAAATTTTTGACATTAAAACCTGGAAAAATTAGAAGATACAAATCTATGTCAAAGGCTCCCAAAAGTTGTAGAAAAACCCTAAGAAAAGACCCATTTGCCTAGGGGTGAATGAGTCCCATTCAACCTTTAGAAACTACCTCTTGGTGACTAGAAAACACATTTTTTCCCTTCTTAGGTCTGCATTTGGTTTTTTGGTTCTACAAATATTGAGTTTAATATTGTTCTTTCAAGCATTAGACTGCATTTTAGAGTTGATTTGTTATTTTTTAGTTTTTCTCCCCAAAGTGTTGTTTGACCTTGACCCCTGTCCCTCAATCATAAGGAAATATAAATATTCTCACTTTGGGTTGATTCACCTAAAGTTTGTTAGTCAATTCATTAAGGGGATCTCATTTCCTAATTAAATAAAGGATCCCCCCTTATTACCAAATCACAAATTTTTAACCCCCACGCCTATTTTTTGTTATTTCATTTTGATGAACCCAACATTTGAGCATCATAACTTATTGGTTTGGAGTCCATTTTCAGCCCTAGATCTAGATTTTGCATTCATTTGCATTGCATTGTATTGATTTGTACCTCATTTAGGGTTGTTCACTTGCATTAGATTGCATCTCATTTAGGGTTTTAGGTTTTCATTTTTGCATTATTTAAAATCTAGAAAATTAAAAAATCCTAGTCATTTTGCATAGTGTTTACATAGCATTACATCATTAGTCATTTACATCAAAAAATTGAATCAAAATTGCATCTCAAATTAGGTCTTCTTTCTTGTCATTTATCACTATTTTGCACTTGCATTTAGACCTCATTTTTCAGAAATCTGAAACTATAACCTACTATTTGAAACCAAAATATGAAAACCATAGAAATCACTTTAGAAACCCGCAAATTCATTTTTTTAAACCCTTAAGTGAGACCCTTGATCAAGGATTTTTTCTGAATTTTTGAGCATCAAAAATACTATTTCTGCCTTCCATGTTTTTGTATTCAGTCTATTGTTTCAATTTCCAAAAAATTTGTTATCTAAAATTATTCATATTATGCTTAATTTTTCAAATTCAATGCATTTTCTCAATTCAAAATTACATCTAAAAGACATCATTTTTCAGGTTTTTACATAGCATAATAATTTTTTTATCTTGTTTTAAATCTGAAAATTGCTTTTACATACTTTCATTGCACTTTACATTCTAGGGTATTTGATTGAATTTTACCTATTATCCATTTTGGGTGCACCTTGGGTTTGTGAAACTTGTATGAGCTTCACAACTTGGTTTACTATAGCCAATATTTTTGTGAGACATATTTTGAGACTCATGTCATCTCATGATACATCACTCATCGTGGATCTTGGATTTTCTATCTCTTTCACTCATAGTGTTGACACTAGTCAACCCATTATGGACTATACCCTTAACACTTCATTTCCCATGACTTCCCTATCCACAACCAATGTGACTGATATTCATACAAAGATTTCTAATGTCCCTCATGAGAACCTTAGAAGAATGGATGAAGAGTTAGAGAAATTGCAACACTTTGTAAGTTCTAAAGCCATCACCACTAATGTAGTTCCTATGATACAAAACATAAAAAAGTTGATTAAAATTAAAAAAGGAATACAAATGGTGCATAGCCTTGATCCCATAATGCAACATCACATAAGAAATAAAGAGAAGCATACTATAAATCCTTTGGTCAACTTCATTGAAGTTCAACATCATAAGTGCCTAACCAAAATTTTGTTTGGCATTGCTTTCTCACAAAATGACATAATTAAACATGTATCCAATTGTCCTCTTTACATAGTTGGAAGAATCAATGACAAGCCTACTAATGGGATATTATTTTATCCCTTTTGTGTAGAGAATGTGATCACTAAATAATTCTTATTTGTGCATGAGCTTTATCAAGATATTTATGAAAAACTAAAAGCATGGATCAAAACACATAATGGTTTTTCTTACCCTATAATAAGTTCGATAACTCTTCCTCTAAAAGTTGGACCGAAAATATTAAGTGTCTCATTTTCCATCATCCCATCGCTAGACCAATTTCATGTGAAGTTAGGCTACCCATGGTTTCACTCCATGAATTTCATCCCGTCGGTTGTGCATAAATTTTTAAAGTTTCCATTTGTCAATGAGATCTTTACTGTGCATCATAGTGGATTTAATCATGAGTATTCTTGTGGGAATTTATCATTTTATTTCTTATGGACCCAACCTATGGAACTTATTAGGCCTCATGAGGACTTTTGTTTTAAATCTTATCAAAATTTTAAGGCAAAGCACATAATTTTTTTATTCCTTACCAATATTCCTCGACCCACGATTGAGTCTCCTATCCTTGATGAGACTATGATTGAACCAAAATCCCTTCCAAGTAACCAAGACCAATCCATAGAAAATTCTTCACCTATTTCCTATAAGAGACCATGAGATAACCAAATAAGTCTCATTGTGCCTCCTAAAATCAAATAAATCTACAAAGCTAAAGAGAAAGTTGTTGAACAACCTCCCATGGTTCCTTTCATTCCTCCCTTAAGGGACGGAAAGAAACCTATGGTTGATAAACCCACTCCTACATAATCAAAAATTGAAAACCAAACAAAAAGAAACTGAAATTCTAGAGAGCGTAGGCATAGATGTGCTATTTCTCACTTGTTGCAAGCAAAAGAAGAAAATCAAAACATAGAAAATAAAAATCCAAACTCACCTCAAGCAATTCATGATGACTCTTCACCTTCTCTGAAACAATAAAATCCTATATATCAAACACAACAAGAACTAGCACCTTCCATGGATATTATCATTAGACCTTATGTTGTGATTAACCTTGATGATGACAATGAAATTACAAAAAATAATGAGGAAGTGCATAATGAGCTAGATTTATTGTTTTCCTCTTCCATGAGCATAAATTATAACAATCATGATGGTCCTCCTACAAAGAGTGATTCACCACATGTTGAACTTGGTGATTGTCCTAGTTTGGCACTTGACGTTGTCCTTTTGGCTAGTTGTTCACCTTCCACATACGATGAACAAGATTGGGATGTGGAAAACCTGCTATAGGTTGACTCGCATGTGTCTTACTATTCTTGTATTTATTTTATTTTTCATGTTCTTTATGTGATTGCATGTGTGTAATGCGATCCCCCGTATCATTTTGTTTAGAATGTCTTCATGTTCATTCCTCTATTTGTATCTACATTCTTCTATATGTCATAAACCTTTATCTTTTATTTTGTCTTATGTTTTCCTTTTTGGGATGATGCAAGGAATTGAGACATTTAGGTCTCTTCCATGTTGACCCAAAATATTTTCTTTGTTTTATCTCTCTATGTGTCATTCTTCCCATTCCATGAGCTATTTGGGGAATGCTGGCATTTTTGAGCTCTATAATATCATTGTAGCAAAGACATATACTAACCCCAAATCTATGGATGCCTTTTTCGTTTTGGTATTTTATTTTGAGGGCAACCCATTTTTCATGATATAGCTTCATTTGGAAACATATGCTTGACATAGGGCTTTCCAAGTAAGCTCTCATGTCTTCTTTATTGTTAGCATTTATCATTTTCTACTTTAAAGTAATTGCTCACAACATGGCATTATAAATTTCTTTAAAGTGGGGCATACATTGGCATTATCATTTTTGAGATCTTGGACTATATCTTATGTTTCATTATGTGGTATTCTTACTTCATGTGATGTGTTTTCTTCTTGGTCTTTCATTGGGTTTGATATCCTCCAAGAGCATGACCTTTCTTGGCATATGATATTCCTTTCAATGGTGATGCTACGTGTTGAATTCTCTAAGTTGTGAATCTTTTATCATTGACTTTTCTTCTCTTGGATAAATTAGGCATAGTATTCCATAAGAGAAGACCTTACATGAACTAATAAAAATCCCTTTGAACATGTCTTATCCTATTTGCATTTTGTTCATAAGTGTTTAGCATAATTCAGCTTGCTAAGCCTTATGAAGCTTGAAGTTTATATTGTGTGGTGCCTTATTAAAGTTATCAGAGATATAGATTTTGTATGGTAAGGGATCCTAATAAGATACTCTCATTTTTCACCCTTGGGGTCTCACCTAGTGGAAAAAAAAAATCACTAGCCCGTATGGGCATCAATTGTTGTTTGCATAGTGGACAACAAGTTCCACTTGTAAATGTTTTTGGACAAACAACTAAGGCGTGATCCACATCGAATTGGAAATTTGAGGCTTGATCCACCCCTTTTATTTTTATTTCTTTCTTTAAGTCTTTGACATTGTATGATTGAGTATCTTGTCATTGCTGCACATATATATGTTTCACATAGGCATGTGCCTCCTTGTGCCTTTGTTGATTTTTCCATGAGATCTTAGATCTTGGAGGCTTGATCATCTTCCTTGATCTTTGTCATCTTATCCTCCCAATGATTGTACGACTAGACCTCTCTTGATTGTCTACTTTAGTGTGAGTTTGACACAAGGTCATCCTCTCACTAAAGTGGGTGCTAAATATTGTGTAGAAAAATGTATCCCTTTATAATATTTTCACACTTTTTTGGGCCCTCCTAATTAAAATGGACTTAATAATTCCTTAATTTAGTGTTAATTATATTTTCACACTTATTTGGGACTTCTTAATTAAATTGAGCTTAATTATGCCGTAATAATCCCTTTTATTAATTTAAAAGCCTAATTAATTTTGTTTTCCAAAGGGGAAACCCAACAATAGTTAATGCTTAAACATAATGTACTTTTACCTTGAGCAATGTGTGTTCTAGGAATAGGGACCTGGGACCCATTCACCCATGGAAAAATGGGTTCTCCCTAGACCTTTAGACCTAAAATTAAATTATTTTTTGGGAAGTATTTTAATGTCTTAAAATTCAAATTTCAAAGTTGGCTTGTGATATTTGAATTTTGGGAAATTAAGGATACATACCTATAAATACAAGGTTATTTCACTAAGTTTCACCTAGAATTTTTATATGACTTCACAAGAGCTAAAGTTTGTGATGAAGAGAATTCAAGAGCATATATATTAGAGATTTATTACAGCAATCAATATCCATTCACCATGTTAAAGTCTTCTTGCATCATGCATGTTTTTGGAGCTAACATTGTGATGTAGGTTTCAAGATCGAGTTCAAGAATTCAAAGTATCATTTCAAGTGTCAAGATCCACATCCAATTCAGCCATTTCATGCAATATTTAGACCTTCTAATATCTCCAATAGAAAGGTTTCATTCAAGGGTTCGTTGAGTGGTAACATATCATTGTTCATTGTTCATTCCCTCTTTCATTTCATTATTTCAATTCAAGGTTTTATTACCAAAATAGGGTTTGACCAAGCCAAACCCCCATTCACCCAAAACAAAAATTATCTTGTGTGTGTGATTGTATATTTATGTTGTAGAAGGATTGAATATATTTTGAAGTGCAAGATTGAAAATTTGTTAAAGTTGCCAAAGTTGTCATCAAGTCACAAAATCTAACCTACAAATTTGATTTCCAACTTTTTGAAACTAAAACCTGGATAAATCAGAAGCTAAATATTTATGTTAGAGGCTCCTAAAAGTTCCAAAAAAAACCTGAGAAAAGACCCATTCATCCAGGGGTGAATGAGCCCCAATCAACCTTCAAAAAATACCTTTTGGTGATTCATAAATGCATTTTTTCCCTTCTCAAGTCTACATTTTGTTTTTTGGTTCTACAAATATTGAGTTTAATATTTTTGTTTCAAGTGTTAGATTGCATTTTGGAGTTGGTTTTCTATTTTTGGTTTTTCTCCCCATAGTGTTGTTTAACCTTGACCGTTATCCTTCAGTCATAAGTAAATCTAAAGATTCTCACTCTAGGTTGATTCACCTACAGGTTGTTAGTCAATTCATTGTGGGGATCTTATTTCCTAACTAAATAAAGGAAAATAGGTCCCCCCTTATTACCAAATGACACATTTTTAACCCCCCACACCTATTTTTTGGTGTTTCAACCATAATGATCCATTACATCTTGAAGTATTTATTAACAAACATAAGATTAGATGAGTCTTGGTAGATGGTGGAGCAGGTCTAAATATATGTACTCTAAAGTTGGTTACAACATTGATTTTCTCTAAGGCTTGTGTAGATACATCCAAGAAATTTGTTATAAATGTTAGTGTAATTAATTATTTATTACACTAGCATAAGTTAACTTAGGTCTTAATTAATCATATTAGTCCTAGGTTGCATTTAATCATTTAATAATGTTGTTGAGATAAGATTCCCTTCTAGAAGATGATTTGTCTTTTCTAGAACTTATCCCATCTTGTTATCATTCCCTAGGTAGTTGGTTAGGATTTCTTGTTGTCACATGAAGTTTGATTTGAACACTTGGCAACATCCTTTGCATTCTAGGTTTAGCACTTGCCTATATAATCAGGCATATGTACTCTTTGTAAACTATCTAGATCATCATAATAGAATCTCTATTTGAATGCCATTATCATACTTTTTGTGTGGTTGAATATTTTTTCCTGGAAAAGGTCCTCCATTGAAGACTACAGCTTCATCAAGGACACCTTTGCATCCATCATTCCAAAAGTAAATTCTTATGATGGCATAAAGTGCTCTTCTAAGGGTTTGATTTCACTTCCTATTAGAGTTGGACCAACTGTTCAAGATATTGTATTTCAAGTTCTATATCTAGAACTACCATACATTCTTCTTCTCAGTTGCCCATGGATTCATGCCATGAAGGTTGTCCCTTCCACCTTCCATCAATGCCTTAAATTCATTATAGTGACACCAAAATCATAATAACAGGTGATCTTGATCCCTTCCAATATTGTAATAATTTGAAAGGAACACCTAAATGTCAAGTTCCTATCAATCAAGAAGGTTCATCTTTCATATCATCTCATTACATTGATGCTTACACTTTATCCATATCTCCCACTCCATATATTCCCTCTATTGAACCTGAGGTCTAGGTCCATGACATAGGATATGGAGAATACAACATTCAAAGTTCTTATTGCATTGGAAAGTTATCTATCTCACCAAAATTTTATGGGAAACCTCATCCTATCCACAATGTTTTCATTTTTCAACACCCTAGTAACTTTACTGAGTGGGGTGAATTGAGAAAAGAGACCATATATGAGGAAATTTCTACATGGATCTATAAGGATGAAGAAGATATTGAGCCTACACAATTACTAGTTGAGCAGTATGGAAAAAGTTTGAGATCATGAAAATGAAGGTTATGATGGACATAGTGGACTTGGCCCACACAAGAAAGGAATGACAAAACCCATACTACCTAGAAAGTTACCAAAGAACAAAGGGTTAGGGTACACACCATTAAGTTTAAGTGATCATCATACTAAGTTTCTATGAGATGAGGACACTAACACTTATAAATACATCAAGACATCTAGGAATAATGTCAAGACTAATCACCCGAAATTGAACAATATGATGGTTGAGCCCGAATTAAAATTATTGAGGACCCTAATGATACTTTAGTATTCATCATATCTGACGTATCCTTAATATATACAAATATCGATGATTATTTACTCTTAGTCTACCTACAATTGATAGATTGGGACCAACAAGGACCTCTAAGCTTATACATATTAAAAAATGATGAAGCAATAAATGATTTTATGGGACTTCGAGAAGGAGTACCTAAAAAGGATCATAAAGTTAGATTCACCATGTATCTTGATGCTACAACCTACTTTGGGGATTCCACTCTGCCCTCTAGTCATAAAAGAGAATAAAATTAAAAAGAGTAGGTCTCTAGGTGAAAATTGAAAGGTGCCTTTAGACCATGAAAAAATAAAAAGAAAGGACATATCTGAGGGTGAAAACCTCCCTGAGGCACATAAGGATGGAGGATTGGATGTACTCCCTACAAGTCAAGAGAGATCACCATTACTAGTAGAGAAATTACTAGAAGTAAACATTGGTACTAATGGCAATCTTAGAATTATTTACTTTGCAACATTTTTTACAGTGACCAAAAAAACAAAGTTCATTGCTTTCTTTTTAGTAAGGAAAATCATTTTTTCTTGGTCATATGCCAACATGCTTGGGTCAGACCTTGAGTTAGTTTTGCATCATTTTCCATTATTCCCAAATGAAAAACCATTCAATCAAAAGTTGAGAAAAATGCATCTGTAGATTGTGCTGTTAGCGAAGGTTGAGTTGAAGAAATTATTAGATGTTGACTTCATTCAACCTATAGATTATGTAGAATGGATTTCTAATCTTGTACCTATTACCAGACCAATTGGAGGAATCAAAATTTACATAAATTTTAGAGATTTGAAAAAAGAATGTACCAAAGATGATTTCATGTTGCCAAACATTGACATCATAGTAGAAATAATGGTGGGATATGAAATGCTATCACTCATGGAAAAATTTTCAAGATATAATCAAAAAATAATTTCTCTTGAAGATCAATATAAGATAACTTTCATATGCCATTGGGGTACTTATTTTTTTAATTTCATGCCCTTCAACCTTAAAAATGTTGGAGCTACATATCAAAGGGCTATGACTTCAATATTTCATGACTATATGCATACACTTATGAAAGACTATGTTGATGACTTATTAGCAAAATCCATTTCAAGAGATAGTCATCTAGATGTACTAGACATAATATTCACAAGGTTGGAAGAATACAAGGTTAGATTAAATCCAAAGAAGTGTATTTTTGGAGTGACATCCAAAAACTTACCAAGATATATTGTATCTCGTAGAGTTATCAAGGTTGATATTGTAAAATTAAAATCTAGCATGGATATGCCTCCACCAACAAACATAAATCAGTTGTACAATCAAAAAAGGAAAGTTATAGTTAATCCAAAGGTTCATAGCTCAATTGGCTGATAAATTTCATCCATTTCAATACTTTCTTCACAAATGATATTTGTTCATATGGACTAATTGTTGTCAAGAGGAATTTCAACAAATCAAGGATTATCTATTGTCACCCCTAGTTCTCATGCCACCTATCAATGATGAACCTCTAATAATGTTCATATCAGCACCGTCATCGATGTTGGGAGCCCTTTTGGCATAAAATGATGAAGAAGGAAAAACAAGATCCATCTACTATATTAGTCACAAACTTGTAGGATATGAACTTAACTACAACCCTATTGAATGAGCATTCCTTGTAATTGTTATTTTCTACTCAAAATCTTTGAAACTATATGGTAAATAATCAAAAAAATCTTGTGGTGAAGATAGATCTATTGAAATATATACTCAAAAAAGAAACTCTAACTGGTCGATTAGCGAAGTGGGTAATGATATTGAGTGAGTTTAATATAAAATGTGTTGATCAAAATGAAATGAAAGGGAAAGTGGTAGGAAATCAACTCATAGATGCTCCAACAATAGCAAACCATCCTTTGGTGTTTGATTTCCCTAATGAGTCTATTTTCATAATAGAAACTTCCACTGCATGGAAACTATACTTTGATGGATCTTATACAAACCATGGTTCTGGAGTTGGAATTATCTTCATCACATCTCAAGGAGAAACAATAGTTAAGTCATACAAGATAAAATTTCTCACAAAGATCCAAATGGATATTAAATGGAAAATCAAGAATCTTCAGGCCTATGGTGACTCCCAATTGGTTATCCATCAAGTCAATGATGATTATGACACAAAATATGAAAATATTATGCCCTAAAAGAGAATGGTTGATAGTTTTAAGAAGTATTTTGATGTCATTATCTCTGAGAAAATTCCAAGGGTTCATAACAAAGCAGCCAACATAATGGCCACCATAGGATGTCTCTTGGATATACCTAACAATGTACCTCAATATGAGTTTTTGGTGGAACAAATTTTGATCCATGCATTTGATATCCCCAAATTTGAGCTTGTATATGAAATTGTTGGTCCTAATTCACCATGTTATAAATACATTTAAAATTACCTACATAATCAATTCATATACTGACATGATTGGGTTGGATCCTGAGTTAGTTTTACATCACTTTCCATTGTTTCCAAATGCAAAACCAGTCAAGAAAAAGTTGGGAAAAATGCATCCCCAGATTGCACTCTTAGTGAAGGTTGAGTTGAAGAAATTATTTGATGTTGGATTCATTCAACCTATTGATTATGTAGAATGGATTTCTAATCTTGTAACCATCACCAAATCAATCAGAGGAATCAAATTTTGCACAAATTTCAAAGATTTGAACAAAGCATGTCCCAAAGATGATTTCTCCTTGCCAAACATTAACATCATAGTAGACCTAAAAATGGGATATAAAATGAAATTTTATCACTCATGGATGGATTCTTAGGATATAATCAAATCAAAATTTCTCCTAAAGATCAACATAAGAAAAATTTCACATGCACTTGGGGTACTTATTGTTGGAATGACATGCCCTTCGGCCTTAAAAAATTTGGAGCTATATATCAAAGGGCTATGACCATATTTTTCATGACTATATTCATACACTTGTGGAAGACTGTGTTGATGACTAATTAGAAAAATATATTTCAAGAGATAGTCATCTAGATGTACTACACATGATCTTCTCAAGGTTGGAAGAATATAAGGTTAGATTAAATCTAAAGAAGTGTGTTTTTGGAGTGAATTCCAGCAAGTTACTAGTATACATTATGTCTTGTAGAGGTAGTGAGGTTGATACCATAAAAGTAAAAGCTATCATGGATATGCCTCCACTAGAAAACATAAATCATCTATGCAGTCTCCAAGGAAAGTTACAATCAATCTGAAGGTTTATAGCTCAATTGGTCAATAAATATCATCCATTTCAACACTTTCTTCGCAAAATGGTCTCGTTCATATGGATTTATTGTTTTCAAGAGTCATTTCAACAAATCAAGGATTATCTATTGTCACCTCTAGTTCCCACAAAACAATTTAATAAAAAAAATCTCTATATTTGATCTACCAATAAAATTTATAAATAAAAATGAAAGCCATAACTAGAAATTAGCACAAAGTCTCAAAATCTAAATCAAGAATTCAACGTAAATAACGGTATCCGGACATAATAACCGGACCAAAATAACCTTGGACACAATAACTTTGTCATAATAACCCAAGGACAAAATAACCTAGGGTCATAATAACCCATGGATAGTATAACCCGTGGTCAAAATAACCCATGGATAGAATAACTCGTTGTAATTTATTAAAAAAAAAAATCCTTTCTCTATATTCTTATGGGGATATTATGTCCATGTGTTATTTTGACCACGGGTTATTTTGGCTTGGGTTATATGACCCTGGGTTATTTTGACTAATTTATTTTGTCTAGGGTTATTTTGATCAAGTTATTATGTCCTACAACCTAAATAACTCCATGAGAAAAGGATTATGTCTCAAACTCCAAATAGTTAAGTAACCTTACAAAGTGTAATATCAACACAATTATTTTTCAACTTTAAAAAATGACCAATTAATAAAAAATCTACAACTTCATAAGAATTTACACATCACAATAACCATGAAACTTCAACAAAGCCACCTGTGGAGAGAAGGGGGACAATGGTATCAAACCAAATGATGGTAATATAAATAGTGCTCTTAATGCCACATAAAAATAATTGAGTATAATATTATGTTGTACAAACTCATGTCATAAATAACATAGGACATGCCTTGCAAAACATTTCAAGTGCATAGAGTATCACATTTATATAAGAACATATATAGATCCTCAAAATAAGAATAATATAACCAAAACATTTATTATGTAAAATTTCAAACATCATCTCATAATCCTAAGTCGCCAATACATCTAATGTAAAAACTATTGGGATTAAGGTGGCTCAACCTTTGCAAGTTCTAGCATTAATATGGTGATTAACTATATATTTTATCGTAATGTATTTTGCCTACTAATGTTGTGGCTCTTTGTGGGAGTTGCTAGTGATGTAGCATCCTACATAGAAGGTGACATGTGCATTTCGGAAGCTAATTTCAAGGAAGTAGGCATACCACTTTGAGGTCCTAATTTTGTGTCTAAATTGATGGCAATTGTCACAAGTTTCTATGACATGCTTTTAGACAGACTATGACAACTGTTCATGATGGTTTATGAAATTTGTAAGAGTCATGCAAGGCAATTGTAAGCTAAATTGGTGGAGGTGGGCATCCCAATCAAGAATTTCTTAATTTATGTTGGTTTTTCATGTGTCATAAGTCTTTTATGGTTGATTATGATAGATGTAAGAGATGATTATGATAGTTGCATTAGTAGGTTAAGATATGCACCTTGCATGTTATCCCTTTCGTTTGCAACATGTAGTGAAGAGGATGTTGACATGTGGTATTTATAGACGTCCATCTTGGTGCTCTATAAATATGGATTATGCTACCGGATTTCCTTTAGAAGAGAAAGATGTAGTCTCCATGTTAAGGTTGTGAGCCTGCAATCTATTGTAACCATATTGTTACATATTAATACATTGGTTTGATGCTTTGGCATGTGATGTTTTCTACCCGAAAGGGTTTTCCCCATGTATACTATTTTTTCTTCTCTTTTGTCTATCTTTATTTTGTTCTTCATGTTTCTCATTCTTGAAATGTTAATTTACATGTCGTTATGCTATCAAAATTTTCCTAGATCTAAAACTACATCAACTTTCTTCCAAGGGTTAATGCATGGGAATTAAAAAATTTATATTTCCTCTTTAAGGCATAGTAGTTTTTTCTTGTATCAAGATGTTGAATCTAATTTTTTTAAAGAAGAATGAGATACTGAAGGTGCATACTAGTTCTTGGAAGGATTTTTGAGTTTGTCATTCCCTTTCATTGGTATCAGAGCTCAATTCTAGATTTGCATGTTCTTGCATGTTTATGTATATAAGTTTCATGTACTTGCATGTGTGTTTTATGGACTTGTATGCCACTTGCATGTGGTGTTTGGGGTTTTGGGTATTTCTTCTGTTATGATTTCTTAACTTGAAAAGCTTGATGGAATATGTTTTGAAGGAATTGGCTGATTATTAATCCTTTTCTAAGTGAAAGTTTTGTAGTTTATCTTGTTTTCTAGAAACAATAAGAATTTTAAAGAATAGAAATGATAGAGTTTTATTGAGTTTTTCATGTGGTTAAATTTGATATATTATTGATTTGGAGCTCTCGACTTGACAATTGAATAACCCTTATACATGGTGGTTATTTTTCTTTTTATGGTTGTGTACAACAAAGTTTTCATATTAGGTGTCTAAGGTGGACTCTTTGATCACATGAAGAGACTTTTGTTGCGATGAATTCAGTTTGGTGTGCTTATGTTGGGTGCTTGGTTTTAGATGCTGAAATTGGAAGGCATTGTTTCAATTATCATGAATACATGTAGGATATGGAGTTTATCAGTGGATGATCTAGAAGCTTCTTAAATAGCTTAATTCTCTCTCAGATGCATGTACATGGTGGTGGTGGAGTTGTATTTTTCATGAGCCTAGAGTTCTTGAACCTCTACTTTCTTGATGAATGATTTTACTTGCATGGCTTGAATTCATGTTCCTTGGATATGAGGGTTTTATGAATTTTTCATTTACAAATATATGGGTATGCATATTCATGATATTATATTGTCTCAGTTTAACTATTATAGTTGTTTTTTAGACTTATGGGTCTTCTAGATGTTAAGTGGATGTGGATTTACATGGATTTTTGTAAAAACATTGGATTTGCAAGTTTTACACGATTAATCAAAACTTGTGATTTTATAGATCTATAGATGAACTATTTTTTCATATTTATTTCCTTTTGTTTATCTAGATGTAAGATAGTTGTAGGTTTGCATCTATGCTTCATGCATTTTTTAAGGAGGTTTACAACTTTCTCATTGAGGAAATATTGGTCATTTGTGGGTTGTGAAGTTGGGATATTTTATTTTTTATAAGCTTTTGGAAAACCTATTTTTATTGAAGGTTTTATAGATTTCCTAGGTTCTAAAAGTTGTGGGTTTGTGTAGATTTGGAGTATTCACTTGTTCAAAAGAAATGTGTGATCTATTATTCTAGATGTATAAGTGATTTTAGATTTACACAAAGATGAATTTTATAGGTTTTACATGTTAATAAAAATCTATGGTTTGTAGATTCGTGGAAAGTATTGTGTTCAAACTCTTAGAATTATTTGGATGAAAACAATTGAAAATTTAGAGGAATGCTTGTTGAGTTCCTTGACTATGGTATTTAGTTATGGATTTTTTTGGAAAATTGGGTCTAGTGGTGATCTGGTGTTTGATTCTTGAAATCTACATGTTATCTTCTTTGATATCCTAGTTTTTCATGTTACTAATGGGGTGATGAGTTTGAATTCTTCAGTGTTTAGGATCTATGGTTCATGCATTTGTATGGGTTGATCACCCATTTGGGTATAGTGGGATGAATCCGATGTGGACTATCTATATCCATGAGATTGTTTTAGTTTTGATGAAAATTTCATTAGTTGACCTTGTATGTGGTCATTTGTGCATTGGTATGTGTTGTATTTGGATGAGAGGATGGTGTTGAGTACTTGAATAGTCAGTTGTAGGGACCTATAGCATGTTCTATCACAATGTCATGGATAGCTTGGATACACTATTTTGTGTGAGCTATTGTTACAATGATGGTTTACTTCCTTGCCTTGGAGATCTTGGTGCCATTTGATATTATTGTCAGATGGACATGTGGTTGTGTGGACTTGGAGAATATTCATATTAGGATATTAAAGATTCATGATGCTTGGAGAGTTCAGTGTCACTATTTAGTGGGATCTTTAGTAGTGATTGTCCATTCATCACTTGGTGTTGGACGATCTTCTTTAGTGTTGTGAATGTTACTAGGAGGAGCTCTTAGATCTTGTTCCTGTAGAAGGGTTC
The DNA here is from genome assembly GCA_007115665.2 of Sequoiadendron giganteum. Classification (NCBI taxonomy): domain Eukaryota; kingdom Viridiplantae; phylum Streptophyta; class Pinopsida; order Cupressales; family Cupressaceae; genus Sequoiadendron; species Sequoiadendron giganteum. The sequence goes on along the minus strand of CM021102.1, from coordinate 430,693,981 downwards.
TTTCACATTTGCATAGATACTATTTGGAGATGGTCATCTTCATGATATTGAAAATGTGTGATATCTTATTGGAGTCTTTGGTTGGGATTCTAGTAATGATTTGATAGGTGATGTTGGTTTAGAGTATGTGATGTTGGTATGTCATGGTATACTCTTGATGGTGCATTATATTTTTTACTTATTACATTGCTCTTGATACCATAGATGTGTAAAATTGACCTAACACCTATCACACACCATAAACAACATCCCACAACATCTCAAAACATCTCAAAATCATCCTGCAACATCTTGCAACATCTTGGAACATCTTGAAAACATCACACGGTATCAAAATAGCATCCAAAACCCTAATTCTTCTATTAATTGAATTATACAACATTATTTAATTAATTCACATTTTCATCATTTCTGATGAATTAAATAAATTTCATTTATTCAATAAAGTCCTTAAAACCCTAATTCTACTATTAATGAAATAAAACAACATTATTTAACTAATTCATGCTTTTATCATTTCCATAAATTAAATAAATTATATTTACTTAATGAAGTCCTAATCCCACTTTATTTCATCCTGATTGATTAAATAATGCCAATTATTTAATTACATCACTAAAAAACCTTATTCCTCTGAGTTAATTGAATTATTAAATCATAGTAATTTAATTATGACACTTTCCCTCCAAATTTTCAATAATTAAATCAAAATATTTGAATCATTTATCAAAAATTAAATCAAAATAATGAAACTTTGTTTGAAAAATTCAAACTTGATTTGCACATTCAACTCCAAAAAGGAATTAATTAATTAATTCATATTCCTCACCCACTTTCTGATTGAGCAAATTATGATTGTTGACTAATCAATCCAATTTCCTAACTAAGCCATCTAAATCTTGATCGATCAATCTAAATCATGACTAGCCAATCTATTCCTCAATCATACAAATTGTGCAATCAACTTTGCACAATATTCTCATGTCTAAATCCTCTCAACACATTTCAATGATTAATCTGGATATTCTCCAACACGATCTTGATCATGCATTTCAAATCTCATTTTTTATATAACAAACCTCTTTTGTCAAAAATAAGGATCAACAAATCAACATACCTTATGCAATGAAGTACTGTCGAGATGACCATTGATAGAGCTTCAAACTTTCTTCAATCAACCAACACACATCATTCATCAGAGCTTTGCACATGAACTATGGAGAATTTGAGGTGATAAGAACAATCCAACATCAGGCGAATACAATTTGATACAGTATGGTAACACTTTTCTTACTATTTTCATTCAATTTGGTAATCATAGATTTCCTAAATGTGTTTTCAATAGCTTTATTTCATTTTGTATGTGTAGGATTAGATATTAGATTTGTGTGTTTGATCTTCGCTTAGATTCTCATTTCAAGCACGTTTAATCGTGTTTGCATCTAATGGTTTTCCCCCTCACACATTCTGGCATGCTTGGTGGGACCACGGTCCTCACTCCTAATGTTTTTATGAGTTTAAACTGAAGTTGCAAGGTTCTAGAGCACTTTTGAAAAATGTTTCACACACTGCCTAAATTTTTTTTGCAATTGCCTATAAAGAAAATTGTGCATCTTCTTTGAAAAGTGAGCATCTGATACAAGAACTATGCTTTTTCAAAAAAAAATTAAGCATCCACTCTAAAAACTAAGAATTTGATTCTAACAGGGGGCACACTTGCTTTGAGAATTGAGCATTTGATTTTGACAGGGGCACTTTTGCAAAAAATATTGAGCATTTTCTCTAACAGACCAGTGCACGAAATTTGCACTATTGTAATTGATTTGTAGCTAATGTTTGCATGTTTTTAAATGTGTAATAGTTACTAACAACTTTGTATGCACTATTTGAAAGAGTTTAACTCATTTTTGTAGGGAAGATGATCGGTCAAAGTATTCCAAATCTACAAGAATTTTTTTATTAAGTTAGGAATGTTTAATTTTGGTGATTTAAAAAGAACAAGAAAAAAACACACTTTGTTTTGATGTTATTAAAATTGAACCAATTTTAAGCTTTCTTAAGTTAGGAATCATCATTTGGTGCTTTAAAAAGAACAACACAAACACACACTTCATTTTGGTGTTACTAAAAAATTGAACCATTTCAAGCTTTTTTAAAATTACGAACCCTTATTTGGTGCTTTGAAAAGAACAACACAAATGAACCTTTCATTTTGGTGCTCTTAAAATTGAACCATTTCAATTTTTCTTAAGTTAGGAATTGCTGATTTGGTGCTAAAAAGAACAAAGAAATTCAATTAAGGTGCTCTAAAAATGAACTCTTTCCAAGTTTTCATAATTAGGAACTTTAATTTTGGTGAATGAAAAGAATGAAAAATGATTTATATTTTGTTGACACATGTTTGTTTTAATTTTGTTGACCAAGTTAGAACGAGGACTGATTTCTTATAAACACTCATATTTGGGCTTAAAAATGAACAAATATTTATTTTTGCCTTGCACCATTTCTATCTTAAATGACTAATATCCTGAATACTTCATATTGGTGCAATTAAAAATAACAAGTCATTTATTTTATTCACATATTTTTGGGGATAACACCACTCGAGTATTTTAAAAAGAATCATTTTTTTATGAAGTGTATGATGTGCATTCAGTGATTGGAAATCTAGATGGTTGTCTTCTCCCCTAGCACCTATTGGTGATCTTGGGTGAGAAAAAAAATATTGAGCTTCACACCTTTCTTTTCAAGCATACCTTTTTAGAGGGCATGCCTATTAAGATACATCCCATGTTGGAGAAATCATAGGTGACCCAAGCGGTACTTTCATTCTGGACCACTATATAAATAATTTGTGGGTGTGAGAAAATTTTACTATCCCACTGGGTGTTGTTGGCCTATGTTGACATATTCTCCCTCGGTATCCTTGCTATGCATAAAAACCCATAAGGGTTGGGATTTTCTTAATTAAATGAAACACCACATGTATAGGGGCCTGAAAATAATATCCCCAAAACATTTCTAAGAGCCAAATTATTTTAGAAGCCAACCTATTATGTAGAAACATTCTTTGAAAGTGGTGCATCAGAATTTACTTCTGAGAAGTTACTTGACAAGTCTGACTACATGTCCACACCATTAGTTTCATGTAAAATAATCCCTTTGGGGCATGAGGAAGGCCTACCTAAAAGAATCGTTTCTATCCACTAGGGTTGTAAATGCTTGTTTATGTTAAACTTTCCAATTACTTTCAAAACAATCTTGACATCAAATTGTGTGCTCGGTTTAAATAAAAAGAACACATCCAAAGAAACACTGAATGAGAGGGTTGAATCACAAACCCTTTGACTTAGTGTATACTTGTGAAAGAATCCCTATGTTTTTACTCCTTGAAAGGATTTTTCCTTAAAGGTTTTCGAATATTTTGGCTTTATTTTTTCTTGTATTGATCAAAGTAAACATTTGGGAACTATGGCTTGGGTGATGTGATTTCACAAAAGTAAGCTATAGACACGAAGGTCACATATGTACATGCTTTTCAAGTCAGTCCAAGTGTTGTTCTATCACTTTCCATACTCCAAACACAAAGAAATTAAGAGAAGAGCCAAATTTAAACTTGCAACAATCCAAGAAAATATTGTTCAAAACTTGAAACAAACACACAAAAACCACATTGGCACAAAATTCTAGTGCTATTTTATCGCAGTTTTTGAGAAATTAACAAAATTTCATTGCATTTGCATAAAAAATTAGTGTAGTTTCCATAGTTTATGAGCAGTAGCCAAAATTTCATTGCATTTTCTCTCTATCCCAAAAAAATAATGATGAAAATCAATTGCATTTGACAAAAATTGAGCACTTGCTATGGGAATCACACACTTTCTTACATTCCCTTTCATTTTCTTCTGGTTTCATCTTGCTAAAACTTGGGGAAAACAAACCGAAGCTTTTTATAGGATCATTGTTCGAAAAATAAAAATAAAAAACCACATAAGTCACATAGTCCCTCATACATTATTTCCATCCTATTTATTAGAAATCAAAATCAAACAAACCACTAGGATCATTCCTTCACTCAGACATCTATGATATCAACAATTACTTAGAACTCACAGATAGTTAAAGTAAGCTTTCCCACAACATATCCTCTAGACAAGGAAGTGAAATGTCAACCCTAGTTCTTCAACATTTTGATTTCCAAAATGTAGCACCATTCCAAAACAATGCTCAAACCTGAGGGTCTTGAGATTCATAGGAACCATCTCAAAACACCACTACACTTTATGACCATCTAGTGACCGACTGCTCTAGTTTAGCAACCAAACCTTGTAGCATCGATCCTTTAACCTAGTCTCACATACATTGAAGGTGAAAAAATTGGCATCATAAGTAGTTTGAGAACCTTCATATTTGAGAAGAACGAAACACCCCGCCATTTTCTCACCACATCAATCATCTTAGATGAAGAGGAAGATTTCAAGTAGACATAGTATCCAAAAGACTCATGTTACCACCACCTACGTGGCAATAGACATACATCCCTCATGATTTTTGTTAAGAAAAAGATCCTTAGGATAAAAAAAGGAAAGATACTTAAGTGGAAATCCATACTCCACTTTCCAAAAAACCGCCCTACAAAAAATTTCACCAAAGGGTTCATCCTGAGAAGATATCGCACCCGCCAGAATAGACTAGACTTTTTATATCTACACTTTGCACCAGTAGGCCAAATATTTTCTAGAGACTAGGAGTTATGAAAGCAACCACAAAAATCTTGACAGTTGTTTATGACAACTACAAGATCACAACACAAGAAGAAAATGGAAGCAAGAAAGAACAACACCAACATCCCACCAACAAATAGAATGAATGATGAATGTATCCCATGGGGCTATAGGCTAAGCGACCTTGAAACACCCCAAAAATACCTATGTACAAAGACACCTTCAGTGCGGAAGAACTAAACCACAAACAAAAGGAGGTGATAGAAAAAAAACCAATACCCAAATAGTGTGGTTGTAGAGGAGGTGGATATAGAGGAGGAAATAAATTACAAGGAACTATTCGAACATTCTAACAACCCCAAGGTTCTCAAACTAATGGAAAATTTGTTGAGAAAAAACCCGTTTCTTCAAGTTAGCACAAAGTGGCACTAAATTACAAGTGGAGTTCAATGTAGAGGCTCTAAAAAATCCCAATCTTATTACCTTATGGGATAAATTAGTTTTGAGATAAATAATTGAACCCCTAGAGATGTCAAACATGTCATCTATTCTCACACAAAATACTTGGTCAGCCCAAAGAGAACCCCTTGTTTAGAAAACCAACTCAAATTGAACAAGTAACAGTGGCACAACTGTATCAAGGAGGGCCATACTAGTATGAACCACACAAAAATAATCCACCTCCTGAGTAATATGTACCTCAAAACACTTCGAGTATCATCCTTTTCCAAAATAATCAGTACCATCAACAAAGTGGACCACAGTGTCCCCTTCCAAATCAGTACCAGTAATAAGGTGTGCCTCAAGGAACCCTTATTCAGTTGTCCCATCAACAAGGTGTCCCACCAATACATCTTCAAGGGAACCTTTAGTATAGTCCTACCCAACAAGGTGTGCCATAGAGCACCCTTCTTCAATCATCCCATCAACAAGGTGTCCCACTAAAGCATCATTAGGGGAACCTTCAGTATAGTCCTGTCAAACAAGGTGTGTTCAAGGAACCCTTCTTCAATTGTCCCATCAACAAGGTGTCTCACCAATGCATCATTAGGGTAACCTTTAGTATAGTATTTCCCAACAAGATGTGCCACATAGCACCCTTCTTCAGTCATCCCATCAACAAGGTGTCCCACCAACGCATCATCAGGGGAACCTTCAGTATAGTCCTACCCAACAAGGTGTGCCCCATGACACCCTTCATCAGTCATCCCATCAACAAGGTAACCCACCAATGCATCATTAAGGGAACCTTCAATATAGTCCTACCTAGCAAAAAGGTTTGCCCTAGGGAACCCTTCTTCAGTCATCACATCAACAAGGTAACCCACCAACACATCATCAGGGGAACCTTCAATATAGTCTTTCCCAACCAAAAGGTGTGCCCTAGGGCACCCTTCTTCATTCATCCCATCAACAAGGTAACCAACCAACACATCATCAGGGGAGCCTTTAGTATAGCCCCACCCAACAAGGTGTGCCCCAGGGAACCCTTCTTCAGTCATCCCGTCAACAAGGTAACCTACCAATGCACCATCAGGGAAGCCTTCAGTATAGTTTTTCCTAGCAATAAGGAGCTAACCCTCATTACTCCCAATATGATTACCAAGGTCCTATACTTTCACAATACCTGATATATGACAAAAACATGGTAGGGAAACAAGGCTATTTCACACCAAGCTTGCAAAAAAAATAACAAAAATAGAGATGGAATGAAAATTAGACACCATCACCCAAAATATAGTAGACATGTAAGAAGGGAAAAAAAAAATACCTACACTCTTAAGTAAATTTTTCTATTCCCATTTGATCGTTCTATCACTGCATTACCTTTTCCAAAGAATTTCGAAATACCCAGGTTTGACAAAAATTACAATATTTCTCAGTATCATGTATAGAGGTACAAAAAAATGACACCTATCTCATGAGGCTCCTTCCATGCAACCTTATAGGTCATGATATGGAGTGGTTCATCCATCTGCAACTCAAAATTATAACTTTTGACAAACTATCTAGAAAATTCATAAGCCACTTCTCGTTTAACATAGAGTAAGATGTCACCATCACAAGTTTATCCACAATCAAAAAAAATCAAGGAGAGTCCTTTACCTCCTATCTACAAAGTTGGAGACACAAAGCGAGTCGATGCAAATGGCCTATTCTAGACAAGGATTGGGTGAATATTTTCATCATGAATGTCCTACCTAAAATAAACTACCAACTCAATATGCTATGTCCTGTAGACTTTGAGGAAACAATCGAAAAGGGATTACATATTGAGAGATCCCCCATTGCAAGAGGATTCCTTAAATAAAATATCTCAAAATACAATCCCTCTATCTCAAACAAGAAACCTAAAGTCCGGGCCAAAAACAATAACATCACAAATGATGGAGTGGTAGATGCTAGAGCATTATGGAATACACAAAACATACCTCAAAACAAACCAAAAGCTCCATAAAAAATATATGGTCCCAACAACACACAAAGCAACCAAATTACCTATCCCAAGATCAATCAGGTTGTAAACCAATAGACAAATCAGGGAGGGCAACAAAGGAAATATGATCAAACTAGGATGCAATTCGTAGTACTAGGTGAGTCACTTGAAATAGTCATGCGCAAACTAGTACAACAGAACCTCATCAAAATGAATGATCACCCAAACTATGAGGATCTTAGCTTCAAGACACCATGGTATAACGAGAAAGACATTTGAATTCCATAAGATCAAAGGACACACAACCAACAATTGCATGTGTCTCAAACACATCATCCAGGACTTGATAGGAAAATGGTAAGCAGGCGTTGAGCATTATCTCAAAAATAAGGACCTTCAAATATACTCAAACCCGATCCCAAACCATGCTAAAAGGAATGATATAGGAAAGGAACAAGAGTACCAGAATGTTAATTATATGTATGGTGACATGGCTTTAGGAACCCTCTCACAAGTTGATGAAAATAGGGAAAACATAGTGACAATACGTGGAGACAACAACTGTAATTTAACCACCTATTGAGGAAGACTTACAATACAAGGAGCCCCTCCCAAACCCATAATCAAGTCGCCAAGTAACTACAACATTGTGGAACATATGAAGAAAACACCGACCCTAATCTCAATCCTAGAGTTCTTAAAATTCTCACTCACACATAGGGAAATACTGGAAAAGAAATTGGAAATGTCAGTCCCTAATGACCTCGATCCTAATCAGTTCCAAGCCATGGTTGGAAATATCACAACAAGTAATCATTTAATCTTTTCTAAGAAATATTTACCACAAATAACATTCCACAACCAAGCCCTCTACATAGAGTTTTGTGTTCACAAAACCATGGTCAAATGAGTATTGATAGATAATGGTGTAGGTTTAAACACCTGTACCTTAAATTTTTTCAAATAGTTGGGGTATTCTGACGATGTGATTGACAAAGGAAAAAGTATCACCATAAGGGCCTACGATGACCTTGAAAGAAAATTTGAAGGATCAATTAGGTTGCCAGTGTAGATAAGACCGACCATCATATAAATTACTTGTCAAGTACTTGACCTTGAGTTGTCATACAACCTCCTTCTGGGACACCCTTGGATCCATGCATTACAAGAAGTCCCTTATAATTTTCATCAGTGCCTAAATTTTCCCCATGAAGCAAAAGAAGTAACATTATATGTTGATCCTGAGCCTTTTCATTTTCATGCAAAGTTGGAGGAGGAGTACAATAAAATCCATTGTGTGCCTAGAAATGGCATGGCCTTCCACTCATTTTCTTATGTCGGCCCTTCCATTCTTCCATCAACCAAGAACACATCAAGTGAGAAACTGAAAAACGGAAGCCAAGATTCACGTACTTGACAAGGGTAATGGGAATTACCATTTTAACCAAGCATTTTGCATTGGCATGCTTCCACCAATGCCCAAAGTCTATGGAGGTACAAAAGAGATCAAGATAGTGAAAATGATATCCAAACCCATGATATTCACTAGGTGGGAGACATGAAAGACAAATAAATATTTGAGGAGGACTTCTCATCCATGATCTACAAGGAGTACCAAGAAGAACCAAAAATTCCACAACCCATTTCAATTGATCCTAACACTAGAGGTTATCAATTAGTTAAACAAATGGGATACCATGGAACAAGTGGCCTTGGCCTACACAAAAAAGGCCAATCAAATCCTATCACAATGGAACAAAGGAAGAAAAATATGGGGCTAGATTATAATCCAAAAGACATGGTAATTCCAAAAATCAGATGAACCTCTTGGAAGAAATGAGAAAATTCCGGTAGCATTAAGGCACTAGATATCTATCATATCATGAATAATGAGTTACCCATCGAAGAATTATTCAAAAACTTTACTATTGATAGGTTCCCTCTCAAGTATATAGAAACCATTCCCAACATCTGCTACCATTCTAGAATAAACTCTAATGAATATGTATGGTATTTTCCTTCCTTCATCACTAGATATGATTCCCCCACTTCTAGTAATGATGATCTAGACACCCTATGGGAAAAGAAACTTGAGCCATACTTACCATTTCAACAACCTCCATAATTTTTGTGGATGATGATAATAGCCTACCACTCTACTACCCACAACTCATATATTGGGATCAACAACAACATACACTTATTCTGGATTAATTCCAGAATGATGAGGCAATTGTGGAGTTCATGGGACTTCGAACAAACATATGAATAGGAGATCACAAATCAAGGTTCATCATGGAACTTGAATAGGAGGCATACTTTGGTGGAGGGATTGAACCCTCCAGTCACAAAAATGAAATAAAAAACATAACAATAAACACAAGGTCCCCTAGAGAAAACCTCATTGTGGCTCTCTTGGATCTAGAAAAGAAGAAGATAAAAGACACATCTGAAGGTGAAAACTTCCAAGAGGCACCTGAGGATGGAGGGTTCGATCTCCCCATATCTAAGTACCAAGAAAGATCAACACCCCTAGTATAAGAAGAAGAGGCCATAAATGTCAACACAACAGAAAATCCAAAAGTCACTTACCACACAACATCACTTGATCCCGAAGATAAATCAAGATTCACAACATTAATCAATAAAAAAAGGTAGATTTTTATTTGACCTATATTGACATGCCTAGAATAGATCTGATATTAGTGGTACATCATTTATCTATAGTCCCTGGAGCAAATCCTATCAACAAAAAACTTAGAAAAATGCATCCTTAGATAAAATTATTGGTAAAGGTAGAACTAAAGAAACTAATAGATGTGGATTTCATTAGAGCCATTGACTATCCACAATGGATATCAAATCTAGTACCAGTTTCCAAACCTACTAGGGGCATAAGAATCTACACAGACTTCAAAGACCTGAAAAAGGCTTGTCTAAAGGATGCATTTTCATTGCCAAGTATCGACATGATTGTGGATCTAACAACAGAACATGAGATGCTATCCTTAATGGATGGTTTCTCCAGATACAACCAAATAAAGATCTCTCTAGATGACCAACATAAAAAAACATTTACTTGTGCTTGGGGGATATTTTTTTGGAATGTGATGCCCTTCACTCTAAAGAATGCAGGAGTGACATATAAAAGAGGAATGATAACCATATTCCATGATATGATTCACACAATCATGGAGGACTATGTGGAAAAAATTCTAGCAAAGTCAATCAAAAGGTCAGATCACTTGACAAACTTGGAAAAGGTGTTTGATCGACTTGAATAGTACAATCTAAGACTCAACCCTAAGAAATGTGTGTTCAGAGTAACATCTAGAAAACTATTAGGGTACATATTTTCAAGAAGAGGGATCAAAGTGGATCCTGTAAAGGTAAAATATATTCTATAGATTCCTCCACCAAAGACACTGAAATAGTTAAGGAGCCTACAAGGGAAGTTGTAATCCATCAGGTGATTTATCGTACAATTGGTAGACAAATGCCACCCCTTCACTCATCTCCTACACAAGGATATCACCTTCAAGTGGGATAGGAGATGTTACCAAGCATTCCAACAAGTCAAGCAATAGCTACTTACTCCTCTTGTAGTCATGCCACCTATTCTAGAAAATGAGATGATACTTTATGTGTCTACCACACAAGAAACCTTGAAAGCTCTCCTAGCCCAAAAAAGAAAGGGTGGTCTACTATATCAACATAACACTAGTGGGCTATGAACTAAACTACTCGGCCATTAAAAGAGCATGCCTCTCAGTAGACCCACTCAAATATTTACTAGCAATGGTAGCCCTAACAAGTCAAATAGCCAAATAGGTGATGATCCTGAGTCAATTTGATATAGATTATTTGTATAGGAGAGCTATCAAAGGAAAACTTATATTAGACCAACTTGCCGAAGCACCCATGGATGATCATAAACCTCTCATGGTGGGCTTTCCAGATGAGAGTTTCTAGATGACAGAATAGATAGGCCAATGGACTCTATACTTTGATAGGACCCATACTGAACATGGCTCTGGAGCAGGTATTCTATTTCACACCATAGGGAGATAGTATACCCAAGGCCTACAATATTGCATTCCCATGCACAAAAAACATCTCATAATATGAAGCTCTTATCATAGGGCTAAAGATGGCTATTCAATGGAGAATAAAAGAGCTACATGACTTTGGAGACTCTTAGCTAGTAATCAGATAGGTGAACGATGAGTACCAGACAAAAGATGAAAAATTTATACCATATAAAAGTATGGTGGACAACTTCAAGGAATACTTCACCAAAATAACCTTTTAGAAATTTCCTTGAATCAACAATAGAGCTGCCAATGCAATGGCAACAATAGGCTCACTACTTGATATTCCACAAAATGTGCCTAAGTATGAGTTCCTCGTCGAACAGTTACTCATATCTATGTTCGACATCCTAGAATTAGAACTGGTATGTGTTGTTGGTCCTAACACCCCATGGTACCAAGATACTTTTGACTACATCTAGCGCGGTATCATACCACTTGACCTAACGACCACTCAAAAGAAAACCTTCACCTGTAGAACTTCCTGTTTTACCATCCTATGATATACCCTATACCATTGTATTCTAGATGGTATGTTACTCTGGTGCCTTAACATAGAAGAATTATAAACAACCTTACAAGAGGTCCACAAAGGTATTTGTGGATTCCACACTAGTGGACTTAACCTATTCAAAAAACTAATCAGAATGGGGTATTATTGGCCCTCCATGGAGCAATAATGTATACAGTATTCTACAAAGTGCCAAAAATGTCAACAACATAGTGATTTGGTTCATGCACCAAAACAAGAATTGAGACCCATAACCACACCATGGCCTTTCTCGCAATGGGGATTAGACTTGGTACACAAGATATTACCCACTTCATCCAATAGGCATAAATACATTATCACAACAACATAGTACTTCACTAAATGGATAGAGGAAATTCCCTTGACCTATATCACCAACAAACATATATCAAATTTTATTTTGAATTATCTCATGTTGCAGATATGGAATTCAACAAATTATAATAGCAAGCAATGGAACTCCATTAAAAAATCAAGACGTCCAAGAGCATTGTTCCTTATTTTCTATCCAAAAAATATTTTCCACACCCTATTACCCCCAAGGAAATAGTCAGGCTGAGACATCTAAATAAAACAATCCTTAAAATACTAAAAAAGACACTCAATGATGTTGGTTGTGATTGGCATTTACAACTAAACCCAACCTTATGGTCTTATCAAACTAGCATTCACACACATACTAGCACCACACCATTTTCCTTGGTCTATGGATCAAAGGTTGTCTTGCCCATCGAGGTCAAAATTCCCTCATTGTGAGTATCACTAAAAGGCATGGATAACAATGAAGAATACATGATATCCAAGCTAAATGAATTAGAGCTCCTAGATGAATGACATTTGAGTGTGTTAAACCATCTATAGGTTTATCAGAATCGACTCAAACAAAGCTATGACAAGAAAATCAAAGACATGAACTTTTAAATTAGTGACCTGGTCCTCAAGGAGAATCAAAGAATACTATTTAATCAAGATGTCAAAGGAAAATTTGAACCCAACTAGTTATGCCCATTTGTCATCACAACAAGCTACGACTTTGGTGCCTATCAATTAGCTACTCCTGAAGGAGAACCTTTAGCTGAACCGCTAAACATTAGCCACCTCAAAAATTTCTACACATGAAGCATGCCATAATACCCCAGTAAAAAGGGTAAAAATCCAAAAAAATAGAAAAAAAATATAAAAAAGAAAGAAAAATAGTAAAGAGAAATAAAGCGTTCTTTAAGTGAAAACCAATTTGTGGTAGTTCTAGAATAGGTACCATAGTGAAAACCTAGAAAATAGGCTCTATGTTTGAATAAAACTTGCATCTTATCTTTTAACACTATCCGCAACATCCACCCATCCATTTCATAAAACATGTATCCAACCATGGCTTGTTACTGATTGAGGAAAATCCTCTTGTCTCCAACTGGGGGAAACTTCCTGAAGCTAGTCATGGATAAGATCTTATACCTTCCTATCATGATTAGAAAAACAACAAAATCAAAAACATTAGAAAAACAACAAAAATCAAAAACATGTGAAAACATCAAAAACAAAACAACATCATTAGGTTATTCATTCACTCAAACAGTTTAAGATATCAATATTTCCTTGAACCTCATAGTTGGTTCAAGTAGATTTCCCACAACATATCCTCTAGACACAAAAGTGGAATATCAATCCAGATTATCAATGTTGATTATTCAAAAAAAAATTATTCTTTTTGAGTGAAACAATCAAACTACATGGTCTATGTATGTAAAACCTAAGCAAGGATTATTAGCCCCTGAGAACCTAGGTCAATCATCTAAGGTTTCCATCATGCTTTATTTTCAACTTAGTCAAAAAAATAAAAAAAACATATACAACATATACAACATAGAAAATCCAAAAATATTCAGTAAATAGAAATTATGAAAAACACTCAAACCAAGTGAACTACGAGCCTTTGTGTGTACAACGTAGGAAAGGATTATCTTTGATGAGCCCACAAGGCCCTAGGTGAGTCCCCTAAAAATAATAAAAACATCATAAAAAATAGAAAAATCAAAAAGACCCATCCCATCATCAAAAGCCGCAATAAAACATCACCCATGATAAATGAATTGTCATCCTCATACTTTGACAAAACAAAGACAAAGAAAGAAAACACCAAAAAGGTAGAACCTTCAATCAAACAATCACAAAAAATTTATCACAAAACATATGAAAACAAAGCCAAGTATCAACCACCTATATTTTTGGCGATTCACCAACAACATCCTCAGATATGCCTTAACGGATCCATTCCTATGATAGACATGATCAACAACAGATAATAGCCCTAAAACCTCAAATAGATATGACAAGTGATACTGTAACTTTTTTTTTTAATCTTTTTATACTCTTATTTTTATGATTTATTTTATTGACTCATTCCCAGGATCTCTCGAGGATGTCCATAAGGATTTAGAGAAGAAGGAATGTGGGAAATTGAGCATCATTTCAATTTGTTGTTTGTAAAATATTTTTATAATACTACATGGTGAATACTTTCTTTATTGAGTATATGAAAGTTGTGTTGAAAAAAGTCATGAAGCAATTGCATGTTAGGTGTTCTATACCTCTCTGTGTGACTGGTCCGAAATTTTTTTAGCACAACCTAAATATCTACTTTAAACAATTTTTTTGAGTTTGTGTATGTCAGGTATGAATAAAAATACTCTTTATTTGTAGAGTCAAAGTCCACACAATAGATACAAAGTCACCATGGTCATCAATGCCCTGGTGCATCGTATATGTTTGCTACATCAAACAAGATTGTTCAAACTACGAAGTCTCTAAAGAAAAGAAAAAGAAACTCATCAACTACTAACAACATCATATTTCTATCCATTATCGATATTTATTCTAATTAACATCACATTTCTATCCATCATCGATACTTATTCTAATTAACATCATATTTCTATCCATCATTGATATTATTCTAATTAACATCATATTCCTATCCATCATCGATATTTCTTCTAATTAAAATCATATCGGTATCTATCATCAAATATTTCTTTTAACATCCATCCTGCATCGCAAATGCATTAGTACCATATCCATCCTGCATCCACAATATTGTCAATAAATATCATGATGATTAAAAACTAATAAAAACATCATGTATCATGTATGGGGAATCCATTCATCATTAATCAACACCACATAAACCACATCATATGAAATAAAGTATGATTCATCCATCCACATCATACATATACATCAAAAAATTACAAAACATATATAAACATACATCATCATATATCATCATCACATAATCAAAAAATGAAGCTAAATTGAAGAAGGTATATCTCATATATATATCATCATCAAAAGAGTGAATGTCATAAGTACACCATCCTCAGTGAAACAAGTGTGATAGGGTAATACAAAATCATAACATATATACAAGGTCTCAACTGGACCAATGAATATATATACAAAAAACATGTTTATAATATGCCCCTAAACAATGAACAACATAAAGATCAAGTACAAAAAGTAAGACCTCGACAAGAAGGACAAAACTCTATGGAATACCAAAAGGATTTGGCTGTCTCATAGACTGATCACTTGCCCTTCCACCACCACCACCACCATCATCAATCACAACACTAGGCTCTCCAAACCATGGATGCGAAGCAATCCTAGGAACAATAGCATCATATAAGGTCTGATAATAAGTGAACATTTGTAGAAATTGATCTTTCTCAACTCACATACTATCATTCTTTGCCCTGAGTGTATCTCTCTCTATCATAAGAAACTATACCTGAGCCTCTGTAGCATGTCATCAACCACTCTCACTATCTCGCTCAACCCTCAAAATATCTACTTAAGCCTTTGTATCCTATCGTCACACTATCTATGCGTCTCTAGCAATAGTCATCTGAGCTAATAGTATATCTTCATCCCTAGCTGGTGGAGGAGGACCCGAAACCTATATGTGACCCTCCACTTGATGCATACACTCAACCAGACCACCTTGTGCCTCATCATGTCGGTCCCTCTCCAATTGTTTTGTAAGAACCTTAATTCACTATTGCTCCTTGTGATGACTTGTAATACCTGTTCTGCCCAAAGCAGGATCACCCCCAAGATCGGTGAACCTCAATGGATTGTGTTGTGCTCACCACTTATCATAATCAAGAGTAGTACCTAGATCTACTAACCAACTGACCAAACCCAACCAATTGGGAAAATTTCTCTAAATTCAGCAACAATAGTATCTATATCTGCCTGGAGACCCCATACACGGACCACCCAAGTGGTCTGACTGAATCGAGCCCCATAAGCATCAGGAACCTGCCCCTGTCTTTGTCTGAACTGATGACATACTTTGTCTGGTAAGTAATGCTTTATCAAAAAATAAGCATGACTGATCAACCATCGGATCTTTCGAGAGTAAACAAGGTGATTTTAATTCTTCGGCCAAAACTCACATCCCATATAAGGTCTCCACACAAAACATAGCATCTAATCAAAAGAACAAAACCAATAAGGAAGATCCTTGGGCAAGGTTTAGTGCATGAAATCCCCATAACAATAGGAGTACGGATCATCAGAAGAACGATCCTGTATCTCGTCCACTCGAGCAATTGCAATGTGCTCCCATGCCCAAACATGCAAAAGAGAAACACCTACAGAAATAGATTTCTTGCCCCGATACACAACCTCATTCATATCTTTGTAAAGATGAGAAAGGAGACATGCACCCAAATCATACCTTATCTCATGCTCAAGTATACTCTAAATACATATACCCTAACCCATTGGAAATTGTCGACCTCTCCTATCAAGAATAACTAGTCCTAAAATTAGACCACATAGGACAAGCGAAATAGGATTTGCACTACCAGAAAACATGGATAGATCAATCTCTGACTGGCACACCTCCAAGTTTCTAACACCTAGCACACACTACAATGATCAAGTACCACATCAAACATGATACCTAACAAGCTCACTATGAATAGGAAGTAAAAGTATCCTCCACACATCCTCAAGGATAACATTTGCTTCTCTTATAGGCAAATGAAATGAGGACATCTCAGAATTCCACCGCTCCACAAGTGTGGTCATCATAGTTGTGTGAGTCTTGATAGGAGGAATATAACAAATATAATGTAGTCCAATGACATCAAGAAATTCTTGCTCCAACATACCGAAATGGGAAATTGGATCAAATAGGTGTCGAGGACATCTCTCCCTTAGCTACAGTGGTTTGAGGCCCACCTACAACCATGTTTACCCATGATGTTAGGGTTTCACTTTGAACATGTGAAGTAACACAAAACACGATGACAAATGAAATTTAGGATGATAAACAAGCAAATGCAAGAGTTTAGGTCAAATGCACAAATTCAAAGAAAATGCTAACAAAAAATGCAAGGCTTTAAGTCAAGGGTGAGATTTTAGGGGAAGTGCATGAAAAAAAGATGAGGTTTTAAGTCAAGTGTGAGGTTTTAGATAAATATCAAGGTTTTCAGATGTAAGAGTTTATAACAAGTGCAAAGTTCTTAAGTAAGGGGGAATAAACAATTAAACAAAAATCAAATGCAAGGTTTGAAAGAAAAAGAAAGGTTTCCAGTTAAGTGTGAGGTTCTATGGAAATTATGAGGGTTTTAAGATCAAGTGTGATGTTTTGACCTAGCAAATTCAAGGAAAACGTTGCAAATGCTCAATAATCACTAGAACTTCACTATTGACTTAAGAAACTATGTACACGCAATACGAGAACATAAAAAAATGAAAACAGAAGGTGACAAGGAACATACCTTGCCACTGACGCTTGAGGGCCATACAAACTCATGAATAAGGTCTGAACAATGTGGGGCTCCCTGAATTCTCAGCATTTCTCCTTGACAACTGACATAAGGGAAAATCTAGAGACAAGAATTAGCAAAAGGATCAAAGCATAAATGAGCTAATTAGAAGACTAATGGCCTATATTAAACCTCAAGAAAACCCTAATTTCACCTAGGAACCCCTAATTTTACTTAGGGAACCTTCCTACTTTCAAACTAGAAGCTCTCGAAAACATCAGAATGAGAAACGAAGGACCTTATATGGACCTAATTCTTCATCCTAAACACATCCGAACTGAAATAGAATAGGGTCGTGAGCCTGACTTCAAACATGAACTTTTTGGCCAACCTCTCAAGGGGGTAGGATAGATTCCTACTATCACTCTATTGAACACTGTGGCATGGTGGGGAATAAATTGTTCTCAAAAACTTGATCTTAAAAAACAAAATATTTGAAACAAAGCAACTAGTACTTTGTATCAAAGAGGGGAAAAATGTAGACATGTAAAATTGACCTAACACCTATCACACACCCTAAACAGTGTCCCACAACATCTCAAAATCATCCCACATCTTGGAATCATCCCTCAACATCCCACAACATCTTGAGACATCTCGAAAACATCGCATAGTATCAAAATAGCATCTAAAACCCCAATTCTTCTATTAATCTAATAAGATAACATTATTTAATTAATTCATTTTTGATGAATTAAATAAATTTCATTTTTTCAATAAAGTCCTAAAAACCCTAATTCTGCTATTAATTAAATAAAACAACAATATTTAATTAATTCATGTTTCTATCATTTTGACCAATTAAATAAATTATTTTTATTTAATGAAGTCCTAATCCCACTTTATTTTGTCTCAATTGGTTAAATAACGCCAATTATTTGATTGTGTCGCTTAAACACCTTATGCCTCTAAGTTAATTTAATTATTAAATCATAATAATTTAATTATGACACTTTCCCTCCAAAATTTGAATAATTAAATCAAAATATTCAAATCATTTATCATTTATCAAATCAAAATAATAAAACTTTGTTTGGAAAATTCAAACTTGATTTGCACGTTCAACTCCAAAAGAAATTAATTAATTCATTCATATTCCTCACCCACTTTCTGATTGATAAATTATGATTGCTAACTAATCAATCTAATTTCCTAACTAATCAGTCTAATTTCCTAACTAACCAATCTAATTTGCTAACTAGGCCATAAATTTCCTAACTAAGCCATCTAAATCCTAACTGATCAATCTAAATCCTGACTAGAAAATCTATTCCTTAATCACACAAATTGTGCAATCAACTTTGCAAAATATTCTCATGTCTAAATCCTCTCAACACATTTCGATTAGATATTCTCCAACACGATCTTGATCATCCATTTCGAATCTCATTTTCTATATAACAAACCTCTTTCCTCACAAATAAGGATCATAAAATCAACATACCTTATACAATGAAGTACTATCAAGATCACCGTTGATAGAGCTTCAACCTTTCTTCAATCAACCAACACGTATCATTCATCAAAGCTTTGCACGCAAACTATGGAGGCTTCATGATGATAAGAACAATACAACTTCAGGAAAATACACTCTGATATGAGATAGTAACACTTTTCTTATTATTTACATTCAATTTGGTAATCATAGATTTCCTAAATGTGTTCTCAATAGCTTATTTTCAGTTCATATGTGTAGGATTATATCTTAGATTTGTGTGTTTGATCTTATCTTAGATTCTCATTTCAAGCATGTTTAATTTTGTTTGCATCTATTAGTTTTCCCGCTCACACAAATACTATGGCTTGTTCACTTGGAGCATTTGATCTCCTTGGAGGAGACGATGATCCTCTATTGAGAAGATGGGTTCTAGTGTTGTTGTATGATGGATTCTTGATTACACAATAGAGTGTTGGCATAATACTATTAGATCATGATGCCATGTTTTGGTTCTTGATTCCATGGTTGGATCTTTTTCAATGGTCTACTTATTTCTCTTGGTATTGATTACCTTGTTCATGTGCTTGAGAACTTCATGTGAGTGCAACATTGAATTTGGAGTTTAGCATGGATTGATTACTTGCACATGTTCATGGATATTTGGAGACTAGGGCGAGGTATTTGTTGTGTTACAAAATAAATTCTAAGGAGCATTTCACTTGGATATGGATGTTATTTCATAATGGACTTGAGAGGAGGTTGTTCTTGGATAAATTCTACGAGACTTGTTATATCTTCAAGGAGAAGTTGCATTCCCCTCTCTTGGTCTATTGGATAGATAATCATTTGAAATGTATAGCCCATGTTATTTTTAGATGTATTATGTTTTATTCTTTTTCTTCTCATAGAGATGGACCTTGATCTATTCTTTCTGGTTCTAGAGGGTTCATTTGAGGAGTGTTTGGCATGTTAATCTCCCTGGGTATTTGATTTATTTCATGAGATTTTTTTGGAGATGTTATTGGGTTATTTTCCTAGTATTAGAATGTTTTTGAGTTTGATCTTCCTTGTTTAGAGAGGCTTACATCCATTTTGATGACATGAGATATATATGTTATTTTTGATATAATGAGATTGAATGTTTGGATGTTGTTGAGGCTTCTTTGGGGTTGTGAAGGAGATCTTACTTGACATAGCTTGACACTTTGAGGTGTTGGAAGAAGTACATGTCATGATATGATTTATAGGTTTTCTCTTTGTTCTATGGATCGTTTTTGGAGGTTCATGATCACATGGTTCAGATAGGTGGACTTGGGAGAATTTATCAGTTAGATGAGGGAAACTTGTTTTGGTTGTTGTTCTAGATCATGGTTTATCTTGTTCTCTAGAGGATTATTTAGCTTCAAAATTATGTTATGGTTACGAGCTTGGAGTTGGTTGAGATTATATTTAGCCTATGAGCATAGTGGAGTTGTGGTTGTATCTTGTAGCCTTTTCTATCACTTGGATTTGATGTTTGCGCTCTTTCGATTAGTGCATATACACCTTTGCTTGCTCCTTTTCTTTCATAGGTGGCATGTTGGAGGATGACATGAGTTTTTGCTTGATATGGTAGACATATTTGATGTTGTTACAGGTATCTTTTTAGTGCACGAGAGCATGTTTTAGATTCATGTGGTTTCATGGATGGCTATGATGATGTTTTGCTCCTAGTATTTAAAATCTTGTGCTTTTTTTGGCTCTTGAAAGGTCTTCGATAAGTGGAGAATGTTGGGATTAAGGTGTCTCAACCTTTGTAATTCCTAGAATTAATTTGGTGATTAATTATTTATTTTTATCCTAATGTATTTTTCCTACTAATGTTGTGGCACTTTGTGGGACCCACTAGTGATGTGGCATCCTACATGGAAGGTGACATGTGCATTTTGGAAGCTAATTTCAAGGAAGTAGGCATTCCACTTTGAGGTCCTAATTTTGTGGCTAAATTGATGGCAATTGTCATAAGTAGCTATGTCATGCATTATTACAAACTATGACAACTTTCCATGATATTTTATGACATCTCTAAGAGTCATGCATGACAGTTGTAAGCTAAATTGGTGGAAGTGGGAGTCCCAATCAAGAGGTCCTTAATTTATGCTGATTTGTCATATGTCAAAAGTCTTTTATGGCTGATTATGAAAAATGTAAGATATTATTATGCTAGTTGCATTATCAGGTGAAGATAGGCACCTTGCATGTTATCCTTTTTGTTTGCATGCATGCATGGAAGAGGATGTTGACATGTGGAATTTATAAGCATCCATCTTGGTACTATATAAATATGGGCATTTCCTAGAGGAGTTTTATGAGGAAATTTTGTATTGTAGGGTTATGCTGTTGGATTTCCTTTAGAATAGCAAGATGTAGTCTCCATGTTAAGACAATGAGCCTACAGTGTGTTTTAACCGTATTGTTGCAAATTAATACATTGGTTTGATGCTTTGGAGTGGGGTTTTTTACTCGAAAGTTTTTTCCCAATGCATATCATCTTTTCTTCTATTCTTTGTGTTTCTCATTCTTGAAATATTAATTTGCATGCCATTGTATTGCTGAAATTTTCCTAGATCTGAAACTACATCAACTCTCCTCTAAGATTTAATGCATGGGAATTAAACTATGCTTGTTTCCACTTTAAGGAATTGTAGTGTGTGCTTGTATAAATATGTTGAAATCTGATTTTTTTAAAGAAACATGAGATACTAAAGGTGCATACTGGTTCTTGGAAGGATTTTCGAGTTAATCATTCCCTTTCAAAAACTACTACCATTTCATGATGCATATTTTTTTATACTACCAATGCTATCAAGATGACAATGTTATCATGATACCAATACTATTCCAATTCCAACAATATTGTAGTACCAATTATCTTAACAACATATTGTGTGACAATATTGAAACTTAACAAACTAAACCATATACACCGAGGACATCACCCAAGCATGTTTTCCTTTTTATTAGATAAATTAGGTTAAATTTTCTCAATAAAATAAATCACACTCAACCTTTAACATTATTAAAAAAATGAATAAATTTTACATTTAGGAGAAGCATAATTAACTTTTAATCTAATGTTTATTTTCTTAACCTAAAAGTATGCTTGACTAAAATAAATTTTATGAAAAACTTGAGCAGAGATATAAATTCAAATTATATGAGAAAAATGGTGTACTGACAAATATGAAGGGTCAAATAGTCTTCTAAATATGTGATAATTTCTCACAACTAGGAATACAAGATTTCTCAACATGAATGTTCACTAAAAAGTATTAAGAAAAAGACAATGATAATAAACATGTTGATGGTTCTTAAGGACCTAGTAACATTGAGATAGTTCCAAGTGTAATATCCAAGTTTCACTACAATTTTCATAGTCCCAAGTTCAAATTTTATAGTCAATTGTATTTTAAATCCTCTTTACAAGGCTATATAAGAAACATGTAAAATACTCATTACAATAATTTTAATATTTAAGCTTCATTATTACCTTTAGTATCACAAGAAAAATATACAAAGAAGTAGAATGTTATTATTAGGAATAAAATTACAATAGAAGTTCACTTGCATAAAAACCACCCATGCAATTTTTTTTCATATAAACTCTCATAGTTAGACAAATTATGATACAATTTTAATTCAATTTTATATGAGTGTCATTTAATTATGTTTTATCATTTTCAATCTATTCATATCAATTATTAGATCAAAATATAACTTTCAAGATAATCATCATTCAATTTTTTAAATATAAATAATTTCCCTATTTAACAATTGTAACAAATACTCATTGGTTAAAAGTTAACTTAATCATGTGATTTATACCTTTTAAATAATTTAAATATAAGTATAATCTATATTAAATTTGAGTCTCATAGTTATAATATTAAAGGAAAAGAAAAATGATTGATACAAGTTCTTTATGTAAGAAAATACACTAAAAACACTAATAGTTTTTACTAAGTAGAACACATATTTAGGAAGTCACAAGGAAAAAATCATTTGATCACAATACTAATACTTAGTAATAGAGAAGATGACTCAAAATTAAGAGGTTATTCCAATATTATAAAAGCATTTCATAAATACTAGAGATTTTATATATGAATGAATGAATTTTAATGTCCATAAGGCTAAAAATAGCCTATGGTATAGTCAACCTTGTCATTTTGGTCTTTTGCATTTTAATCCTTTTCCTATTCAAGGAGATGATGATCATCCCCATCTCAATAGTCTCCTCACTAAATAAATTATACTAAGAAACGATTGCCATGATATTTACATGTTTGTCCTTGATGTCTTTGAAGGCATCACACTCCATAGTAAGATGTTTTTTTATTCCACTACCTTGATACTACAAAAAATACATCACCCTTTTTCACATTGGAGTTGAGGAGATTTGGTTCTTACTTGAGTAATAAGAATCTTGGCTCTCCACAAAATACTAGCCACTATTTACACTTTTGTTGATGATCACATGTGGGGTTGAACTCCTCAAGATAACATTTATTCTTTCTCCTTGGAACTTTACCCCATATATGCTTGTGGAAATTATCCAAAACAAAAGCCTTTATCTCTTTGTTATTTTTGGGGCAAGAATTCAAGAATATATTCTATTTTCTCATCTATATGTTGTTTTGCTTCATCTATTTCTTCTTTCTTTTTCTCATGGTGTTAATGAAAACAACCTTAGGACATATAATTACTTCCATTTGTTCAATTATTTATAAATATCTTATGAGACACACCATAGAAATTTCTTCAATAGGATCTACCCCTGTTTCACTCAACATAATTTAATAAGGAGCTGAACCTTTTGTTGAACATCCAAAATACTAAGAGAGGGGGGTGAATCAATATTCTTTTAAACAATTCAAACATTTAAACATCCAAACCACATAGCAGATTCAATTGCAATAATGAAAGAAAGCATGAAACATTCAACAAAAACTCATAACACATGAACACCAAGATTTTTATGTGGAAAAACCACGATGAGGATTAGCTCACAATATATTATAATCAGTTATAGTATATTTATAAAATTCCTCACTACAGGTGGAATCACTATCCAAGTGGCCTCACTATCTACAAAGAGAAAGATAGAAGATATATTGTGGCTCATAGCCTAATTTGAACTATTACAATTGCATCTATCATATGCATGAATTACAGTTCTAATGAAGCTCAATAAACTGACTTTACACATTTCATCTGATTCAAGTCTAACACTTTTCTTTCCTCTACATTCACATTACATTAATCTTCAACTCAAAATTCACAACTTAAATTCACACTGCTTTGATGATATTCACATCATATACATGCATAATTTTTGTAACATTTATCACTCTCTTCAAGACACCAAAAAATATCTAACATATATATCCGCTTCAAGCATAACATCAATTAGATTGACCTAATTAGGTGTAAAATTCAAAATATAACTTGTCGAATTAAGTTCTTCCACACACATAATTCATGCCAAGATTTAAATCTCAAACCAACTTCAAACAAGTCATAATGGACCTATAATATATCCCTCATAAGAGCACAATGCATATTTAACCTTTGCATACCTTCAAACCTATTAAGTCGGCACCACAAAAGACCTAATACCAAAATTATTCAACTTTGTATCCATAATTGGACACTTGGACCTCGAAATTCAATGCCAACTAGAATTCACACACTAATTTCATCTGCCAACATATCCTCAAAATCACAAAGCCAAAAACTTACTTGTGGAGAAGTGTAGACTCTCTTACTCAACTGCATTGACAGGAAATGATTGTAAACTACCAAACTAAATTGGGTCAATGAGTTTGACTCGAAAACTACATGGTTGAATCCTGATAGAAATATCATAATTTGACACACTATGGAAGAAACCTCCTACTTATCAATTTAAATTTTGTTACTTAGATCTCTCAAACCAAAAGCCAAAACATGATGAAATTCTAGAATCAGGTACTTCTAAAAACCAAAATAATAATGTTAGAAGTGTAGAGTGAAATCTTAATTTGTGGACCGACGTGGACCCAAAAATGGGATGCTCTATTACATAGAATTAACAGAGTTGATACTTAGTCAATTTTCCATCACAACCAACTTTACCAGATTAAACCAACTTGCAAAATTATCTTCCAAAAACTTTTCAAAACTTGTTAGAACCAACAAAAATGATATGCACCAAGATCTCCACATCAAGATACAATGTTGGCATCAACGACAACAATGCAACACATCATTATATACCTTTATTCTTATCCCTTATGCTCATGTTGCCAACAACAACATCAATGTCATTCTTCCAACACCTTTAATTTTAAATTACTTATGATCAAGAACTTTTGAAATTTTCTCAATTTTTTTCCACTTTAATTCTAAGGTGTTGCTAGCCAAAAATCCACACCCATAGAAAACCACTAGAAGCACTAAAAGAACAAAAAATATTTTAGTTTTCCAATCCCATAATCCTAACTCTTTACATCCATTCTAAAGAGTATATAAATCTTTCCAACCTCCCAAAGTTATTTTATTTCTATAGTCCTCCAACCAAGCTTTTTGTTGAAGTCATTCCCAAAGTACTTGTACTTAGTTAATACTTTAATAGTGTTGTCATAAAAGTAGAACTTATGCTAGTTCTTTATGTTATTAGAGAAAATCATGATTTTGGTCTTGTTAGTATTGACTTGCATCCCCATTTCTCTACGAAAAAATTCAAGGGCATATAGGTGTTTGTGAAATACATGATCTGATTTAACAATTAAAATAAGGTCATAAACATATAAAAGAAGATTTATCACAAACATTCCCAAATTTAAATGATCTCCCCCATGCCAATTTAGCAATTCTTCAAGTTTTTCAATATATAAATTGAATAGTGTAGTGGATAGGGGGCACCCTTGCTTGACCCTAATTTTACTCCTTAAACTTTAAAAAATATCTACCAAAGCTTTTACTTTGACTTTAACTTCATGAAGCCTATGGAAAACCACTCTTAAATGCATGGGAATCCCAAGTGAACTTCCATTCTACACCATAGCTTATCCTTGGAGACAACGTCAAAATAATTTTTGAAGTTACAAAATAACAAAACACATCTTCCTTTCCCAAAAAAATTCAATGATATGCCTCAAAGTCATTCTTGTGATTAACCATAGAGTGCTTAGGCCTAAATCTTTCTTGACCTTTTGCTTTCTTTTCTTTTTATTTTGACTATTTGTTGATTATAATTTCAACCATTTTACCTATAAGAGAGGGGGACCAACCATTGCAAGACCCCGGGTCATGAAAGGCCAAGAGCAATATGGTTTCCCTAACTTACCTCAGTTTAAAGGAAGGTTAGGATATACATGATGAGGATGATGAGGATTATGAAGTCCTTCGATCACCTTGAAAACTTGGGAGTTGGAGGGATACTAGACGAGTCACTTTCCAGAGTCAACTCTATGTCTCAAGTAGCTCTTAGACAGAGGATAGAAGCACGGTTCTAGGATGACAGTGTGGTGCACTAGCGTCTCATAGGTGGGCTAGCATTCGTACGACCAAAAAACTAGAGAGACAAGGTTCAAGCTCTAAGAAAGGACTAACAACCTAGTTTAGAATTTTTGGGAAGTGCAAAACAAGACTAAGAAGAGTGAAATAAATAGATGAACATGATAAAGGAAGTATATTACCGCAAGGGTGATGAAGATGATTTTGTACAACAATCCTTTCACTAGCTTGCTCCGAGATCTATCCACCTGTACATAGAAAAGTGGGAAAATGTTGGGGGTTGTATAGGGGTTTGCCTTAGTCAAACCACCGCTTTGGTGTTTCCACCTCCATTGACAACCAAGTTTTCAACAAGGGAAATAATGATAAAGAAGAGAATACAAGCTACATAAATAAAATACACTACAAAATAGTATGTGCTTACTCAACCAAGACAATAGAGAAGATAAGAGGAGCTTACCACCTCCGTCAAAAGTACTCAAGGCTTGTGGAGGAGAAAATGAGAGGAACTCAAGCCTTTGTTGCAATGGTGTTTGTCCTGCGCTTACACTATCGAAGTGATGGAGTGGTAGATTTTTGCAATGGAGTGTGAAGTGCTACTAAAAATCTTAAGTAAATGAAATGGAGTGGAGAGTGTGCTCGAATTGATCTTTCCAAGATTTTGTTGAACCTCTCAATGGATGGAATGGTCAAGAATGTGAAGGAAAGGGTGAAAAATGACCATATTTGGGTTGTCCAGTTGAAGGGAGGCATTACTCTTTGACTTCCAATTGAAAGTATAATGTCTCTACAAAATCTAGCTGTAGAAATCTGCTAGGGACCTTTGTGCGCCATGTGAGCATCCTCGACAGACACGTCTCCACCCACACATAGATAGGGTGCCAAGTGCGGTGCGGACAACAGGCTTAAGTGGAATTAAGCCTCCACCTTAGATTTTCTAAAGTGTAAGGAGGTAAAAAGGGAATTCACATTAGGGGTGAAAATTCACACGCATACATTTTCCCCCACTTTACTGAGCATGAGTACAGATGAGTGCTTCGGTAAGTAGAGTAGTAAGGAGTAACAAGGTAAGAGATGTATACCTAAATCGATGAGGAAGTGAAGCATGGTCTGGAAAACTTGGAAGTGAAAGAAAGGACTTCATAGTTTTGTGGAACTATAAAGATGATGTATGGAAGCACCTCACACGCTCACGGTCTTGCAAGGGAGGTATCCTTCAAGAACTCTCACATGAAGGAAACTAGAAGAGCACCTTATAGACTCGTAGACTTGCAAGGAAGGTATCCTTCAAGAACTCTCACATGAAGGAAACCAAGAAGAGAACCTTACAAACCCATAGACCTACAAGGAAGGCATCCCCCAAGAACTCTCACATGGGGGATATCAAGCAAAGGAGACTCCATAGAGTCAGGGATAGTGACATGTTTACCCGCAAGTAGAACACATCAGAAAGTGGCCACATAGGCTAGTGAACGGATAGTCAAGTAGACCATTACTAAGTTGTAAGAATTTCAAAGGGGTCCCTTGAGAACCCTTCAAAAGGAAGGAGGGTCCACTCAAGGGATATGTTGTTTGAAAAGTGAAGTCTTGTCAGGCTACCCCCAAGCTAGACACAAGAATGTGAGGATGGTCTAGTCGGCCTACCCTTGGACTAGATGCCACAAAAACTATTGCAAACTTGGGGAACCCAATGTGAAAAGGAGGGGTCCACTCAAGGGACACTTTGTTCAAAATTTAGCGTCTTCCTTCTCGAATCAATTCATCATCAAGGAATCTTTTGAAAGATGTTCACTTTTTCAAGGAATTTGAAAGGAAGGATATGCCCCCATGCGAGGGGAAGGTCAAGACTATTCCCTCTTTGGAGGAAGGTTCCTAAGTCACTTCTTTACGAATCCATGATGAAGGAAACATGTTTCATTAGGGTTTCAAGTTGAGGATGAAATTCTAAAGAAGGAGTGTGTGAAGGGTCTTGAGAAGGGATATGTTTTGCTAGAAATGTGCTTTCTAAAGACCAAGTTGTGTAGAAGTGGCATTGTCACACATAAGAGGGACAACTCAAGCAAAGAAGAGAGAAAGATAAAGAGAAAGCAAAGGAAAAAAATACACACAAAGGGCACAGGGGATTTGGTTTTGTGGAGTTGGATCTTCCTTTATTTATAAACATGATAGGTAACTGATGTAAGAGGTGAACGATCATCAATCCCCAACCACATCTAGAAAAATGCTTAGAAGACAAAGTAAAAAAATTTAAAAATTGGGTCAACATGGAAGGAGGCCTAAATTCTCCTAACGCTTTGCATCATCCCCAATTCACCAAGATTCAATCACAAACATGGAAGAATGATGATACATATAGAAGAAGGTTTACAACAAAAACACCACACCTATATCCAAGCACTAATATGGGTGATGAGGGTCATCCAGGCACACATAGCATGATCACAAAGGAACACATCACAATACACACACACACATCTAATCTAAAGATCAAGAAGCGAATCTCCCCCTAACACTAGTCAACCGAGAGGTCATCAACTTCCCACTCTAGATCATCATAGGGGGAAGCATGATGAGCCTGCAATGGAATAATGTTAAGGGGAGGAGATTTTGATCCTCCTACAACAAGGTCCAAGGCAGAGGGACCTATAAGGTCTTTGTCGCTCAAATCTTGTTGTTCTAAGGTCAATGACTTCACAAAGATCACTAACAAGGTTGAAACTTCATCTACCGAGTTAAACATACACTTAATGCGAGTGCCATGTTTCACCTCGGTAGATGGAGGAGTTTAATTGAGGTTCACCACTGGACTCACCGAGAGACTCGGGGGTAGTGAAAAACTTAGGGGAGGATAGAATTGGTTTTTTCACCAGGACATAACAAGTCAACATGGGACCACCTTTCAGAGAAGGTGGGCTCTTCTTACGTCCTCCATTGCTAGAGGGACCTTTCTCTATCTTCTTTTTCATTGAAGGAGGCAAACTCCACACAAAAAAAGCAACGTATATAAAAGAGGATAGAACCACAGTGGATACAATCAAAGTATTAACCATATCCACAGGCTTTAGCAAGGTCAAGACATTCAAACGGAAGTCAACAAGGGTGGCTCCACGGAAGGATCGATAAACACCTGCACCTTTCCAGGCGCATGTGTGCTCATAGTGGAAGCCTAAAGGGATTCATAATTAGTTTGAACAAGGAAAAGAGGGGGGAGAGAGGAGGACACAACATGAGGTGCGGTCATCTCCTTATCCTTCTTCTGCAAGGAGGCTTGCTCAGTTAGGAGAGCCTTTCATCGGCACTTATGCTCGCGTGCAAGGTAGTTTCTACGACTCTTCAAACTAGAAGTCAGAGTTTGCAAAGTGACATAAGGGTTTTTCTCAGCCATGGGAGTATCCTCCATGACCATTTCCTACGAAAGGATAGACTCTTGAATGGGAGCAGGAGGAGTAGGCTTAGAAACATCTGGAGGGATTGACTCTAGTGCCTCAACAGCGGGCCTCTTTTTGTTCATCATTTTTGGGGCAGGAATACTGTTATGCCTTGCATAACCACCCCATCTTTTTCCTTGGTCAAAATGGGTCCCCCTTTTGTGTTTTTTATCTTTTGTTATTTCCAAACAATGTTTGGAGTCTTTTGTTTCAAACACTTTGTTTTTTCTTTGGTTTAGTCTGTCGGAATCGAAGCCAGAACCAAATCGGGTTTTGAAACTTCTTTCAAAACTCGTTTTGATCCCCATCCCGACAGTCTATCTCTTTTGGCCTTTTGTTTTGTCTTTATCGGAGTTGGAGTCGGAGTGGACATTAATTTGGAGTTCATTGAAAAATTGAAAAATCAAAATTCATCCCGTCTCCGCTTCTGCTTTTTCAACTTTGGTTTTAGACTAAGTCCCTGTGTTATGTTGTATTATGTCGGTCTTTTTATTTTACTTTTTGTGTTTGATTTTGTTTTATGCTTGGTTGGAAGACCCGGACCTAGAACGGGAATGAAGTTGGGAAATTCCTTAAGTTTTCGAATAAGTTTCCATTTAGATTCCGCTCCCGTCGTTTCTTTGTTGTTGAATTTTTAGCAAAGTTGCACTATAGTGAAGTGTTTGTTCTTCTCCAGTTCTGACTCCACTTAACTGCATTTAATGCGTTAATGACAGCTACCATGTGTAGGTAGAAACTCTAATTTTTATCTTCATTAGGGATTAAACGTGCTATTATTATCATTGTTAAAGAATTAAGAGTGAAATAGAGCAGCTGCAGAGTTCATCTGAGTGAATCGATTGAAGGAGACGGAGATAGTTGCTCGCGAATCAATTCAGAAGGTTAGCCAGGTTTTTGCGTTCAAGGTAGGTTTCCTATTCTCATTTTTCTCTTTATTTTTGTTTCGTGTTCCTTGTTCTTGTTGTTTGATTTAGATATTTGGGCAAGTTCATTGCTTCAGTAGGTTGGTGTGTTCGTTTTTCTTTGTTTGTTTGTTGTTCTTCATTTTGGATTTTATGCTTGCATTTCTCGTTTTATAGTGAGTTAGGGCACGGTCGCTTTCACATTTTTTTTCGTGATCGCATCATGCTACTTTTGATTTACAGTAAGATGGATTAAATTAGTGTATCTTGCAGTGAGTTAGGGTTGAGTAAAATGGTAGTTTTTACTTAGAATCTTTTGCGCATTCGATCTGGTTAAAGTAGAGGGGTTGAATCCGTGCCCTAGTTTTATATCGTGTTTTTCTAGGTTAGGGTTTTTTATGCATTTCTATGATCACGTCTAAAAATGATTAAATATGATGCCCTAAAATAAAGTTGTCCCCATGGTCATATGGGCATGGTCCTTTTACGCCATATTTTAAGCTTTATTTCATTTAATTTGACCTTAGTTTTAATCATGGAGTTACACATTAAATGGATAAAATCATTGATGACGTCATGGTCAACATAGCTGGAATCGGGATCGGAATTGATTTAGAGTTTTGGATATATGTTTTTAATGTTTAGTGTCAATTCCATTTTCCATCCCGTCTCTGACTCCGCTTGGATAAGAAGCTTTATTTCATGAAAATGATTAACCTTGGTGGAGGCGGAAGTGGAACCGAAACAGAATATGAAAACATAAAAATTTGAAGGAAACCAAATCAGTTTCCATTCCGGTTCTCGTTCTAATCACTATTTCACTTCCAACTCTGAGCTCTCTTCTTACTAGTAGAATGACAGTAACATTTTTTGCTTCGAGCCCGACAGTATGTTAAAAGAGGATTGTTTAAGATGTTTTTTGCTTGGTTCTGCCTCCAATGTGTGTATAAAAGGTAGGGTTTTAAGACATATTTTGAGATGTTTATCCAGAGATCTAACTAGAGGTTTTGTTGCAGGAAAGCTAAAGAGGATGTCAGGAACATCAGGAAAAGCCTCTTAAAGGAACTGGCCTACAGGAACATCAAAAGTAGCAGCCAAATCAAAGAAGATAAAGCCAGAATAGTTACCTTATACCTTAAGGTATAATCACAGGAGTCCTGTATTCACAGTGAGCAAAGTAGAATTAGATTGGTCTAACATCACTGATACAAATTTGGGCCAGTACAACTTTGAGGAGGCTTATACTGATACATTCAATGAGGATGTGACCCCTAGAACTAAGAGAATTGTTGATTCTGTTTTGGCTCATATCACACTGTTTCCTCTATCAATCCAGTGCCCAAAGTTAATCTTGACAGCAACAAGTGCTTATAATCCTGCTACCCGAAAAAGCATGGATTCCCAGGATAATGTAATCATTGATCTTACTCCTCATATGTTTCAAATTATATTTAATGTCCCAGATCCTAAGAACTTGGTGCAGTTGGATGAGGCAGAGGCCTTAGAGAAGTACAATCAATATAAGGAATCCAATAAGTCCCACTTGAACAAAAAATGGTTGAAGACAGAGAAGAAGTCTCTAACTAAGCTTGCAGACTAACCAAAGAGGGAAGATTTTTATAAAGAAGTATCAAATTTAATAATGATGTTGTCTAGGGATTTTGGGAAGAGAGATGCCTTTCATTTCAAGGAGTGGATGTTTCCCTTCATCCAAATAATTTTAAATGGCACCCATCAGTTTGATTGGTCGATGATTGTATCAGATGCTATTCATGATCAACTGACTAGTATTAGGGAGACTAAATTATTTTTTATGACTTCTTACATTGTGTATGCAACAACAAGGTTGGGTATCTTCCCAGGTTTGAACAAAGTGGGGATAATGGGAGTGTTAGATGGACAGAAGAAGGTATGGGAGCATTATAACCAATTGTCCCTACAAGTTGTTGAGACTCAATACAGAAGGGTTAATGATGAATTCATATATGTGGTCATTAACCAACTCAATGGAGATGCAGGGTACAGACTGAGTCAAGAAGCCATGGCATTCATTATTGAATGGGGATGTTGGTATATTCAATACCCTAGGTTTATATATTTCAGGCTAGTTGGTTTTGAAGGCCATCCACATCTACTGCCAAGGTGTTGCAATAACAGGATAGTATTGATGGAATTTGTATATCAGGCTCTTGGATTTAATGCTCAGTTTGCATTAAAACATAAAACAGGATGTCACAAGTTCCCCATGAAGTTGGGTGAGTATAGTTTTCAACATTTGGTAGGAGCAAAGGTGGTCTGCAGTGAGCTGATATAGTTACAGTTAGGTTTTTACACAACTCAGAAGCAGTCTGACCCAAAGGGTAAGATGAATGCCTTGTTGCCTTCTGTGTTTGACAAGCATTTCAACTTATTAGAAGATTTTTGGAGTGACCGACAGGATGAATATGATTTGAGAAAGAAGAACTACAAGAGATTACCTGTATCACTCATGTCAGAGTTCAGAGTCAAGAATGACATTCCTGACACCTTGGTGGAACTAAAAGTCTAGATCCAATTGATTGGGATAGTGAGGAAACTATTGATATTAAGCAGATAGGAAGAGTAGTCTTGGATAGAAGTGTTCAATGGTTGGTTTTAAGAACCAAATCTCCTCAAGGACCAGCTCCTAAAAAGGGGAAAGGGTATAAAAGGATCAAAAGAAAGATACCTCCCAAAGAGCCTTTGGAGTTCCTTCCTCCAGACATTGAAGAAATAGATCTTGAAGCAGAGACACAAGAAGGAGATGCTCAAATGGGATCGGTTGTTTTAGCACCTACATTAGGTGAATCTTCTACTCAAGTCCCACTTGCAAACAAGCAAAGTGGAGAGATGCTCAAGGAAACTCTTTATGACATAGTTGAAACCATGAAGGGAAAAGGGGTAGAGATTCATGATGTTGGAACAAACTCGGATGAGACTGTGTTAGAGAAGGATGGGAAAGATAATATGCCTCTAGAGGAGGATATTGAACAGGTAATGACACAAGAGGAGCAATGGGAATTTTTTGAAGAAGTTAAAAAGGATGTTGATGCAAAAGCTGCTACAATAGAGAAACACAAGGTAATGGATGCCAAGACACAAGCTGATGCCATACTATAGCAGCAACAAATTGAAGCTAAGTCAAGAGCTGATGAAGTAGAGAGGCAACAAAGGCAACAAGAGCATGAACTCAAAGTTAGGGACGAAAATGATAAGTTGAATTGATACAAAAGATTCATGACCTTGAGGAAGAGAAAGCAAGACATCAGAGGGAGAAAGAAGTCTTGGTTGCCAAATTGAAACTTGTTGAGGAAGCTCACCAAAAGGAAGAGGAAGTAGAATGATTGCGAAAGGAAAAGGACACCGAAGAGCTGGTTATAAAGCAACAAGAAGAAGAAGAAAAGGAAGAAAAACTTAAAGCTTTAGAGACAAAAATACTAGAGAAAAAAAAACTAGAGGCTTTAGAGAAAGAAAACCTGGAAAAAGAAGCTTTAGAGAAGGAAAGATTAGAGAAGGAGAGATTGGAAAAGGAAAGATTGGATAAAGAAAAATTGGAAAGAGAACAATTGAAGGAAGAAAGGTTGAATAAAGAAGAAGGTAAGAAGATGCAGGAACAAAAAGATAGGGAAGAGGCCGAAAAGCTTGTACAGATGCATGTGGTGCAAGAACAGCAAGAGGAACCAAGGGGTGATTCTCAACACCAGGTAAATTTGCAACCACCCCCTACTACTACTATTGCTTCTTCTTCCACTATGATGACTACTGCTCCAAGTGATCCCACTTGGTTAAAATTGGACCTATAGAAAAGAACAGTAAGACCTTCACAACCTCTCAATTGGGAGGATATGATGAAGGACATTGAACAATAAAGGCCTAAAAAGAAGGCCAAGATCCTACACTCCACCAAGCTCATAGATAGGGGAGAAATTATTGCTGAGTGTGCCATACCGATGATAGAAAAGGAGGTAGGAGACATACAGTTAATAGATTATCAATTAAGTATTGTCAACTTGGGAAGGCCTACCAAGAATCAACAGATGAATCTAATTGACGTGGTAGCTTTGACAACCAAGTCAAGGATGTTAAAGGATAAGCAGAAGAAAGATGAGCTTAAGGCCCAGTTGGATCAATTACATTCCTTTTTGAAAAGTGTCTCTTCTCCGAGATCACAACAGGTAGCGGCTATTGAGACTCCAATTTTGCTAAGAAAAAATGAGGTAGATGATTTAGTGCAAGTAAGGGGCAAAGCGAAGATGTTAGGTAGGTGGGTTGACAAGTTAAATCAAGAAGTAGGTGAAGTTTTGGTCGAAGGCTTTGAGGTTTACAAAGGGACAAAAGAATTGATAAGGGAAATGCATCAATATATTGAGGCATTGGAGAAGCAAGAAGAGGAATATAAAGAGTATAGTCAGAAATTAAAGAAGGTTAGTACATTGCCTTTGACTACTCTTCTTGAACAGTCAATACTCGAGGAGGATAATACAAATTATGTGGAAAAGACCTCTCATATACTCTGATTCAGAACAGATTTCTTGTGCAAGCATAGAAATGAGGTCCAAGATGCGGTTAATAATCTAACTGAACAATTTGAAGAATTGGAGGCGGTCATTGCTATCATAGTAGATGTTAATATACTAAAAAAGGAAGGCCTGCCTTTGAGCTAGATAAAAGAGAAATGGGATGAAAGGTTTAAAGGACTCATTTAAAAAGGGGATGATGGTGAAGATATGATGATAGAGCGACTGATGGATGTCAAGGAAGAGATAAAGGCTGCTAAAAGAGAGTTGACAAAGATGAAGGATATGAGAGAGTTTGCTGCAGCAGAATTGGAGTGAATTAAGTTTGAAGACAACTAGGTTGATGGGCCATAATTAGATTTATTACAACAAGTATTCGCCAGTTATGATGATTTTATTGTAGAACCAACTTTACATGCATAATTATCTTGCATGCATGGCTTTCTTCCTCTTTGCATGTTGCATGCAGCACTGACAGTTTTGGAGCGCATGACTTTCTTATTTTCTATTCTCTTTTCTTCCAGATTAACTGAGTTTCCAAGGATAATTGTAAAACCCTAAAAGGGTGGATGACTTAAAATAGAAGTGGAGTTCAAATTTTGTATCTCTATAAATACCCTGTGGGTATCATATTGTAAGGGTTGGCTGATAGAGAATAGAATTGGCCTACCTGATATTAGGAGATAGAATTTTGCATAGTTATTACAAAGATACATTGTTACTTGATTTTTACAGTTAAATAAAATTACAGGTTTTCGCAATATGGTGTTAGAATTGAATTGTTTTACTTGATAAGTTTGATAAGTTATAATCTATCTATATGCTAGTGATTATGCTGAAGCATAAGAGTTTCTTTTGTGATGAAAGTCCTTAGAAGGAACCGGATTTAAGGATTATCTCATTAGATTATCGTTGAATTAAATTTGTTAAAGTCTATTGATCTATGATCTTGGCAATGAATGAATATGTGTTCTTTTTGGAATATTTGAAATAGTTGTGATAGGTGAATTAAAATAAGCACCTTAGATGCATACAATGGTATAGATTATTCTGTAAATTGTATCATGCTTTGGTTTTTCTTGATCTATTGGAAAATATTCATTGTTGAAGATATATGTCCGGATGTTAGATGAGTTTTGTTCATGTTTACTAGTTTACCCTTTGATCTATCTTTTTCTTTTGTTTGAAACCCCCTCGATTTACTAGAATAGTTCGGTAAAATGAGTCATTGCTTGCATTCTTTGTTACCAATAGAGGCCCCTTGAACATTACAGTTGCATGATACGATTGAGTGACACCAGAAAGTTGAGAACCAACTACTAGGACCTTGGGAGTTAGGCTACTATATGTTGTCTTTCTTTTTCAAGAGAAATAGAGTAGAAATATTTTGTTTTAACATTGTTTCTGTCATTTTCACCATCAATAGATAGTAGGAGGTCATGTAGGTTGAGATAGAGTGGAATATCCATGGGGGGATTTTTGTCTACCATACTGAATGGGGCTAGGCTCTATGGGTAATACAGGAAGCTCCAATGTGGGACACTTGGACTTTCGCCAAGCCAGAACCATGGGATTCTCTCGAAAATGCATGATACAAGCAGACGGTGCCGCAACAAGGCTAGCGGAAGCATCAAGATGAATAGCGGAAGAGGAATAAGGAGGATCTTTGGTTCACTTCTCTTCTTCTCTTATACATGCCTTAATGGCATCACTATCAACATTAGGTAGGCTCTATGCGAAACAACATAAGGCAAAGGAGGATATCTTACTTTTAGCCTAGCGTGCCCTTCCTTACAGTTTTGATATAGGAGGTCCTTCCTAGGTGGGAGAGGACCAAGGGATCCAAGCTAGAAGTAATCTAAGGTATAGTTTCCACGTACAACCGGTGTCATGGACAATGTGCACCAAACCTCCATGAATAAACTTCAAACACTTGTGCATAACCAAGGGAGCTACATTCATAGCTACCAGCCAAGGGATGCCTAGCTTCACCCTAAAGAGTTCGGACCCTGGGATGATGTCAAACTTAAGGGTCACATATTTAGGTCCAACGAGGACCGACAGGACAATAATCCCTATAGGGGGTACGAAGAGTTCATTGTGGGTGTAGATAGTACTTTTAGGTACATCATATCCATCCTTATGTAGGAATTCAATTAAAATGATATCCTCAGTTATGATATTCACTTGAGATGCCACTACTATATTTGACTCCAATTTTTGATGAAATTTTGTTAGAATATTGACAATATATTGTCGGCATACCGATGAACCATTGAAATATTTTTTGTCACTTTCTCAACTAGCTTTAAAATGTTGAAATCATGACTCAGCTTCGTCGGTTGTTGCCGCAAAAAAGGGCTCTAGTGTTCGTCAGAATATTGACAGAATTTTTGTTGATCTAGCGATGAACCATATCCATCTCACAAGTGGCATGCCTTTTCCAAAGCATCGGATCAAAAACAGAAGTTCGTTGAACTTGCGATGAAATAGACAAGTCATTACGACAAAAGTCTTGTCAGACGTATTGCAAATTCGTTAGACACTTTTGGAGGTTCGTCAAAATTTCGACGAAAGTGCGACGAAATAAGCAAGTCATTATGATAAAAGTTTCATTGGATGTATTACAAATTCGTCAGACGTTTTTGGAGGTTCGACAAAATAATGCAGTTTTTTTTTTAAACTATTCATTCAAATGTAGGCATATCGGCGAAAGATCAAGACTGTTACAGCAATCAAAATTTCCTAAAAAGATTAGATGCTTGCATGAAGTTTGATGAATTACCTCCGATGAATTTTGGGGCAATATCATCACTAATAATAAATTACCATTTAATTTTAGGGATCCTTTAGCCTTGAATAGGGCTTTTATCTATTTCCATTGATTAGCTTTTTAATCGGATGGATGTGAGTTGATTCCGTGACCTAATATGCATGTGCCTTTTCAAAGGCTTATTGAGGCCCAAAATTGTTTTTGGGCCACATGATTAAATCTAATTGTGTGGCCCAAAATAAATTTTGTGCCTCAACAAGCCTTTTAAAAGGCACATGTGTATTAGGTCACAGAATGAACTTGTCGTCGTTTGATTTAAAAGCTAATTGATGGGCTTGCCAACTTAAACCTCTAGAATAACCCTATAACCGTTAGATTTAGAAAGATCAATGGTTAAGAATTTTCAACTTGTAGACCTAAGATGTTTCATTCACTGATAGCCACCCTCTCCACTGATGGACACCTATCCTTCATTCTATCGGTGGGAAGCTACATAATGTTTCCTCGATACACCATAGTTCCCCCGATATACTTTATGCATTCAATAATTCATGCCCATGGTTATATTTCATCATTACTTTTGTTGACAACTTGACTCTATCGATATATCGGGAGAGCACCTTAGGATTCAGCACGATAGAGTATTATTACACCGATACTAGGTTGTGAGCTATTTTCATCGGGCCATCAGCGGGACTATGATGGGGGTTCCATCGATGAAGCATTGTTAGGCCGATGGTATTGAATTTTTTTAGGAATCGGGGAAGGACTATGTCACTATGAAATTTCAAATTGTTTTATGGATGCAATGTAGGCTATAATATGGATCTTGTCACACAAATTTCTATGATTTGCATTGTTCATAAAATCAAAGTGTGGTATATTTTCTATGATTATTGATAAAATTCGATAATTCATGCACATGGTTACTCAAAGGGAAATTTGCAAGATATTCATATACATTGTAAAGGACAATGAATAAGGCTTTAAATTATTACTCAAAGAGAAACTAGTAACCTAATCCTAAATCTGAACTTCATTGCATAAAATTTAAAACCTTATTCATTGTCCTTTACAATGTATATGACTATCTTGCAAATTGTCCTTTGAGTAACCATGAATAATAACCATGGGCATGAATTATCGAATTTTATCAATAATCACAAAAATATACCACACTTTGATTTTATGAACAATGCAAATTGTAGAAATTTGTGTGACAAGATCCATATTATAGCCTACATTGTATCCATAAAAAAAATTGAAATTTCATAGTGACGTATTCCTTCCCCCATTCCTAACAAAATTCAATACCATCAGCCTAGCAATGCTTCATCGATGGAACCACCATTATAGTCCTACCGATCGCCCGATGAAAATAGCTCACAACTTAGTATCGATGTAACAATACTCTATCAGGATGACTCCTAAGGTGCTCTCCCGATATACTAATAGAGTCAATATGTCAACAAAAGTAACCATGAATTATAACCATGGGCATGAATTATCGAATGCATAAAGTATATTGGGGAAACTATGGTGCATCGGGGAAACATTATCTAGTGTCCCACCGATAGAACAAAGGATAGGTGTCCATTGGTGGAGAGGGTGGCTATCAGTGAATGAAACGCCTTAGGTCTACAAGTTGAAATTTTGTAACCGTTGATCTTTCTAAATCTAATGGTTATAGGGTGATTTCAGAGGTTTAAGTTGGCAAGCCCATCGATTAGCTTTTAAATCGGATGGTTGTGAGTTGATTTCACGACCTAATCTAATCATGTGACCCAAAAAAAATTCCATGTATCAACAAGCCTTTTAAAATGCACATGCGTATTAGGTCATGGAATGAACTTGCAGTCATCCGATTTAAAAGCTAATTGATGGGCTTGCCAACTTAAACCTTTGAAATCATCCTATAACTGTTAGATTTAGAGAAATCAATGGTTAAGAATTTGCAACTTGTAGACCTAAGATGTTTCATTCATCGATAGCCACCCTCTCCACCGATGGATACCTATCCTTCGTTCTATTGGTGGGACGCCAAATAATGTTTCCTCGATGCACCATAGTTCCCTCGATATAATTTATACATTCGATAATTCATGCCCATGGTTATAATTCATGGTTACTTTTGTTGACAACTTAACTCTATCAGTATATCGAGAGAGCAAGTTAGGATTCATCCTGATAGATTATTGTTACACCAATACTAGGTTGTGAGATATTTTTATCGGGCCATCGACGAGACTATGATGGGGGTTTTGTCAATGAAGCATTGTTAGGCCGATGGTATTGAATTTTGTTAGGAATGGAGAAAGGACTATGTCACTACATAATTTCAATTTTTTTATTGATGTAATGTAGGCTATAATATGGATCTTGTCATACAAATTTCTACAATTTGCATTGTTCATAAAATTAAAGTGTGGTATATTTTTGTGATTATTGATAAAATTTGATAATTCATGCCCATGGTTATAATTCATGGTTACTCAAAGGACAATTTGCAAGATAGTCATATACATTGCAAAAGGACAATGAATAAGGTTTTGAATTATTACTCAAAGAGAAACTAGTAACCTAATCCTAAATCTGAACTCCATTGCATAAAATTTTATTGAAAAAGGAAAGTACTATGTAGTTGAATACAAAAAACTCATCTTACAAATTTGCACAGCAAGCACAACCTACGAACTAGATTCTAAATTTGCTAAAAAATAAAAAAATCAAACTAGTGAATATTAAACTACACACTAGAGTCTAATTTTGTGGAAAACGAGAAATTTAGTGAGAAAAAGTACCTGCAGTGCGTCTTGGATACTTAGCTAGTGTACTAAAAAATAGGATTGCAAACCCAAAATTATTCTCACTTTGGAAATTCAATAGAAAAAAATAGAATGTTATCCTGGATACTTAGCTCTTGGACAGTCAATAAAACAATATGAGTATGATTATGAACGGTTTTACTTGGTCCCACTCTTGATATCCATGTTTGAGAGCCTTCTCTTTAAGAATTCATGAATCCACTTTGATCCATTGCTGCCAAAAGAGATATTAATGTGTAAAAAAGGAGCCACATTTAGACAAATTGGTTGTTGATTTCTTCTAAGAAATTTAGAGACTACAAAAAGAAGATACCTGATGGGGATCATGTGGGCTTCCTAGAGAAAGCACTGCAATATGGCCTTGAGCAGCAATGAAAAACTTTGGATTAGCTTCGTACAGTAAATCCTAATAGCATGAAATTGAGGCTCTTCTTCATTAAGTTGATGGTATGAAGAACCAGATCCATATCCTCCTTGGGATTCATACCATATTAAATAGAAAAACACAGTGACACAAGCAATCTGAATTTTGAGATAAAGCCTCCAAACCCTCTATGGAAACCTGACTTTTACCAGATAATCAAAATTTTAAACTTAAGTAATACCCAAGAAAAATAATTCCATATAATCTAGCCACACATGAAACTTACAGATGGGACTAATCTTCCACTTATGACTCTACTTCTTATTCCATTTGAAGAGGACAACCTCTACCCCTTCATTCAACTATGTAATTTTAGCATTAACAAATAAAAATATTTTTAGCACAAGAAACAATCCTCACCCATCTAAACAAGCACCTGTAAGACAAGCCTGCAAATCTAAGTTTATCACAATCAAGTAAAGATTAAATCCTTATAATCGATCACAGTAACTTGAAAGTATTAATTGGATCAGTAAGAAGAATCAAATAATTAGGGTTGGGCACTACTATCACAACTATTGAAATATGCCCAGTTATTGGGTCCTCTCCCCTAGATTAAATTAAGGAAAACATTATTGTAAACACAATATGTGTAGAAGAATATGAATGTAAAGGAAAATGGATATTAGCAAAACATAAATGTAAATAAAAGTAGTGTGAGCAGAAAATTAATCTAAATTGGTCTTGAACAAATAAAATCATACCCAATTAGCATTAAGTTATACTGACCTTGCACTCATTTCCATTGTCAATCTTGAAGGTTACTTTGATGCCTTCTACAGAAACTCTCTAGCCACGAGGCAAGAGAAGGTGGGAAAACCAAGTGTATATTGATGACTTCCTGACAATCAAAAAGAAACAAGCATCCAGTCAACCCTATTAGAATAGAATAATCTTATGAATTGATTTTATTTGTTTTACTGGCTAATGGATAGTGGACCTAGTTCTCTTGAATTGAGGTACTA
Source organism: Sequoiadendron giganteum (assembly GCA_007115665.2). Taxonomy (NCBI): domain Eukaryota; kingdom Viridiplantae; phylum Streptophyta; class Pinopsida; order Cupressales; family Cupressaceae; genus Sequoiadendron; species Sequoiadendron giganteum. The sequence goes on along the minus strand of CM021102.1, from coordinate 430,651,531 downwards.
CTAAGATGTGTTGACTGGTGATTTTACACTACCGATATTCTGCTTCAATCTCTATAAGTTACTTTTGTCTTAAATATATTCAAGATAACTCTGCAAAAATATTCCCTAATCTCTTAGAAATTATGCAGATTATTTTGTTAATACTTCTCCATTTTGATATTTTCTTTCAAAAATTCATAGAAATATACGTAATGCCATATTTGAAACTTACATATTTTAATTTTACTAGTTCTTTAATTATAGGATATGATTCCAACAATTGTGAAACGCATTGGGAATATGCTAGATGAATGAAGTAAACTATGCAATTGGCAGGTCTAAATACAAATTCCTTAACCCTTGCCAGCATCCGTCTTGCCTATTCTAAAACATGTTCTTTGGAAAAGGGCATGAAAATCCATCTAAGTATAATGAGAAAAAGATTTTTGTCAAATATTATATTATAGTAAGTTGAATGAATGTAAGTAGAGAAATTTTTGCATACCTGTAGATGGTACAAAATTTAATGGTTAAGTGGAAGCCTCCCATCAACAACAAGATCCAAATATCCATGTATCTATCTCAATAGAGCCTCTAAACCCTTCAGAGCTGTCAAATTTTTCACTAACCTGTTATGCACAAAAGTCAAATTTTAGAGTTATGTCACCACTAAAGACAAAAGAAACAAAGCTTTGAAACCAAATCCACACACAACAAAATTTTCATAGGGAAAATTTAGCATTTTCTTTCATCTTTTCATATTGGTTTGATGCTTCAAACGATGCATTTCTTATATTGAAAAGTGCATTACCGTATTGAGCTTCTGTTTGTTTCAAGAATAGTTTAATATTCTCTACTTAATAGAGCCAACCACATGATAGTGGAATCTCATTTGGCCCCTCCCCCCCCTTCACATGACTCTCAATTCCCCATACCCAAACATATAACTTTAATCATTCATTCATCCATTAATAACATATAACATTCATTAATTCATCATGCATTAATAACATATAACATTCATTCATTAGCATATAGCATTCATTCATTAACATATTCACATTCATTCATTCATCTATTAATAAAATATGACATTCATTGATTAACATATAACATTCATTCATTAACATATTCACATTCATTCATTAACGTTCATTCTTTCATTTTTTACATACTATCAAAAATATGGTTGTCATAATATGATTACAATCACTTTTTTTTTTGTTTCTTTTTTGCAGCTAAAAAAAGATGAAGTGGAGTATCATTTTCTAAATCATTTTCCCCCCCTTCAGTTGTTCTGAGCTCTACTCATGATCTTAATGTATGCCTAGTTGTGTACTCATGGCATGGATGCCGCTGCAAGGGGGGTCTGTTGCAATAGCAAAGAAATGTTAAATTGATATGTTTTATTATTATTTTTATAAGTATTTCATTAATTAAAAGAACATTAGAGTGGTGCTCTTTACCTGATGGGGCCACATCATGTTCCTGATCTTGTCTTATAGCATCATGCTCAACATGTTGAACACCCTCTAAATCTTGATCTGGAGTTGAAACATGAAAGGTTACATTAATTAATACACCAATTGCAATTAAATATGTTTACAAGAACATTAGAGTGGTACTCTTTACCTGATGGGGCCACATCATGTTCTGATCTTGCCTAGCTTGATCATGCTCAACATGTTGATCATACTCTACATGCTCTAAAGTTGAAAACCAAATACAATTAAAGATGTTTAATTGTATTAATCCATACTGTGTTTTGTATAGCACATGAATACATCCAGTACCAGGATGCAGACCATGACCTTCATCTGCAAGTTGTGCTCCACCCTCACCAGGTTGCATTCCAATTTCATGTGCATTATTACCATTGCTTGTCTGTTTAAAACAAATAGGCACATAATTACTTTATGGTGGAAATTAATATTGAATAGATTGCACAAGTATTCAATTTTAAATAAAATTTATTGAGTTTATTTACTTGCTTGTCGGATGCAATGAAATATTGTGTTTGCCTAGTCAAGACTCTTAGGCGTTCAGTCAGGGCTCCATAGCCTTGTTGGAAGGCAATCTTCAAGTCCTCTTCTATGGGCACTCTATTGAATTTAGAGCCCTACATTTTTGCATAAGATTATGAATTTTGCTTCTATGGTGTGATAAAACCAAAATTATTTGCAATTTATTATTTGGATACAATATTTCATTTATTGATACTTACAATTCGTGCGGATAATTTCATATAACCACCAGAGCCAAGTTTGTGTTGACTGTGTTTTTCTAGTCTTGCATGTGTTGCCTTCGATGTGTCAAGCAACCTATTAAAAGTTTGAAATACATTAGATTATGTAAAAACAAAGAGTAATCAGTATATAATTACATTGTTGATAGTATCACATACCTTTCTTGGCCCGGTGGTGTCTTTCCTTTTTTCTTTTCAGCCTTCTCCTTTCCATTTGACACCAGGTCCTTCCACTCCCTCTTCAGAATCACAGGGGGGCGCTCATACTTTTTCTTCTTCTCTAAATGTGACCTATATTGGTCCCTCGCATACTTTAGATAGGTACCAACTTTCTTAAGGACCTTGGTTCAGTTGAATTTTTTATCACTGAATAGCGCAACTAAATGGTTAATGAGCTCATCTTTTATATCTTGATTTTGGGCATTCCACCGTGTACATATGGTGGGATCGAAGAACTCCAATGTAATATCACTTAGATTTTTATAAAAAACATCATTTCCTGTAAAATGATCATGGGATCATTAGTCTAAAAAGAGTGATCAATAAGTAAATTTCAATTAGATTATATATAATAATAATTAAAATATTTTAAAGTACCTAGAACCTTCTCTATATTTATGGGAATGAAATCCTTGGTCACCACAAATGTGATCGACAATGTTCTTATACTAATAATACGGGAATATCTAGGAAATGCTGCTAAAACATCACTAGTACTAGTGGCCTCTGCATCCTCAGGTACATGTCCTGGTGCATGTTCCGGCATGTGTTTGTTGCCAGAGGGTGCACTACCTGATGTCTGCATGGTATGTGTTGTCGATATTTTAGTCGACAATATAGGCACAGATGATGGGGTCAAATGTGATGTATGTACAAGAAGATCAAGATTGACACTTGTACCAACCCCTACTCCCTGGACAACATTTGCAGTAACCTGATCATGGCCAGCAGCATCACAAGGACGTAAATAATCCTGTAAAAATAACACATATTTTATTTCATGACATAAAAGAGTACAAAATATAAAACCATGAATGAACTTATGTTATAATTAAAGATCTCATGATAGCTTACTTGCAAGTTTTGTGCTCTCTCAGTCAATATTTTAACCCTTTCTCTTATCTCATCTGTTTGAGGCACTATGAATACCAACTTAAGGATTTCTTCATTGTATTTTTTTGGGCCTTCCTCATCATATCCACAGGGTTTTCGGAAAATGCGATGTCATCATCACATAATAGTGACTACACCTCCCTATGGATGCTCTCCTCTACTGCTAGTGCCTTTCCCTAATCAACCAACTGCAACAAGAATATTAAAAACATTATCAAAATTAACCCAATAAACTAATGAAAAAAAACATAATAATAAAACATTTTGTTCGTATCTAATTTATACAATTACAATGAGGTAAACCTGTTAGGTAGAATCACCTGAAGATGCATCATGATCTGTGCTCTAGGCCAGAGCCCTGCCTGTATTATTAATGTCCTATTGTGACAAAAATTAAATATAAAAAAACATTACCGAAATGAAACCAATAGACTTACAAAAAAAACATAATAATAAAATGGTATATTGAAGTCATTAATTGGAGGTTGGGTAAAATGGTATATATTGCATACCACCCCCATAGTAACTATGTTTGTATCTAAGTGATTCAAATTGTAATCGATTAGCAACTCTTCCCCTGTAGTTATTGATTTTATCACACATACGAATACATGGTCTCCCTCACGCGCCTCGAATATGCAATTGGGTTGCTTATTTGTTGACCCAAGTCATGTACTATTTATAAACCCTACAATATTCCCTAATGCTTTTGGCCTTCTGTTAATGTACCTAGACACATGCTTATTTTGATCCTTATCTTTTAGCTGTATATAATTTGCTGACAGTGCATACCTACGCATACTTCGTGTATATCGAACCAGCTGCATCCAATATTTGTAACTGTAACAGGTTTTGACATACTCCATCAATTTAGTAACTTTTTCGTAACAGACGTTTATGTTTTCCATTCAAAATAGGCCCAAACCATGTAATGATTATGGTGCTATGTGATATATCCTCTCGTTGACACAAAAATCAGTGTTTATTGGAGGAAGTTCCTTGGGTACCCATTGTTTTCATAGATTTTTGTACCTCAAGAGCACCACAATGTCGCATATTCTCTCATCATCATAAGAATAGATGAACCCCATTCAACAAGAAAAAATTCCATGCATTTATGGAATTTTCTTCTAATCTTTTGACCTCTAGTTGATCTCCCTCTTTTATACCTACTACATGTCTCGCTTTCCTCTTCTCTTTCTAAATTTCCCTTGCTTGAGGAAGATAGATCTAGCAAATACCTATTTGTTGGTACCTGCACTCATAAGAATGTTGGATGAATTTCTTTCATGGTGATGTGATCCCAAGGTGACATTATGATTAATCTATCATTTCATCACTAGAATTTGATAGGTTATAAGGTAATCAAGTTTTGATAGATTGCAAGTTATTGTTACTACCGTCCAAATGTGTCCATCACAAATAAAATATACTTAACATTTTAACTCCCAAACTTTGTAACAAGTGTTAAATATGACTATGGTCCACTAGTTACACAACCAAGGCCTCAAATGTATTCTCTAATTTTAATCAAATGACTTTTTCTCTTCATTCAAGTAAATAAACTTGAAGGGAAACACCACCAAGTGGTTTATTTGACACCTACCTGACTAAAAATAGTAGAAATTTTACATTTAATTTCCATATGTCTAAGTGGTTAATGGGGAGGGGGTGTGTACTAGGCCTGGTTAAGTCATCATAAGTTTATGCTTTGGAAATAAAAATTGTTTAAGTCATCTTAAATCTTCCTATGTCTAATTGCTAGGAGACTTTTGGTATGTTTTAAGGTAGGATGAGTGGTTGCATCAATGTTCTAGTTCTCTATGACAAGGTTTCAACATCTTCAAATAGTGAAAGTTAGTGCTCATAGTCATTTGAAACAACAACATTTTTATTATGTATGACGGTATGATTTGATAACTTAAAAGAATTGGCTACCCAACAAACTTAAAGTTAAAAGAATTTTTTTTAGTTTAAGGGGTTAGCACTTTCTTTCATCTTTGCATATTGGTTTGATGCTTCAAATGATGCATTTATTATCCCACTTCTATCATATTCTATTCCCATCCCATTGCAATTTTTGTAATTTTTGGAGGAGTTGATAGCAAAAATTCATATCAAATACCACATTCTTGAAGCAATTTTCGGTGTTTTTACTATTTTTCTAAAGTTCTTTTGTATTGTATGGATTTGTACAAGCTTGAAATTCTTTGAGGTCATTATTGTAGATAAATATATGTGTTCCTTTTCATTTTCATTTGTTTTGAAGTGCTAAATCACTGTTTTGTGGGAGAAAACAATCAAATAAAAGGACTGCCCTATTTTACCTATGTAAGGGTTTGAGGGCTAAATAGAAATGGAATCCACCAATCCACCCATTGTCTTGCAATTGTAACTCGGTGGATTGGTGTGCAACATGGTATGGTAGAGTTTCATTGCATTTAGGGGTTTGTTAAAGCAAGAAACTTGGCATTGAATTGATGCCCTAGGGCTAATAGAGGCATTTTTCTTGTGAATTTGTGGTTGTTAAGTCAGGGTTTATCAATTTGATGGATATCTTGGTAGAGTCATGGTGACACTATTTGATGGTCCAATATCTACTTTGAAACAAAAATATCTCTAACAACTCTAAGAGCTATAATGGGATGGCATTAAAGGGACCTTCATATGAAGGATCTTCTAATGAAGGACCTTTCAATTAAGGTTCTTCATACAAAGGTTCCTTTTATAAAGCATTTTGGACATGAAATATTTAAAATAAAAAATACCTTCATTTGAAATTCTTGACATGCAATCATTTTTGAATGAAGGTTCTTCATTCAAAGGTCATGACGACATCACCTTCAAATGAAGGTTCTTCATTTAACCTAAGGTTTTCTCATAATGCCATCATTGGAAAAGTATGATCAAATTATTCTATTATGAAGAATTGGTCTATGTGCCTCTAGTAATCACTATAAATGTTTGTAAGGATAAAATGACTAAATATTGAATCAGATAGGAGAGAATCAACTTTGAGTTCTTCAAAGATGATATTCCTTTATTCATAATTTTTAAGGGTTGTGTGTGGAGGAGGTTATCACTACCAATAAGGGAGCAGACCTTTCCTTGCATATGTTTGTGGTGGAGGTATTAAAGATGAATTGTATGCCTCTATTTCCATTCATTAGATCTAGCTTAGCCTAGCATATACTTGGGCTCCTTTGCCCCTATAAACTTCCAATTTTTTGAGTTTATGTTATGTAATCATAATTCCATGCTATGTTAAAATTTAAGAGGTGGAGGAGGCCAAAAGGAAATAACCCCTTTTTAGTTGTACCTTCAAAAACTTTCTTATTGTTTTATGTTTTTAGCAACTTTGTGGACATAATATTTGAGGTAGGTCATACAAAAAAGAATAACATGTTCCCACCAACAACCAAGATGTGGGTAGATTATAGGAGTTTTTCCAAGCCTGAGGTTGGTCGATAAAAATTTGAAAGACTAAGCTATTTTATTTTTTGTCTTATCTTATACCATTTTACAAGAATGGGGGTGCCAAACTTACAATACTCATTGTCCCTTGGTCATCGATTTTCCCTGAGTTTCCTCAATCTCATCCTTGGCGCTGGTATTGAACTTGTTTTCACTCCTCCATACTATTCCTTGACGTTGGTATTGACTTTGTTTTCACTCCTCCAAACTCTTCATCGGCGCTAGTATTGACATTGTTTTAACTCCAAACTCTTCCTTGGTGCTAGTATTGACCTTATTTTCACTCCTCCAAACTCTTCCTCAGTGCTAGTATTGACCTTTCACTTCTCCAATTTGATGAGCTACAACTTGAGTTCGTTAGGTTTTACAGTATGTTAATTAAATTCAAAATTATGGTGCCATTTAGCTAGGTTTTAATATTGTCAAAATTATGGCACCATTTAGCTAGGTTTTAATATTGTACAATATAGTTAAGTATATATTAGCTATATTTTACATAATAAATAATATAATTATTTGACTTATTATAATTATATATTATATTCTTTAACAAAAGTATTAAATACATATAAAATTATTATAATCAATAATTAATAATAAGTATATTTTTATATAATACAAAATATCATTAATATAATATATATATAATATAATATTAATATTAGATTAAATTATATATAATATAATTATATTTATTATTATATCATAGTATATATAGGCTTTTACCTGATATTTTAGAGGATTTTACCATTACACTACAAATGGTTTACCATTAAATGGTAGTTGAAACTTGTTTTCCAATAACACAATAGTGGTTTCCAGGCATGAGATTTTTTTCAAGCTCAAATCTCACAATATATGTAGCCTATTAGCCAATACAAAGAGAGATAGAAACTAAAAAGATAGAGAATGAGAGAAAGAGATTAATTTGGATAGATAGGGAGAGAGAGAGCGAGAGAGAGAGAGAGAGCATAAGAGAGAAATATAAGAGATACAAAGGAAAAGAGAGAGCGGGAAAAGAGACTAAATTTTGATTGGTTGTTTCATGTCAACAATCCAAGGATGGCATGTGTCCTTGGGGAGTTATGCTCAAGGTATCATACCATTTGATTAAAGATATGATAATTCTCCTTTAAGACCTCTTCAATGTACCCATTGCACACTTAAGGAGACAAAGATAAATATATATAGAGAGAGAGGGAGATAATGAGAAACATAAAAATAGAAAGGGAGAGAAAGAGATGGAGAGAGGTAGAGAGATAAAGAGATAAGGATGAATAGATAGATATAAAGGGAGGGTGATTGATATATCTCTCCATGTAGCTCTCTATCTCTTTATATCCCCCACTATCTATGTCACTCCCTCTTCCCCCCTCTATCTATTGATATATCTCTCCCTCTCCCCTTTCTCTCCCATTCACTCCATCTCTCTCTCCATCTCTCCTACTCTATATCTCTATCTCTATTTATCTTTTTATCTCCCTCTCACTCCTCTCTCTATATTTTTCTATCCATATCTTTCTCTACCTCTATCATGATCTCTCTATCTCTTTCACCACCCCCCTAGCTCTATCTCTCTATATCACCCCCTTTCTATGTCTCTCCCTCTCCCTCTATATATATTGAGCTATCTCTCCCTCTCTCCCCTATCTTCTTCTCTCTATCTCCCTTTCTACATATCGTTGTCCCTCTCCCCCTCTTCTTTCTCTCCCTTTTCTACCTATCTATCTCCCTCTCTTCTCTCTCTTCCTCTTCAACATATCTCTCCCTCTATTCTCTCTCTTCCTCTTCAACCTATCTCTCCCTCTCTCCCCCTCTTCTCTATCTCTCCTCCTCTACCTATCAATATCCCTTTATCTTCCTCCTCCTCTCTATCTCTCACCATTTCTTCCTCCCTATCCCCCCTATCCATAGACTCTCTATCTCCACCTCTCTTCATTTCTCTTCCCATGTATCTTTGTCTCTCTTTCTCTTCCCATATATATCTATCTCTCTCTCTCTCTTTATCTCCCCATATATTAACTAAGAAGCCATGCAAGCATACAATAGTTTATGTTGGTAAAACTATAATAGTGTTTTATTAAACTATAAGTAACACTTATCTTTCTAATGCCAAGCCTTCTTATACAAATAGTGTTTTATTAAACTATAAGTAGATTATTGTCACCACTCTTCATTCCACATGAAATGCCAAATATAGCAATTGTTTTGTTTCTTTTTTCAAGTTTCATTAACCAAGCTATTTAGTGGGTTGAATAAATTTGTGTTATGACCCTTGGTCTCTTTTAAATAATTAGACAATATTAGGGAGATCAGGAAGGGGAGAAAACTAAACTCCTTCAAAATAGGGGTAGTTGTGGGTTTGTTGGTTTTCTTTGTATACTATATACTTAATTTCTCTAGGATAAATAAGCCACTGTATAAATGAAAGATGTTTTATTATCTACCTAATATTGTTTTTTGTTTTTAAAATGGACGAGATCTACAACTCTATAGAAATTTCTATATGCTAATGGTCAAATTATTAGACTATTTAGATCATTTTAATTGACTACTACATAATAGTTTATGTGTTGAAAGAATTGTTTCCATTATTTATAGTTTTTACATTGGATTACAAATCGTATTTAATTTCACGCCAATATACTTCTTTTATAAAGATATTTGTTTGATTTTTCCTTGCTATTTTCATCTTAAAATTTAAAAAAATATATTCTATAATATAGAATTATTTTTAAATTGGGACAAAACGGATTCTAAGAGATATATTTAATCATAAATTTTACAATCATAAATATCCTTTAATTTGTATGTTGTAACTTCAGTACTTTTCGTTAAAATAAAAATAACTTAAAGTTATATATACATATAGTTAAATTGGCAAAGTTGTTTGAGTTAATTACTAAATTTGATCTAAAAATGTTCAACACTTTAGATAAATTCAATTAGATATAGTTAAATTGGAGGTGTCATTTGAGTTAATAATTAAATAATATAATAATCAATTAAAGCAAGGAACATAATTTTGGATTTTTTTGAGTTTAATAAATTACAAATTAAAATAGACATAAATTACTTGAAATAAATGCTTCATAACCCGTCTAATCAAATCATAACCTATTAAAAAATCAATAGGAATTTTCTAAAGAAAAGAACACTTGACCCAATCATAAGTGTATGGCCTTCACAGAAAGAAGTGATCCACCTTAACAATAGCAACTACCTAATGTAGACCGAGGAGGCTCAACTCAACCAACCTATCAACCTGCCTTTAAGAGGATTCCAACACTAGAGAAACCCTTGATGGTTTTAGACACCCATTTTGGAGTTATTAAACATACTTCAAGGGAAAGTACAAGTCCTTTGGACCAAATCACCAAAATCACCCTTTCTAGGTTGTGTTGATTAGGATGATTAGGCCTATATTACAAAGCAACTATCCTTTACAGTGATTTTGCACTCATTGATTCCCTAGAGAAATCTTTATCTTGATTATGCAACAATACTATGGATTTGATTGCGTAAATGTTTTTGCATCAATGTTTCGGATCACACTCCATGATCCATCATTAGGATGAAAGCAAAAAGCTGAAGAAGAATGTAAATTTGTAGACCAAGACCAACTTAAAATGAGGGAGGAAGAGAGGGTTGCACAAGGGACGAGGAAGACAAGACAACAACCAATAAGATTAATAATAAGAGAAGAGGAAAAAGAGGCTCCAATTTTAAATCAAAAAAGATAAAAATAATCCAAAGAAAAATTGAAAACAAAGGAAAAGACACAAAAAAAAAACATTAAACCAATAAGAATTAAAGAAAAAACTACAACACAGTAGATAGTAGAAAGATACAGTAGATAGTTTGCAATGAAACTTTCCTTTAAAAGACTCGGATGCATGTATGAATTTCGATGAAGTTAATGAAGATGTCTAAACTTGTGGCTTAATCTTGGTATCAGTTGTTTGTGGAATTATACTGCTATCTGGTTGTCTCCATTTTGATGCTTTTCTATTGTTTAAATTGATATATCAAGCATATATTCAGTTTATCGATACACATTTGATGTATTTGTGTGATGTGATTATTTGGTTCTTTCAAGTAAAGATTAAACCCTTCTAGTCAATCACAGTAACCGAAGAGTTTTAATTGTATCAATAAGAAGAATCACATAGCTAGGATTGTCATTCTATCTCAAGTAGATTTTTTCAATCATTTACTTGCACGTTTATACAAGTTATAAACTACATATGTGTGCTAAACAGTTTGAATTATTGCCATCATAGATTACACTTTTCTAGATCTTCATTAGACTCCATACACCCAACAAGGCACTAGTCTCACACATTTCATCTTTTAGTTTATCCATTTCATTTTTACATCTGTTAATTGAACATATTCTAATATGTTCACATACACTTTATTAGGATTATATATGTTCAGTGTAAGATTGTCATTGTGAATAGATTTTTGTAAACAAAATCCAGTTTCAATGCCAAATGTAGCAATTATTTTCTTTATTTTGTCAAGTTTCATTAACCAAGCTATTTAGTGGGTTGAATAAAGTTGTGTTATGACCCTTTGTCTCTTTAAAATAATTAGACAATATTAGGGAGATCAGGAAGGGGAGAAAACTAAACTCCTTCAAAATAGGGGTAGTTGTGGGTTTGTTGGTTTTCTTTGTATATTATATACTTAGTTCCTCTAGGATAAATAATTCACTATATAAATGAAAGATGTTTGATTATCTACCTAATATTGTTTTGTGTTTTTGAAATGGAAGAGATCTACAACTCTATAGAAATTTCTATATGCTAATGGTCAAATTATTAGACTATTTAGAACATTTTAATTGACTACTACATAATAGTTTGTCTATTGAAAGAATTTTTTCCATTCTTTGCAGTTTTTGCATTGGAATACAAATCATATTTAATTTCATACCAGTATACTTCTTTCATAAAGATATTTGTTTGATTTTTCCTTGCTATTTTCATCTTAAAATTTTAAAAATGTATTCTATAATATAGAATTATTTTCAAATTTGAAAAAAAAGGATTCAAACAGATATATTTAATCATAAATTTTACAATCATAAATATCATTTAATTTGTATGTTGTAACTTCAATAATTTTAGTTAAAATAAAAATAACTTAAAATTATATATACATATAGTTAAATTGGCAAAGTTGTTTGTCCATTTTATTATTTACATATGTTAACTGAACATATTCTAATATTACACATACACTTTATTAGGATTATATCTATTCTCTATAAGATTTCCATTGTGAATAGATTGTTGTAAAAAAAATCACATCACTTAAGTCTACTTAGTTCGCAAAGGTAGGCCCAACTAGGTTTGGCAGCACCTGAAGAGAAGAAGGTTCAAATCATTTGGCCTTGTTTGTTACCCTAAAATGTATCAAGAGATTGGAAACCTCTTGAGGTATTCTTACCTACTTTTTTGAGAGCTAATAGCCTCCAAACCTCCAAATCCACAAAAAGATTCCACTTGTACGACCAAATTCTTGCCAAACCCAAAAACCCTTGTTTTAGGCCAAAATCATGAGGGTTTATTGAATCTCCTACTTCCACAACCTCCCAAACCTCAAAACCAACTCAGATACAACCCATTAGGTCTATACATGCATAAAAATTCATAAAATCAGATCTCCCATACATATTTTATTGAAACCTAGGCTAGAACCTCTCATTTCACATGCTTTTCTTCACAAAACTCTTTAGGATAGCAGCTATACCTTCTTTATTTTTCATCCTACGCCCTATTAATGCATCCTAAAATTACAATAGTATCCATGGGGCCTCTTACACAAGGTTCAATAATCACAAAAAGTGTAAGAGTCCCTTTATATCATGTTTGGACTACAAAACCCTCAAAAACAGTGTAACCGGGTTGTATGCAAATAAATGAAGCTTTCTTACTCAAAACAATGCCTTAAGCCCTCAAATAAAATTCAAATCAAATATAACACATATATTCACGACATGGAATTGATTTTACATCAAAATATGGTTGTATGTGACCGTACAGTGCTACAAAATAGGACAAATATAGAAATTTTGAAGAAAAACATAGATTTTGGAATGTCAAGAGCTTGTATTTTAAATCCTCAACCATCAACAACCTTTACAATGATCACTTTATGCCTTTTAAATTCCTTTACACCTCAACCACCAAACAACCACCTCTACAACTAACTTTTTAATCTTTTATGATCGCATGAAACATAAAACACACTAATATCAAGGTTGTTAACATCACTATTGAAATGTTTTAATTTTTTGACCTTTCAAATGTATTAAAACTCCTATGACACCTCTAAGACCATTCTATTAGCTTTATAATAGACTTATTATTGACATGACACTAACCTTGCACCCTTTTAAAACCAACCTATTGACTTCCCTAATTATCATCACATGATTAAGCATAAAAGATGAGGTGTAGGTGCTCCTCCACCACTACCCCATCCAAAATTTGCTCACATTACACAACCACAATGTTCCTCCAAGATAAGCCAATCAAATCCTACCTTATGTGTCCTAGTAATCAAATTGGAGATGATCCTAAAAATGACATCGTGAAGGCTGATTGGTCTAAAAAATCTAAACGACTTTGCAATTATTTCACTACTACGATCAATGTGTCATCTTTCATGAAATTTCCCAAAACACTATTCATTATGATAATATGGAAATTTCTAGGAGAGCTACAATAGTTGTAACATCATGAATTAAAATTAAACATTAAAAATTACATCATGAATTAATTATGTAACCACATAAGTCAAATATAATTCTATCAAGAAATTAATATGAAATAGATAATACAATTGCATAACTCATAAATTTAAATGTCATCGATCTTCTTCTTCATCCAACTCTTTGTCTGTATCATCTGATCCAGATTCGACATTGTAAGGATTGGTCATATCATCATCATCATCATTGATATAATTTTTAATAATGTCATCATCCACATGGATATTATCTTCATGAACATTAACTCTTACATCATCATGATCTAGTTCCTCCTCTTTGACATCTTTGTTAGGCACATCATCAACTAACTGTTAATTCTAATCATCATCTACATCATCTTCTAGTTCTTCGGTATCTTCTTCTTCCACCACATTAAACTTTACTAGTCTTCCTCTTGGATCATGTCTAACAACATATGACCAACCCGGTTTACCTAGAACCTCTGAGTAAAATACCTCACTAACTCATTTGACCCCAATTTCCAACGAAAGCTATATAATCAGATGTATCATCGGGTACTTGTGCGAATTTTCATTTTTGTTAATTTTTATCCCCAACATTCGTCGGAATTTCGACGAACCTTTGTTTCATCTATGTTTCGATGAATATCTTTTGCCGAAATTGTGACGGACCTGCAAAGTTTAATTGTGGCAGGCATAAATTGAAATGAGCTTGACTATTTATTGCGACAGTGTTTTGCTCGACCGTTTTCTTGGGGAAAATCAGAAGAAAATCAAGAAGATATCTCCAGGTTGAGGGTAGTCATTGTCTTTTTCTAGAATTCATTTGTGAAGTCAGATTTGTACTTCCAGGTTTGAAAATCATATTTTAAAGCAACATCTCATCAGATTTCATTTTTAGTCTTGTGCATTTTAGAATTTCATTTCCAGATTTTAGACCTGGCTTCACAAATTCTTTATAAGGGAATTGTTTATAACTGATGGAAAATTCTTGATGGATTTGGACAAAGATTATATTTGCAAGGTTTCAATTTTAACCCTAATGATCAATTTGCAATAGATTTGGGAGCCATAGCTAGATAATATCAAAGGTGTTGGTTGTTTTTTACTATAACCAAGTTTATCTTCTAGACACATAGCATATAAAATCTCAGATAATACTGCCTTACAATACCATCAATCTATATTCTAACCCAATACTACTTATCAAATCCTTATATGAACATAGTCACCTATAACCTCACTCAAGCATTTTAATTAATTCCTTGAATTAAAGCCAAAATGAGAATTACACACACCATAACAGTGAGATGAATAGAATAACCCTTGATCATTTTATTCAATATAATAATATGTTCATACAATGGAGATACATGACCTTGAAATGAGTAATTTTTATTCAGATGCTAGTACTGTCTTGAAAATTAAGTACCTTTGAAACTAAAACCTACAACAGAATGACAGCAAACCTAAGAATAGTATTTTCACTATAATATCAGGCTCTTTACAAATTCGCTCTGCAACTTCAGTTAGACTCGACCTAAAGATATCTAACTTGCTAACCTGTATTTTTGGTCCTGAAATCCTTCTTATAGGGAAAATGAAGGAGCAGCAAGCATCAGACCAGAAATACACCTGTCACTGGTCACTTGGACCACCTTATGACATTTCAAAAATTGGTTACAACAACTGAGTCTCTGGAGAATCTTCTTGTTCATCTCGTCCACTGGAGAATAACTGGTGCATTTTCCAAACTTTGAAATCTTGCACCAAAACTACCACCAAGACATAGCCAAAATTTGTTATAACCATAACCACTGAGTTGTTAACTGCCGGTTGTAGACTCTGTCCTATTCTTGTTTAGTTAAGTACTTTTCTACCCATCCTTGATATTCCTCATCCGTTGGCCAATTAAAATTTACCACCTCATTTACCTTGGCACTGTAAGCTATATACTTTACTGCTACTTGATTCACCTCCCTTTCAAAAGATTCAAAAAATGTGCTAATGTTAATGATTTTATCCATACTACTCATCAGCATGTCATAATCTGAGTCATCACAAATTAATTTGATTTGTGCATTGATGATTTCATCTACCCTGTCTTGCCATTGTTGCAGTGATCTAACATTTCCTTGGGCATCTACAATATCTGGTAAAGATGTGCCACTCCAGTCATCAAAACTCTTTACCATCTCTTTAATCCTCCTGCTGAAATCATCAGGTAAGGCTTGGAAACCTTGTAGTGACTTCACAAAGTCTTGAGTAGGCCTTAATTGTTGAGGCCTATTAGTTGCATTTTGAGAATTTCATTTCCAGATTTTGTTGTGCAAGTTAAATATTCTGATGATAGGAGTCTAATAGTTGGAAATCATAGTAAAATCAGAATTTAATAATTTCTGGAATTAGCATTTGAAAGTGTTTTTTGGGGTCATTAACTTTAGACTATCTTCTCTTTTGCAGGGGTGGTTGCATGCCGAATTTTTTTGGTGTAAAATATCATAATTATTATATTTTGTTACCTGTGTATGATTAAAAATTATTGGAGTGTGAGTTTGATATTTTTTGAAGATCTAAATATTCAAGCTTGGTACAGAAAAATCATGTCAGATAATATTAGTCCAGAACAAAATGAAGAGACAGTTGCTAGATTGTGGGCTATATCAAAAACAAAGGGTGATGGGAAATGTTATTGTCCTTGCAATAATTGCAAGGGCTTAAAGACAAGAAGACTTTTAATCACAACAGCTGAGAAACATTGTAGACAACATGGTCACGTTGAAGGGGGGCATGATTATCGTCCATTGGTAAGTTGTTCATTATATGTGTTTATATTGATTGAATTTGTAAATGTTTATATTGTTTTAACATTTGATATATATAAAAAATCACTTGATCATGATCATGGTTTATTTGTGTCTATCATTATTAAAAAGGTGGGGCGCCCTAGGGCACACGATATGAATTATCACGGCCCGGAGAATGTAGTTTTTCAAGTGGAGGAACATGGAGCTGTGAATATCGAAGATGAAGTTAATGATCCTATGGAAGAAGAAGATCATGCGCCAGAAAAAACATTTGAAGATGATGGTACAAATACATTGATCCATGACACATGTAGTGGCACATCTGATCATGTTGATCCAGATGACTTTGATGATGTTCATGATTTACCTGTACTTGAGAAGGCATATGAGCCCCTTTATGAAGGCTCCCAGACAACTCTTCTCTCTATTGTATTTTTGCTAGTGAACTTGAAGGTTATGAATGGTTTATCCAACATAGCAATCTCATGGATGTTATGTCATATATGTCATCTTTTTTCATCTATTTTAATTGTTGTTAGTTCATCACTAGTAAATAAAGGATGAAGTATGTACCATTAATATTCTTTATATTAAGAAATTATTTTTTGTTGTAGATTGATTGGTGAATTTTTGTTACCACCATCAAATATTTTACCTCACTCATACCAAGATTTATCTGGAATTATGAAAGATATTGGAATGGAGTATCAAGCAATAGATGCATGTCCCAATGATCATATTATATATCATAAACAATATGAATTTGCAACAGAATGCCCAGAATGTCATATCAGTAGAGATCAAACAGATCAACTAACAAAAAAGGTGCCTCGCAAGGTTGTTCGTTATATTCCCATTATTCCACGTATGCAACAATTATTTAGGTGTGAAATCTTAGCGCAATTTATGGATTACCATGCACGTAATAGAAGTGGATATGATATTCTTCGAATGCCTTCGGATGGTTCTACATTTAAGGACATGGAGGAAAAATGGCCACACTTTAAAGAAGAACCTCGTAATCTCTGGCTTTCATTGGCAGCGGATGGTGTCAATCCATTTGGAGAGCTGAGATCTATTTACTTGGTGTGGCCTATTTTTGTTATCAACAATAACATTCCTCCATGGATGTTAATAAAGAGGGAGCACATAATGTTGGCAAT
Source organism: Sequoiadendron giganteum (assembly GCA_007115665.2). Classification (NCBI taxonomy): domain Eukaryota; kingdom Viridiplantae; phylum Streptophyta; class Pinopsida; order Cupressales; family Cupressaceae; genus Sequoiadendron; species Sequoiadendron giganteum. The sequence goes on along the minus strand of CM021102.1, from coordinate 430,634,006 downwards.
GATTGTTCCAGGTATTTGTTTACATCAATTTTCTTTAACGTAGTAGCATCTCATTTGTCTTATTTGTTGCATAATGACTTATATATTTTTTCATTTAATAGTCATGTACATGAATTTATATATATTGCAGTAAAATGGTTATAATAATTATGTAATATTTATGTTCATTCAACTAGGTAAGTACCAAGTTAAAGATATGAATTTATATATTGAGCCTCCTATTGATGAGTTACTAAAGTTATGGAATGGTGTCACTATGTATTACGTATCTAAACCAATAGGACAAAGACAATTTCAATTCCATGCAATGTTTTTATGGACAATTCATGATGCCCCAGGGCTAACACATTTTTTTGGTATGTTATAACGTTCGACTGCATGACTTTAACGATATTTAATTTTATGAAGTAGATATCATGCATGTTTTTTAAGTAATCTATTCATTATATATAATTATAAAAATTGACATATTTAATCCAATTATATATGATTTTCAGGTCTTCAAACAAAAGGGAAAATTTGCATGTCCAATTTGTGGTCCAAAGATGAAATCTCGTCATTCAACAAGTTTAGGAAAGAAGGTGTTTGATGAGTATAGGCACTTCCTCCACCGAAATCATAAGTATAGAACTACTGAAAAACATATTTTCAATGGGAAAGAAGAGACTACATCAAAACCATGAAGAATGACACCTCGCCTATGAAAGTTGGAATATAATAGAATTAATCGTCAAGGTTATACATCGGATCAAATTGTTTATCTATCATTTATGATATGTTTTGAATTTATATTTTTATATTGTGTTGTGTTTACTCATGTTGTAATTGGCAATGAGTTTCGTTGTTAATTTGTTTAACTTATATGCTTCATGAAGGTCGTCAAGGCATTAATGGTCGACTTTCGTAGGGACTAAAAAGTTCTCCTAGACAATTTAGTAGGTTGCCCTACTATGAGCAGTTACAAATTATGCATTTGTTTGATACAATGCATATTGGAAAGAATATGACAGAAACATTATGGAAAATATATGATGGAAGGCATGACAAAGAAAAAATTGTCAAAATTTGTAGTGACATTCAAGAAGCCAGTCATGCAATAAAAAATGTCATTCAATTAAATAGAGATGGAGACCAAATTAATATAAGTGCCCTTCCTTGGTTATTAACGGAGCAGCAAAGCAATGCTATAAAACAAGTCATACAAAAAATTCGATTTCCCACAGGATTTGCTGTGAACATAAACAATATCATAACAAAGAAAGGTGAATTTGGGTCAGGGATGAAAACGCATGATTGGCATACCTTCATTAAGGTAATTATTTTGGTATATTATATATATATATGTATACTACATGTACTTTTCAGTGTATTATGTTTACTACTTTTGGAAAAATATTAATGAAAAGATCATTTTATAATTGTTGCAGTACGTTCTACCTCTATCTCTCCTAGACAACTTCGACAACAATGTCAAGCAAGTTATATATGATCTTGAAAAATCCATGAGGTAAGTAGTGATATTTGTTCAATTCATTGTATATTTTTGTTAAATCTCATTAATATATTTGTGCCTTGAATCACTTGTAGATGGCTATCATTTAAAGGAATCCATAAAGAAGATATAAATTATTGGAAGAGAAAAATTCCTCATCTAATGTGTGAAATGCAAAAGTGTCTACCTTCGACATTTTTCAATGCACAAGAACACTACCTCATACACCAAGTTGAGGAGATTGAATTGTGTGGACCTGTACACACAAGGTCAATGTGGATGGTTGAGAGGCACTTGAAATTTTTGAAGGCTTTGGTTAGACAAAGAGCACATCCTGAGGGTTCTGTGGTGGAGGGATACATGGTATACTAGACCATGGTGTACATTACTGAATATATTCCTAAGTTTGCAGCAAAGATCCATGTAGATCGCATTTGGGATCCCAACTCCATTAAAAAATTCGAAGGGGAGTACCTGATAGGGAAAGGTAGATTGAGGAATGTGACAGGTAATTATAAGCTGGTCATAGAGATTAATTAGAATACATTTTACATTTGGTTTTTATGTATATTGTACTTATTTAATTATTAACCTTTCAATATTCATCAATTATAAATTAAGGTCGTATACCGTGGTAATTAACTAATTATACGTCGTTTGTGAATTTCAATTTTTTTTGATACAGTTGGTCGAGAGTGGGATGCACTACATTTGTACGTTGCAAACAATCTTGATTGGATGATGGTATGGATTGAACGATGTCAACAATCTGGTTGTGCATTAACATGGGAAGGTGTGGCTTCATTGGTTAAAGAAGCTCATCGTAATGGAGATTCCAATGTTACACCAAGGGAAATTGATTTAGCATATGGTTTAAGAGATAAATAGGTATGTATAAATATATTAATCACCCATATTATTTAATTATTTTCAATTATATTGATGTATATATATGTTGATATTTTTTTTTCTTTGCATACATTCGGCCAAGAATCAATATGTTTATCAACTAACGATATTGCAATAAGTTTTACATGTTTGACATATTGTAGGTGAAACACCACAAGGCTATGTGGTGCAATGGTCGTAAATTTCAAATCAAAAAGTTGGATGACATGAAGAAAACTTATGATTCTGGGATAACTGCAGTCTTCTAGGTGACTAATGTTTCATCTAGAAGCGACATACATCCAGAAGTCTCAGAAAATCAATACTATGGGATTTTGGATGATATACTTGAGTGTGAATTTGAGTCCTTCAAATTAGTTTTGTTTGTTGTCCTATGGTACAGGCTACGATTGAATGAAAATGTTCCCAAGAGAACTATTATTGAACATGATAATGGATTTACCATGGTTAATACAAGGTATTTTGAGTGAGCTGGAAATGAGCCCTATGTTCTTCCAAGCCAATGTGAGTAGGTATTTTACTCAGAGGTTCTAAGTAAAGCAAGTTGGTCATATTTTGTTAGACATGATCCAAGAGGAAGGCCGGTAAATTATAATGTGGTGGAAGAAGAAGATACTGAAGAAATAGAAGATGATGTAGATGATGATCAGGATCAATAGTTAGTTGATGATGTGTCTAACGAAGATGTCGAAGAGGAGGAACTAGATCATGATGATGTAGGATTTAATGTTCATGAAGATGATATCCGTGTGGATGATGACATTATCGAAACTGATATCAATGAGACGATGATGATATGACCAATCCTTACAATGTTGAATCTGGATCGGATGATACAAACAAAGAGTTGGATGAAGAAGAAGATCAATGACATTGAAATGTATGAGTTATGTGATTGTATTATCTATTTGATATTAATTTTTTGATAGAATTATATTTGACTTATGTGGTTACATAATTAATTTATGATGTTTTTAATTTTAATTATATTTGAATTATATTAGAATATGTTCATTTAACAGATGTAAAAAATAAAATGGATAAACCAAAAGATGAAAGTGTGAGACCACTGCCTTGTTGGGTGTATGGAGTCTAATGATGATCTATAAAAGTGTAATCTATGATGGCAATAATTCAAAGTGTTTAGCACATAGATGTAGTTTATAACTTGTTAAATGTGCAAGTAAATGACGGACAAACTCTATTTGAGATAGAATAACAATCCTAGTTATGTGATTCTTCTTATTGATCCAATTAATACTCTTCAGTTACTATGATTGACTAGAAGGGTTTAATCTTTACTTGAAAGAACCAAATAATTACATTACACAAATACAAAAAATGTGTATCGGTAAACTGAATATATTTATATGCTTCATATATCAATTTAGACAACAGAAAAGCATCAAAATGGAGACAACCATATAACCGTATAATTCCACAAATAGCTAATACCAAGATTAAGCCACAAGTTCAGACATCTTCATTAACTTCATCAAAATTCATACATGCATCTGAGTCTTTTAAAGGAAATGTTCATTGCAAACTATCTACTGTATCTTTCTCCTATCCGCCTATATATGTTTTACATTATGAAATAGATATAAATATATCAAAATTTTGAAAGGGCACGTCCTTTGAGAAATGTCTTTTGCTTAACAACAATAACAAACTATAAATTATGCTCTATTAAGCCATAAATAGATGTTTTGATAAATAATCTTGGTAATTTGGTCGCTTGTTTGTATCAGCATCCTCAAGTGCATTCCTTATGGCTATCTCCATTTCGAACATCTTATCATTCTATTCACATGCCCTATCCATTGTTAAATCATTTCCTGTGGTTGTCTCCAGAATTGTTTGCATCATCGTCTGGCATTCCTTCATCCATCCTATGGTAATAGACAATGTTTTACTCCTCTTCGATTAAGTACTTGTCCACCCATCTCTAATACTCTTCATCCATTGGCCAACAAAAATTCAAGACCTCATTCACCTTAGTATTGTAAGGTGTGTACTTCACTGAAACCTGATTGGCATCCCTTTCAAAAAAACTCTAAGAATGTTCTGGTGTTAATTATCTTATCCATACTATTTACCAACAAATCATAGTTTGAATCATCACAAATCGATTTGATTTGTGCATTGATAACTTCTTATGCCCCATCCTGCCACTGTTGCAATGTCTTAACATTTCCTTGTGCATCAATAATGTCTGGAAAAAATGTATTATTCCAGTCATCAAAGCTCTTTATCATCTCCCTAATTCTTCTACTGAAATCATCAAGTAGGGCCTGGAATCTGCTCAATGATTTTACAAAGTTTTGAGTTGGATTCAATGACTAGGGCCTATTGTTAGCATCAAACCTAGAAGCTTTGTACATAATATTGAGATCGTTGACCCTAGGGATCCATTTCTCAGCCAAAGGAAAAACTATTTCCCGATCCCTATTGATATTTTTTATTCCATCCAAGAATAAAGAATACAAAGAATGTACAGATGGTAATTTACCATGAACCTTTTCATTAAGATGCCTCAAAACTGTGTCAACCACCTCACTTCATTTGAAAATTGCATCATCTTCACTTGCCTTTAAGGCAGCCTACAATTCTATGATCCTATTCAACATTTGCTTCTTGGTGGGATCCACAGAATATTCAACTTCTTCTTCAACTGGCCCTAGTGTAGGACTAAAATTAGGTGCCTGGATGGGGGACCCCGGAGTTGAAGCAATTGGAGTAGTATGGGGGACCGATCCTGCAATAGAAGGTAATGCTCTGATACCAGGAGCACTGGAGGATTCTCCCACCTGCCCATATTTCAACCTATCTACTTTAGATTACAACTCAACATTCATTTGCTACATCCTACTATATTTTGTAATTATCATATTGTATTTCTCCATCAGATTCTTCTTTTCAACCTCTTCTCTCTCAACTGTCTTTTGGGCCAATTTGGCCACATTCACTATCAGGCTTGTAGCTTCTGTTGTTGAAGTTTCAGAAGCTCTCTTGATGATTAGCCCTCCCCTTAGGTGTGGGCTAATATTAGTTACATTTGGCTTTCTACCCTGGGGTGACAATGCCCATATGGCTAGAGTTTCATACTCCTCACTCAAGGCAGAGTCCTGTAGAGCTGCCTTAACCTCTTCTTCACTATTTTGTATAGGGTGCTTGGACTGTAAGATAGCATTGAATGCAACCACATCAGCTATGTCTCATTTAGGCAAAAGTAAGACACCAGCATGAGTCACAAATCTTCTTCTCTCCTCAGGAGTGATGCCTTTGAATTATTCCATTAATTCGGCCTTGACCTCATCATCATTCTCCTACTCAGACCTATCAGGTCTCGATTCTCTCCTACTCTTGCATTTGTTCTAGTACTCTTCTAGTTTCATCCTCCAAACTAGTTGCAAGAATACATGAGTCTTTACAAATGCATCATCATCCAAGAATGCCTTGTAGGCCTCCATCCTAGCATCTTGTACACATTGCCCCTTTACATCCATGTCAGAAAGCACCAATTGTGTTGATCTAGGATGGGAAGGGATACCAGCTTGCATGTCTTGATTAGTCACAATTATCTCATCCATCAGAGTTTTCTGTGTTTCCTCAACTCTCTGCCTCTTAGGGCTTGGCTCTGATGGTAACATTGCAGGATCACCTCTTGGTGGTGAATCTAGATCCACAATCCTTATCCCTCCGGGTGCTCTGATCCTTGGACCCAGCTGTGATGATGCTTGCATGACTTGTTTTCCCTTCTTATCCCCTTTATCCTCATCACTGCTCACATTCCTCTTTCTCTTGTATAGAGGCCTGTCAACTAGTGGCTGATAAGCTGGCCTTGTTTCTTCAGGCCTCACATCCAGTCTTTCTATACCAAAATCTAATTCCAAACTGACCCTCTTGGTCATAAAGGTGCCCATGATACTTTTGAAATTAGCCATTAAGAAGTCTATTCTCTTGTGAAATGGAGTGAACTCCATTAATGGATCATATTTTGGATCCATTCTATGTATTATAGCTAGCAGCTTTTCATATGCAATCCATTTTTCTTTATTCAACTCCTACTTATTCAAATCAAACTCATTTCTGATTAGGTCCTCAGGAAAGTTGAATTCATGTGCAAATTTTCCACCTTTAATTCGTTGTCTGAACAATGCAAAGAATCCCTCAGGGTCATGCTGTCTCCTAGGACCATTCTTCAAATTGAAGTCATCAAAAAACCTTCCGAAGTGGACCCATCCTCCCTTGGAACAGACAAAATCAGAAACAACAGTTTAGTCAAGGAACAAAGTCCCTTTTCCTTTCTTTGTTAGGTTGTCCTCATGAATACAACTTAGTTGCCACATTACTTCGGCAAACCCCATCCTTGATGGTACATTAAAGGGGAGGATATGACGGGTTCCCTGGAAACCATACACCCTCAAGATAGTGCTTAAAAGGTACAAGATGATATCACCCCAATTGTGACACACTTTTAAATTAGGATTCCTCACCTTCGGTCAGAGGAAGTCATGCAAATCTTCGGGGACTCTTGGCACATTTACCACCAACCAAGCCCTGAGTCTAGAGGCAAAGCAATTATCAAACTGGACAAAGCTGGCACCTCCCCTGTTGTAAGACAAATCTGCACTCCACACCTATACTGGTAACCTTTCTCCATTCACCTCCTGCCTCAACTCCATGTTTTCTGAGAAGAAAACAACATTCTTGTACAATAACATATGCATCAACAAGGAGTACCAGAAAAAAGGAGTGCTAGTATCCCCCACATGCAGCTTCATCAAACCCTCATGCATCTTCTCTTACAGGAATGATGCAAAGTCATATACCACAAAGAAGTTGGGATGTTGAATCTGGGCTCCCATAAACATGTACGCAATTGGCATCACAGTATTAGGGTTGAACCCTAAAATCTAGCACAATGAATAAAATGTTGCCAGGAAGTGACTGGAAAAACAGCTCAACCTGAAAGGCTCCTAGTCATTTGGGCTGATAAGAATTGTTGAATTGCCTGCCCTGGCCAGGTGAAGAGGAAGCAACTTCAATCTAAAAAGAGGCTTTAACCTTTTGTACTCCTCCTTCATCTTCTCAAAATATATTTGGACTAAGAAAGGGCTATACTCAGTCAAATCAAAAATCTACTGAATCTCATCTACATTTAGGCTTAGCAGAATTCCACCATCATTATCCCTTATGACCCTTGTCACGGGATCATATCGTGCTGCCACTGCTCTGAGCAAGTCAACATCAGGGAACACATTTGGCACTATTAGTTTCTCGATGTCATATCTTCAGGCATTAGAGAAGGGGTGAGGTAAGTTTCACTGTCCATACCATAGCCTAAACATTTCAAGACTAGTCATAGGAATCCTGGAATCCGCAATGTTATAATTTTTGCACAGTAGACCTTTGCCTAGGGTCTTTCCATTCATTAAAACCAAACCACTCTTCTTGTCATTTGTTGACAACGGGAGTTGATCCAGGAAGTCATCATACAAATTCCTCTTCAAATAATCAATATGGCCAGAGTGTTGCTTCGGTGGTGCCATCTTAAACAACTAGGGCTTCTTTTAAAAAATCAAATCCTTGAAGAAACTAGGGCTACCCAGAACACAAAAATACAACACAACTGTGCAATTCCAATAATTCAAACGAACCAGTAGCCCTACAAAAATAATTAATGAAACCCCTTGACTAGCACAATAGAACCCTTCGCAAAGACACAGTCAAATTAACCCAGCAGTTTAGAAAATAACTCATGGGATTTTGCGCCTTGCAAAGAACCAAACTTCACGGTGATCGCTCGAAAAACTTTATCTCTGGCTCTAAACTGCTTGGAAAATACTTGAATGCTTTTGTGATGAAGATAGAAAAAGAGCAGATACTTTATGTCGATTGAATTGAGGCAGTAGACGTCTCATCCACCATTAAAGCTCATTTGCATGCCATCCCAATGGCTCCAATCGCATTTGATGCGAATTTAAACTTCAACCGTCGATCTTTTATTTTTGTCAGATCATCGAATGGCCATCTTCAAAAGGGCTGACGAAATCTCCATGTCAGCATCGAGTGCCCACCACAGAAGTAGCGCCAAAGGAATACACGTGGTGCCCACTCGTGATATCACAATCACTAAACATCCTGCATCTTTGGATCACGCGATGGTGGGCAACCATTGATTCCTACCATCGGTGATCATGTTCACCCACAGTAGTCAACAACACCAAACATAACCGTCGAGCAACTTTTTACCAAGATTATAACATCACCATCGATCTCAAGCATGTGCATCTCACAACTATTTTAGTAACCCACTTTATAACGTATTTAAGTTTGACACAAATATTAAACGCTTTATTAATCCCTTTTCGGCATCGGCATCTTGGGACACGTGGCACTCGCCCATGATATCGCAATCACCAAACAATTAGTGGTGATGTCATCGTGAGATTGCGAGGAGCGTTCAGGATCAATCGTAGGAAGATCGACGGTCATTAAAAACACAACAGTCAGCAACACCAAACATAACCATCGAGCAACTTTTTACCAAGATTATAACATCACCATTGATCTCTAGCATGTGCATCTTGCAACTATTTTAGTAACACACTTTATAACGTATTTAAGTCCGACACAAATATTAAATGCTTTAGTAATCCCTTTTCGGCATCGGCATCTTGGGACACGTGGCGCTCGCCCGTGATATTGCAATCACCAAACAATCAACGGTGATGTCATCACGAGATCACGGGGAGCGATCAAGATCAATCGTAGGAAGATCGACAGTCATTAAAAATACAGCAGTCAACAGCACCAAACATAACTGTCGAGCAACTTTTTACCAAGATTATAACATCACCGTCGATCTCGAGCACGTGCATATCATAGTTGTTTTAGTAACCTACTTTATAACGTATTTAAGTCTGACATAAATATTAAACTCTTTATTAATCCCTTTTTGACATCGGCAGCTTGGGACAAGTGGCGCTCACCTGTGATATCGCAATCGCTAAACAACCAGCGGTGATGTCATCGCAAGATCACGGGGAGCGGTTAGGATCAATTGTAGGAAGATCGACGGTCATTAAAAACACAATAGTCAGCAACACCAAACATAACCGTCGAGCAACTTTTTACCAAGATTATAACATCACCGTCGATCTCGAGCACGTGCATCTCGCAGCTATTTTAGTAACCCACTTTATAACGTATTTAAGTCCGACACAAATATTAAATGCTTTATTAATCCCTTTTCGGCATCGGCAGCTTGGGACACATGGAGCTCGTCCGTGATATCGCAATCGCCAAACAACCAGTGGTGATGTCATCACGAGATCGCGGGGAGTGGTCAGGATCAATCGTAGGAAGATCGAAGATCATTAAAAACACCCCCTGCAAAAAAAACAACTATTAAAAAGTCAGGCGAAATAACTTTTTTGCGTGTGCAGATTGCACGGCCGTCGGATGAAGTGATTTCAATCTTGACCGTTGCTCGCAGACCTCGCAAGGTTTCTGCTAACGTCACAAATATGGTGCGAGGTGTGCGAGACTCTGCCACCTGTCACATTTGATGGTGGGGACCGGTTTTGCTCGCTGATCGATTATGAAGGTTGATGCCGATAGCTATTTCCGTACCGACGCATCATGGTCGTTCCTCACTGACCTCGCACAATTAAAACTGCAGTTTCAATAATGTTGCGAGGTGTGTGATTTGTTGACGCGTGGACTCCGATGTTGTGCACTAATAACAAAGGTGGAACCCATTTTCATGCTGATGTGGTGCTCGGTAGGTGAATATCCTGTCCGTTTGGTGACTAGAGGGAGAACATGGAATTTTCAAACTATTTTGAATAAATCTAAGTCGTTCTCCTGGCCAACGTTGTGATTGATCAACAACTCATATTTAAAAATAAACTGGTATTGTACGATAGTCGTTTTATCTCGCGCGAGTGAATAGTAATGGCCGAGTTCGACTCTGCCTGCATAATTAAATGCTAAAATTTGTGAATTACTATTTCAGTTTTGTATCTCTACATTGAGGAAGAATTGCTTGATATCGAGTGAAGCAAGTTGTGGTTACGATTTCTCAATTTCGTTGCCCTAGATGTTCTGCGATTGAAATCGTAAATAGCACGTACACCATTTCTTGTAAATTCAGAATATTTTATGGTTGTTTGCTGGACAATTCGTGATTGTTTCATGTCTCTGTTCTTGAAGAATTCATTGAATAGATTCGCTTTTAGAACTTATCTAGATAATTGCTAGGTTTTTTTTAATATTGAAGAATTTTTTGTTAAGGCTAAAGGAGAAAATTGTAATTATTTTCTAGCTAAAAATAAGCAAACCCTAGTTTGAATTATCATTAGTCTAGTATAAATGGAACCCAAGGCCCAAAGTTCTGGTTCTAAAACCACTACCAGGCCTTTATCCCAAGATATTATTGATTTGTTACAACCCTCTACTAGCAAGAAGCAGGAGGGAAAGGTTTTGTTCTATGGGTCTCGAATCTTGGAAGGATTTACAGACAAGCAATGTGCAATTCAAGATGTCGAGTTACCATTCACCGGGTGGCAATTGTTCTCCAATTGGTTTGGGAACAAGAATTTTTCGGTTCCTTTGTGTAACCCCCAGAGGTTATACCTGGGTAAATTGGTGGTTCCTAATTTTTATATGGATGTAGATCTTTTAAAAGACATTGCTGCTAGATATGACCCTGTGGCCCGAATTGTCAGAACACATGTTGGTGTGTAGATGATTAAGATAACCAAAGAAGAAATTGCAGAGATTTTCAAATTGCACGAATGGAGTCAGGATATGGTTCCTATCAACTTGGAGGTTTTCAGACAAGAATATATAAATACTAGGGGTTTGTTTAGAACATCCTTGTTAATACCTCATTTGGCAGTCTCAAGAAGAGGAAAAAGTCAGAAGAAGGTAGTAATTGGTAGGAATGATCCCGAACCTTTTCATGTGGGCTATTTCGCCAGTTATTTCAAGAAGACTGTTTGTGCTTTATGTCAAGTTTTGGGAGTAAGCTTAAAGAAAACCTTGCCTATCGATATTATGTATATGGTAGTAAATCTCCAGCACCCAAGTTTTAATGTAATATATAATTTTGCCACTTATTTGGCAGAGAAGATGCACACAGGTTTGGTAGCCCTAAAGGAGGGGAAGAATTGGTTTGGATTCAGATGGTATTCCTTGTTAATCCACATATTTCTATATAGGGGTCAAGCTGTGTTCGAAAAAGATATGAAATTAAAGAAGGAAGGAAACATTGAAATGCCTATCTAATATTGGACTAGGATTCTTGACATGCATGATCATGAGTTTGATTATGTAACTTTCCATAATGTCTTTGGATCTAAATTAAGGGAGGCTCTGGTTTGTGACCCCCCAAGGATCCCAAAATAAATTCATGACTTCTTGAGGCCGATGGAGAGAAGGCCTGAATTGAACATAATGCACAATTGGGGAGACATTTTCCCCTATCGTAATACCATAGTTTTCAGGGTTTTTGGCACTAATGTCAATCCAAAGGTTCTGCCAAGGGAGGTGCCCCTTAGAATTGGATTTTTGGAAATCATGAGGTAGTTGGGGGGTGCTCAGGAACTACACTTGCCAGCTGAATAGAAGAAAGGTTCTTTCTTCCCTGAATATACAACATTTTCCAATTTTGTTATGGAAAAGGGAGGATGGAAGGAGTTGCATCAATTACTTGGGCCTTATAGGCTAAGGACTGTGCACCCCAGGAATCATGATCCTGAGGGTTTTATCTCTCAAATGAAGGAAAAACATCGGACAAGAGTTTTGGTCAACAACTTCTACTTTCCCGAGGACATCATCAGGAATATTTTTTATTTGAAATTAAAAGATGATAGAAAGGCACTATACATTGCCTACTCTAAAATAGTAAAAAGTAAGCAGGAGAAAATACCTGGTTTCAATCCCATACCTAATGCTAAAGATGAGTTTAGTAGGGCAATGTATGCTATTGATAATTTTGAGAGCTTGGTTGGGGTTTTGAAAGATGAAAGGGTTGTGGAAGAAAGGGGAAAATCACAAACCATCGAGGAGTACCATGAGGTCAAGGAAGAGGAGAGGCCTATTTATCAGCCCCAAAAGAAGATAAGGGTTTTTTCTAGAAGAAAGGAAAAAAGGGCTGAAGATGTTGCTAAAAATATTGCACCATCTTCTTCAAGGTAGTCAGTACCAAATTTTGTTGATTTGGATTCTCCTCCAAGTTTTACAGAACAGGCTTTCCCACCATCACCAAAGAGGCAGAGGGTTGAAAGGGTAAAGATTGTTGATTGTGATGGTGATGAGGATGATGACATTATTGTCACTCTAGATGAAATGCATCCTGAGATGCCATTGGACCCAGTTGACATTGCAACAGGTTCAGGTATAGTTTCTTTGAGGTTAGGAAAAGATGAAATCAAAGGAATAACAAGCAATGATGACTTGAGAATAGAAGCCTGCAGAGAGTTCATGATGGATGACTCTTTTATTCAAACTGGTGCTTTTAAATATTTTGTGTGGAGAGCACATACTACATTATATGCTGAGAAGGTGGCACATGAGAGAAGTTTGCATCCAGAGCTCCCAGAGAAGGTAATTCAAGCTAAGGTCAGGGAACAGATGAGAGAAAGATTCAAAGCAATAACACCAGAGTAGGGCCAGGAATTGGTACAAAAAAGTGGAGTATTGCTACTCCCAGAATGGGATATCGTTGATGATGTGGTGTTTGACACAATAAGAAGGGCTCATAAGCTACTTCTTGCTACTGAAGAGGAGGCTACATTGGCACTCAAGGGATCGACCTTTAGTGAGGAATGGGATGCATTGGCAATCTGGTCCTTATCTACTAGCTCTAAAAAGCTAATTGTTGCATAACCTTCTGACTTCAGTGGTCACTTGGTTGTGAGGAGAGTTGCTGACACCCCAGCATTGGAAGCTGCTGATATGGTCGTGAATGTTTCCAAATTCACTAGAGCAACTATTCAATATTTGACCAAGGAGCGGGATACTCTGATAGGCCAATATAATGACATTATTATTGAATATATTAAGAGTCAAGAAAAGGTAGCAGAGTTAGAAACCGAATTGTCTTTATTGAGGCAACAAATGGATACCATGAGATCTCAAAAGCAAGCCAGTTCTAGCCACAATGTTCCTGACCCACCAATAGAGCAGTCTCAACCTCCTGCACAAGCACAGTCTTTGGCTATTGTTCCATATAATATGGGACAAGTGCCTATCGCTATTAAGAGGGCTACCAGCCCTGGAGGGGTACTTTCTAGGGAGAAACTGATTCAGCAGGTTGAAGAATATAAGGAGAATGTAAAGCAAATCCAGGATGTAGTAGGGAAAAACAATGCAGTGATAGTGGACACTATTTTGAAACATTTAAATAGAATGGTCCAGAGTAAGCTAAACAGTGTTCATGAAAATTATGTCCTAATGTTGCAAGCACTAAAAATGTTTCCAAGGGATAAAGAATTGGCCATCTCATTGCTAAACAGATGGAGCCCTAGAATGGAGAAGTTGAGATTCATGGCGGTAGGGGCAAAACAGCATAGTGATAAATATCCTACTGTTATTGCAACATATCAATTGGTCAAGGGAATTGTTGAGCAGAAGTTTCAGGGATTTGCCACCCCAATGGAATCCAAGATTAAATTGCTGAAAGATGTGTATGATGGAAAGGACCTGACCCCATTGCCTCATATTTTACATAGTCAGGATGAAGTCAAACCCTTGCAGGTTTGGAAGGAGCAAATGAACAATATAATGATGTCTCAAACATATGAGATATGCAAAAATGCTGACATCCGCATGCTAGAGAATACATTGGAAAAGTTGTCTTTTGTTATAAGTTTCTTAGAGAACTTTGATAAAAAGGCCACATCGATAATGGTAAAGTATGCTCCCTATCGAAACAAGGTTGATCAGGTTATGGCTTTCCAGTGGCCTTTGGAGGAGGATTTTGAATTATGGAAAAAGGTGTTCACTGATGAACTAGAATTATGAGTGTTATAGTCAAGAATTGCAACTTGGTCATGTATAATACAGGTCTGGCCTTAGATATTATATTCTAAAATTGCATTCTCCTTTTGACTCCAAGTACAGGGTGTTGAGGTGGAGTTAATACTATAATGGCTAAGCATGCCTTCGATGTATGGGGAGCGGCCTTTGGAGCGATGTTTTCTTTCCTCCTTATCAACTAATGATGATCTTTGTCTTATGCTCTCCTCTCGCATAATAGAATTGTAACTGAATCAGGAGTTAGCAGTCCAATTACAAATGGATATGTGTACTCTCTGACTTGAAGCTTGTTGGCTCCCTTGTTTTATAAAAGGGAATTCTGGGCTGAGAGAGTGGTCGGTTGAAATATCCAAGATATGAGAAATAAGAGTCTAGTAATATAGAGAGTATGAATTGTAAGTCCAGGTTTTAAAAAAAATTGAGTCAGATTGGAGAACTTTGTTAATCATGGGGTTTTTTAGCATGTTTGTATCAAACTCATGAATATTTGGAGTTTATTTTGTCTCCTATTGTATTATGTTACATGGATTATTAATGAAATATCGATCAAAGATGATTTTCATTGATTTTCATTTGTTCTTTAGTGTGAATTATGTTTAACTGCAGCTCTGGTTCAAAGGATCGGTTAAATGCTTCAGTTAACCAGTAAATTCATGCAATATAACAAATAGGATTCATAAAGGAGTAAGAAACTCAGGTATAGATATATGGGTTGTAATGCAATTCATAATAAATCATAAGTGTTCAAAATGAAATTTACCCTGTAGTTCAGTTTTCTCTTTTGACTCCTTGCGCTGGGATATGGCACTGGAATTCTGATTACGTTTTATTCTCATATGTTTTGTGTTATGGCATCAAGATATTTTACTCAAACATTTCCTATCAATTTACTTTATGTGAGGTTTGTGATTCTCTGTTAAATGGACATGAGTCTATTTTAAGGAATAGCCAATTTCTTGAAGGATTTGATCCTTTAACATTAACTGGGGATCTATCTGTTTCTTACCTGTGTGCAAATTAAATGAATTTTTTAAATGTTGTATATTAAGAGCACATGTTAGGGATACCCTCATGGATTTTACAGAGTCCGTAGTGTAGGAGAATTAGCCTTATTGTTATTCTCATAAAGTTGGCCATATTGTTCCTAGTCTTTTATTATTGAATGTGGGGAGTTCATAGGAGCTTCTAGGAAACACGTGTGGGTTGTAGTAAAAAAATGTCAATGGTTTTAATTGACAACATGATCTATTGAGTAATTACAAAGAATTCATAATTTGAAATTCTAGATTTTGACATGTTCTATTGACAAGTAGGAAGTATTTTTCACAGTGTCAAATTTTGATATTGTTATCAGGATTCAATTATGTAGTTTTACAAGTCAAACTCATTGACCCATGTTACATGAGTAGTGTTTCACAAGAACCCATCTCTCATGATAATGAATGGTCCACTTAGCACTCATTGCGTCTAAATGATTCTCAAAGTGATGAAGCACTAGGCCTTCCTAGGAGGTCACCCATCCCAATATTACATGATCCATGATTTTATTAATAATTGATCATTTTGGATTTTGACAAACTTGACACACAAATGACAATTTGACAATGAACTTAATGTATCACAATTAAGTTTTAAATTGAGTAACACAATATAAACTAAAACAAATTGAGAGATTGTTATGAGGGTAGTGATGCAAATTTTCTAATTAGAGTGTATTCCATGAGATTACAATTCTTTGAGATATTTTGTCAAATAGTTCACAAGATTTGTCTATCCTCCCACATTTTACATAGATTTGAAAATGGATTCTACAACCACAACATTTGAGAAAATTCATCTTCATATTATGCTTTGATGGATGTCTATACCTTGTTCCAAATCTCCCATATTAAGGAAATCGACAAGGATTTTGGTGAAGGTTGTGAAATTTGTCTATGCATCTACCAATTGCATTTGATTGAAAGTTTCTAAAATCTTTTAAAAAAATCCATTATGTATATACTAAAATCATTATAGTCCACAATTTCACATTTATTTGGTTTTGCATCTACCAATTGTATTTGTTTGAATTTTCCTACCGAATTTTCAATGTAGATCCATTTTGTGTATATCTTAATTACAATCTGTTGGTGTTTTTTCCCACATAGGATTTTCAATTCTATATGAGGTAGCCAACCTCCATTATAAAGAACTGCAAAGGCTAGTGGCCAACTAACAAGAGTCAGTCAAAGACTGACATCTCCTACACTTTTGGCTCTGTGAAACCAAGGTGGGTAAACCCAAGTGTGTTCATAAGAATGTTTCATGATTGGTAAGAACACTTCTTCTTACAGATGCAGTCCCCACTAACACTAACAGACAATCATTACCCTGGTTGTGGAAAAACCAAATAATAATAACAGATATCCCAAAGCAAGGAGACTGAAAATTATCATAAGATCTATATCCCAAAGCAAGGAGACTGAAAATTATCATAAGATATATATCCCAGAAAGAGATAGCAGTTGATATTTGTTAAAATGTTCGGGTATTGAATCATCGTGCTTAGAGTCACAATCCTATACCTGAAAGGAATTTACCAATACTATCCAGTGCCTCATCCATTGGGTGGGAGTCATATAAAATGTAATTTATATGAAATTGAACTTATCACCATAGTGCTTTGCTACCATGAGATTTGTCAGTATATTAAAAAAATACTCCTTAGTGAATCCTAAGCATATAACCATAAACATGCAATTTGTGTTCAAGAATTTGATTAACTCATTAAGTCAAAGCAAGAGAACAAATTACACTTTCAACTACACCATTGAAACTGAATGAAAAAACCCTTGATAAATCCATTCATAATCCATGGCCCATACACAGGAGAGCAAAATGTCTTAATTTTTTTAGATTTCTTTCCATATCAATAATTACAAAAGCATAGTATACTTATTTCATACTATTCCCAACCCAGCATGATTTCCTACATAATACCTTTAAAATCCTGCATTACCACTAACTTTACCTATTCTAAGCCTTCGGACCTAAAAAAAACAACCCTTAACAATGAGCCGTCAAATCTCCTTTATAGGATAGGAGAGCAACAAAGCAATAGGCTACATTGTTCATTCCAAAATTGAATTTCATTTAGAATGAAATTCAAATTGACATTCCTCATCATTAGAAAAAACCATAATCAGTTCGAGGAATCAAAATAGTTATACCATTGTAACCAACAAAATCTAAAGACAAAAGAGTGTGGCAGGCATGCGTACGTCCACATCAACACACCACCCAAAAGTAACACACCCACCAACTGCAACTACTTGCAAGACACACGGCCCCAGTAGAGGCGACCGCTCTTGGTCCTCACTTCAAGAAGAATCGATACTAGCTTCCTTTTATCCGCTTCAACACATGATCTAGTAGCATGGCACGACGCCATCACAGTTATTGGGGCGACTGCAAGGGGCTCTTCATTGACTCGCAATAGCTTGATCATGGACGCCAAGTAACGTTGGTAGTCCAAGTTAGTTTCAGACCCATCACTATCAGAACCAGAAGACAACATCAGTGGGGACTTGGAGCTCCCCGTCCCTTTAAAATTAGCATCATGGACAACCTCGAGCTTGCTAAGGACAGGTTGTACCCCGTTAGGCTGCAAATTTCTCACCCCGAGTTTGGTCCTTCCGCGCACAGCCGAATGGTCCATTGCAAAGAACACCTCGCAAAATACAGGAGAGACTCGACCACCTGCAAACAAGACAACTCAAAATGCGATGATAATACCAGATAACACAATGAGCATCTATAGAGTTAATTGGTGCTAGAATATTAATTGCTCGAATGCAGCACGAGCATTCAAACATTTTAGTGGCTGATGTAGCCACCACAAATTATTCCTGGCTTGCGAAGGCATGGTGTACAACCCATCATTGCATTTACCAGGAGAATAGTGCTCACATGCAGGAAATTTAGGCGAGGATCCACTAAAAATATTCATGCCATTAATGAGAACTTGCAGAGAGCAAGAACTCCCAACGCGGATGAACAGGAACCCAAGAAAAATCGAACCGTTAATGCGGATCGAACATGGCAAGTCGAACGATTAAGATTGATTCAACAATTGTTTGAAAATCCACATCAACGCCTTGGAGAACCGTGCCCAATCACAACCCAAGAAAACAAGAGGTTGCAACTGGATAGCGGGTCCCACCTAGCCCTGTCGCTTCAAGAACCAGGCCATGTGTTGCCTCTTCACAGACCTCACAGTACCCTCAGGGGCCTTTAATCTGATCATGCAAGATTCGTGAGGAAGGATTATTGTTGATCTCCCTCATTAATACCACACGGGTAGTAAATTTTAAGTCCCACCACAATCCTTGTACGGTCCACATGATTTTTTTATCCTTTGTTGAAGAAACTATTACAATATATTTCTTATTTATGTACTTATTTTCCATACATGTTTATAAAAGTTTGAAATTATTAATAATATTAATTTTGGCAAGACATTAAAAGAGTGTTGATTGTAAACAATATGCATCCTAATGTGAAAATGCAAACAATGGAAGCAATGACTATAACACATAAATTTTTATGTAGTATCTAATTCAAAGAATCGTGTTACCCTCTACCTTGATTTTTTTAGTATAAAAAGCTAAGGAAATGCTATAAATAAGATAATAAGCTGACTATTAGCATATACCAATTTTTATAGAGATGTAGATTGTTGGATGTTGTGGTTGTGTTGCTCATGATATGTGGTTGTCATTGATGTCAACACTATTAGCATTAATGTCTTAAAGGTTGTATATGTCGAGGATATTGAGAAAATTAGAATAAATATGTTGCAGATAGTCTATGAAGTTGTGAAGATCAGAGTGGTGAAAATTTATGTACGTTGGTATTTTGAAGTCATGTATTAAAGGGTTTGTTTTTGAGCCTATCTAGTATATCCTCTGGAATTTTTAGAGGTGTGCATCAAGATTGGAGCGAGTTATGAGTTTTTGTGTTCCTACAGTTATTTGGTTGCTATAGTTGGTGTTTCTGAAAGAAGAGAATGTAATTCTGGTGAATTGAATTTTTGTGTATGCTCTTGAGATGTTCATTAAAATTTCTTGATCTCATACTCTATCATTGTGGTACGTCGACGTTGATTAGTGTGCTCATGATCAAAGATTTTTCCTTTCCATGTTCGAGTTTTCATGTTCTTGGTTGACATGATGGTGGTAGCGTGTTGTAGATCCTTGTGGGTTAATTTTTGAATGCTTGGCATGTTCGAGGATGTTGCTTTAGGTATTCATTATGTTGTGACCGATTTAGGTTGGTGCGCATTGAGATTTATTCATGAATTGGGCTGAGAGTTTGTATTCATCTATTATTTATTTTTGGTTGACAGAGTTGTTAATGTAAATTCATGAAGTGGATATATAAGAGCAATTTTTTTATTCATTTAGAGATAATGTATGTGAAGTGTATGCGAGATATGTGTGAATAAATATTAGATCATTCGAATGCAAAGAAGAGTATGAATAAGTCTACACAAAGTATGAAGAAGTATTTATGTGCCTAACTGAAACTGTCATCAGGATTTTGAAGAAGCCAATTTCTCAGTTCAACCTCATTAGATGGATTTAATTTGATTACCTTCTATAAGGTAGTGAGCCTTCCCTTTGAGCATTGAGCTCTAGGTAGTGTTCCTAAATGCATGTGTATTCCTTATTCATTTCTTTTATACTTTTAATAGGGTATAAATTGTGGATTAACCTCCACCGTGGTTTTTCCCCTAACAGGGTTTGTACACAAAAATCTTGGTGTTATGTGTGTTTCTGATGTGTTGTTGATTCATGCTTTCACTGTTAACTATCAAATCTAAGATTAAAGGTTAATAAGGTTAAATAAGTTTTAATTTTGTAACGAATGATTCACCCCCCCTCTCAGTTGTCTATCCTTGTTTTCCAACATAGATATCTTTCATTTCAAAACTGACAAAACAATATTCAGTAGATAATCAACCATCTTTCATTTGTATAGTGATTAAATATTTATCCCTATAGGAAACAAGTAGACTATATAAAGAAAACTAGCAAAGCCACAACTACCCCTATTTTGTAGTTTGGTGTGCATTCCTTCCTCTCCCTAATCTTCTCTAATTATTTTGAAGAGACCAAGTGTTGTAACTAAACTATGGTTCATTCTATGTGCATGTAATTTTGATCTTCATATAAAAAATTAAAAAAATATTAATCTACTCTTGTCAAACCACAAACAACACTCAGATTTAGTATAAGAGTCAACCAATCATAAGGAAAACATAATATGAAAATAGGGTTAGGGTTAGATTTAGAGTTTTGGTTATGGTTGGGATTATATATGAAAATAGGGTTAGGGTTTAGGATTACAATTAGGGATTATAGTATTAGGGTTATATTTAGAATTAAGTTTTAGGGTTATTGTTATGATTAAGGGTTGTTTTTATATTTGGCTTAGAGTTGGGGTTAGGATTAGGGCTAGGGATAGGGCTAGGGTTAGGTTTACGGATAGGTTTAGGGTTATTAGAGTGAATGCAACTAATTAATTTAAGAAAAAATATTTAGGGTTAGGTAATTAGGGTTAGGGTTGGGGTTAGAGTTTTGGTTGTGGTTAGGGTTGTAAAGATAGGATAAAGGTGAGGGTTAGGGTCAAGGTTAAGGTTTCGAGAAAAAGGGTTAGGTTATGATTAGGGTTAGGGCTAGGTTTAAGATTTGGATTATAGTTTAGGGTGTAGCATTTGTCTTTAGTTTAGGGTTACAATTAGGGTTAAGGTTAGGGTGTAAGTTAAGGTTAGTGTTAGGGTTAGATTAGAATTAGGATCATGGTTTAGGGTTTAGGGTTAGAGTTATGTTTATGTTTAGGGTTGTGATAAAAAGGATTTGGGTTATGGTTAAGATTATGGTTTTGAGAAATAGTGTTAGGGTTAAAGTTATGGTCAGGGTTACATTAATGAGAAAATGATGGTTTAGTTTCCAAGTAAGGGTTAGGATTAGGTTTATTGTCAGGGCTAGGGTTAAGGTCGAGGTATGAGTCAATCTTATGATTAGGGTTAGGATTATGGTTAGATTAGGGATATCATGTTAGGTTTCAAGAAAAGGTCTAAATTTAAGATTAAGCAATAGTTGGCTATAATGAACATGAGAAAAAATGGATCTAATTTACTTTTGTGGGAAAATAATCAACTACGACTTAAACATAAATTTAGAGATTACACTAAACTCTAACCATAACCATAAACCTAATCCCAAACATAACCCTAAAGAAAACACATAACCTAACCCAGCCCTAATTGTAGTAATCGAGGCTAGGCTCAAACACTATATAAGGATGTCAATCCCACAATCGACGATTGGATGTTGCTTGTGTCAAGAACAAATGCAAGAACCAATGCTTCAGAGAATGAAGAATTTGAAAGCAGTGTTCATTTTTAATATAATTAATGATTTAACTAGCTTATATGCCTTATATATAATCTATATAATATACACTGAGATTTATCATTTTCGAGGCATATTTTTCTTTCCTTTTTTCTTTTTTCAATCTTAAGGCGATTTAGGACAACAAGGTTCTAATTTTGAAGCCGAGTTACCCGGGGTAGCATGGGCATAGCAACATGGAGCATAAAGAAGTGCCAAGTCATGCCAAGTCATGGCAAGTTAAGGTAGGTTGCAATGGTAAGGCAACTCTACAAGGTGAGTTGGACTCATCAAGATGTTAGCCAGGGTAGGAAGAGTCTGCAAATCAAGGGTCGAAGGTCCCTATGCATGGGTTATTACTGGTGATGAGAAGTTAGAAATGGGGGAGTCAGCCCAGAGTACCATGTCATCCTACCGATGTCTAGTATTTCGACTAATAACTTATATAGGGAGGTATGGTTGTTCAAGGAAAGGAGCACTTTAGGGATGCAACCGGGTTGCACCGAGAGTCCATAGTTGAACACCAAATGGAAAGGGTGTTCCAGTACTCTTCCTTACAGGAGCGGAAATAAGTAGCTCCCGCCTCAAGTCCCATAGTGACTCAGGTGTTCATCATAGTCTTAGGAGTGAGGAAGTCTCATTTTTCCCTAGCTATGAAGTGAGGGGTTTTGTGGTGAACCCAACGTACCGAACCCTGTGAATGTAGTAATAGGCCCAACATGGGTTAGTTCCCAGACATGTCGTCGAGGGAGCTAGATGTTGGAACATTTTTTTAATGACCGTCGATCATCCATTAGTTGATCCTGACCGTTCCTCGCAATCCTGACTGCTATTAATGAACACAATTGTCGATGATGGCCACTTCATTTTAGCTTATAAGGTAGTTTAAAAGGATTATACTTATCTTCGATGTGGTTAATGAAGCCTTGACACAGTCTATTAGATTCCAAATTTAATTCTTAAAGGTCTACTTTAGATTCCAAGTGAAAATCTAAGATAACCTAGGCATCACTATCCATATTTGTAAACTATTGTGTTACACATGGATAAATTATTTCTAAGATATCTTAAGCAAATACAACAGATTTAGCAATAAATAGTGAGGTGTCTTATTAAACTATGCCAAATCCTCACTTTATCACAATAATTGCAAAAGATAATTGACTTGGTTATTTTTTATATATAAATTGGGAAACCAAGGTCCCAATCCTATTACATAGCAAGCTCGGAGGATATGAAAATGAAAACCAAAAAATAACTAACTATAAATAATTAATAGAAGAACAAAGAAAAATAGCACATAAATAACTAACAAACAACAAGAAAAAAATACAAGTTGTAGCATGTTTTTTGGGGAGTCACATATCCCCAATCTTCAAAAAGAAAGAAAAAACATCATCCTTAGGGTATTTCTTTCTATCCTTCTTTAAAACAAGACTATCAAGATTACCCTTCAACCTTCTTTTCTAGAACTCCCACACAACATTCTAGAGTAGAAGCATAGAAGTAACCTATGGATCACCTTATTACTAAAATTAAGCACATTATTGACTCTTTCCTCCAAATTTTCTAGAATTTGCTCCAAATAATTATAATAATTGGTGTTATGGCCACAATGAGAACATAAATGCACAATATCAAACTTATTTTCCACCTAAATTCCTTTACCCTTGACATCATCCATGGCCACCATATCATTTCTAGGGACTAAATTCAATCATCCCCTATGTTAGAAGACTTAGTGTCATAAAGAACATTCATTTCTGAAAAAGATTGACATCAAAATCATTGGAAAGAGAAACATCTTCCTCTTACATGAAGTCTTGAGAGTGACTGACCTCTTTGTTCCCACTATTGATGCAGTCATTGTCCTTGTGATCAACAAAGCCTTTGTTGTTAATTAGAAACAACTAATTCTACATTGGGTGTAGTGCTAGGGGTAGTAGAAATGATGGCCATGAACCTACTAGATCTTCTTACAAGGTTCCCCTTAAAAGGTTTTCCTGTAGCAATCTTATTATTAACAGTAGCAACAATAAGAACCTTAGTCATTGTTTCCCACAAGTGAGGACTAAACTTTAGGGTTTTTAATCTTAGTCTTGGAGATTTCAACATCACTAGGAATGTCCACATGGATATAAGAGGAAACTTTCAATAGAGAATCAATGGGAAAAAGATTAGGGCAACCTAAGTCATCATAATCAGCCACAACTTTACCAAGCTCAAGATTTCCCTCCACCACTTTACTAGGCACATCATCAAATGTAATTTTTTGCTTGACAAGGAACGAGGAATGTTTTATAGGTTTTCTCTTACCCTTAGGAGGAGAGGGATCATGTAAATCACTAATATTCCCACCTTTAGCTTTGATAAGAATAGGGGTAGGGAATAGATTAGACTTTGAAATAAGAGAGCAAACAGAATTCTAAGAGAACATAGCAAGGTGGACTTATGGAGTCTAAAAATTAACCCCTCGTGTAGAGGCATCACAAATTTATCCATTAAGACCTCCTTACCTAAACACTTAAGAGAACTTAGGACAAAATAAGGAAAACAAGCAATCTTATTATGTTTAAGATGGTCATGCGAGAAATGGTAATGATCTTACACATTTAAAACTACCTTCAACACTGAAGTACTTAACTGGAAATCTACTAAAATCATCATTCAAAAACATTCTATAATTCGATGAGTTCTCCCCTTTTCAAAATTCGGTTGATGGTTTCTGTGTCCATCATTTTTCCCTATTAATGACCTTTCTACCTTCAATATTCAACCTAGTAGTAGCTCTGATGGTTTCCTTTGAAACAAGAAATCTAACACCACCCACAATAGCCTTTTTATGCTTTTATGAAGCAGAAAATTATTTTGAAAGGACTTGACCAGAGCAACATAGGGACTCAAAGTAGGGAGCAATTCTACCCTCTTAAAAAAATGTCATAGTATGGCATTATTTCTCACCTCCTTAGGGGATGTGAGTTTAGTGTGGCATCATATATCCCCTGTAGTATCTAAACCCTTGCAAAAAATATTAAACTAAGAAATATTATACATTTGGAACTTAGTAGGAATAAAACACAAGCATTCACCTAAGAGAATAGACTTCGCAAAAATTTGAGGCTTATTCACTATCATGCAAAACTAACCCGTTCATACGATCATACCATGGAGAAACCTCCCAACCATAAGTGACTTGATTGAAGTGACTATATCGTTATTTTTAAATAAATTCATATTTATGGAAGCTTGGGCATAATAATTAGAAGGACTAGAATTACCAATACTAACATTATCCAAGCAAACTGCAAGGGGTTCATAAGAAGACTATTTAATGACATCAATTTGGTTGAAGGAAATAGCATCCATTTGAAGACTTCCTCAAACATAATCACAAGGGATAACAATACCCCTCTTGAGCCAAAGCAATATGATACATAGACACCAACAATTATCACTAGGGTAAAACTCAATACCCTTCCCCAAGCACCCATTAAATGACAATTTCATTATTTTCATTAATAAGGTTATTGATAATACTTTGAGAAGTAAAGCAACTTCGTATAGACTGATATGGCCCAATGACATTAAAAATATCATCTATGAAATCATATAATAATTCATTAATATAAAAAGGAAAAGATAAAAGCCAACAACTAATTAATCAAGGATCATATAGAGATGTCATATTAGGAAACCTCTAACAAATTCTATGGTGCAACGAGCCATAGTATTATTAAACTCACCTCAACAACAAAGTGTTAGAAATGGGAAATCTTCCTTTGACGACATACCCTTTAGGTTCCAATTCATAATCTCATATGCATGCCCAATTTTTTCCACTTGTTTAATCCATTTCCAAATGAGCAATTTTCCAAGCGTGAAGAATGAAAGAATAAACCCAAAAACATGTATGATAGTAGAGGGAGTAGTTTATTTTGCATTGACTCTTCATTACAATTCAAAGTATCATTTATTCCTTCTCCCATAAAATTTTTCATGGGAGGAAGGGGAGAATATTTCTAGTATTAGACACATCTAGCCTATCATCATTTTTGTTAGAAGAAAAGAGTAAATGCCAATGCCAAATTCAACACAATTTCTCATAGTGACCTTGTGTTGGACAAGGAAACACCAATGTCAATATTCACTACTCCAATCAATGGCTTCTATCCTTTTTTTTTTCCAAATATAGCTTGTAGGCCACCTCTATGACCACCCATCTCACTATCAACGTTGCCATCACTAGCCCAACTATTGAATGGTCATTTTTCTAGTGACTCCTTTCTCACTCTCTCGGAGGACAAACATGACATTATTTAGGATATTCAGTGCCTAGATATTTTTTGGAAAGCTTTAAGGTCAAATATATAGTGGCATAAAACTCAATGTTATAGGAAATCATTCTTAGCCGAGCCCAATTGGTTCAATTCCTATGGATAGAAGAGGGTTGATCATAAGGAAGTGTTGATATTCCTAAGCATCTCTTTTACCTTTTAGGTTTCTCCTTCCTCTTTAAGGAAACATATCATTTCTAGAGCTGAGAAAAATTATCATATTAAATTATGAAGCCCATTTCTTTGGCAAGGAGACTCCATGTGTGTTCAAAAATTCTTGTTGCACACGTTTCCATTACTCATGTTGCTGACAACCTTGCAAATCCTCATATTTGAAGATTGAAAAAATCCAAAGGAATATTTTATGGCCTCCCTTTAACCAAGGAAAATGGTTGCACAAAGTATCCTAGGAGTTTTATTATTTCCCTCATGACTATAATAGGCTTGGCTTACTTTATATTCACTACTCTAAATGGCGCCATAATAGGTTGTGCTTGCTTTATATTCACTACTCTCAATGGCACCATAATTTTAAATTTAATTAACATACTGTAAAACCTAACTAAACCAGGTTGTAGCTCATCAAATTGGACAAGTGAAAGGTCAATACCGGCGCTGAGGAAGAGTTTGGAGGAGTGAAAACAAGGTCAATACCAGAGCCGACGAAGTGTTTGGAGCTAAAACAAGGTCAATACTAGCATCGAGGATGAGGTTGAGGGCACTCAGGGAAAATCGACGACCAAGGGACAATGAGTACTGTAATTTTGGCACCCCCATTCTCTTTAACCTGCAATTTTCATGCCTAGTTTCCAAAGATCTTCTCGTACATTGGCCCCCCCATTCTCGTAAAATGGTATAAGATAAGACAAAAAAAATAAAATAGCTTAGTCTTTCACATTTTTATAGTGATTACTAGAGGCACATAGACCAATTCTTCATAATAGAAGAATTTGATCATACTTTTCCAATGATGGCATTATGAGAAAACCTTAGGTTAAATGAATAATTCCTAGCTAAGTTCTTGAAATCATGTCCAACCATATAAGAGAAGACCGCTGCTATGTGTACTTGGATAACATGGGGAAAGGCTCTTTGGGCTCTTTCATCAATCTACGTATTGTTAAATTTTAACACCTAAAAGTGAGAATGAAGAATCTTTCCTAGGATGGTGGCCAATTATGCTTCTCAACACCTAGATTACAAAATCCTTGTCAATATCATTTCCATCACAATTAATCCTATTGCTTGAGTTATAGTCATAGAGGTAAACAAATTGGCTTTCTTGATAGTAGATACATTCTAGACAATTCAATCCTTGCATCGAAGATTGTCGAATGGGCCCAACAAACTACTCATGATGCCCTTACTATTAAGTTAAAAGTTTGACAAGGCATATGATTGCATCAAATGTCCTTTCATTTATAAAAGGCTCAAATGGATTTATTTTCAAACCTAAATTATTATCACACATTCAAAATTACAAAATACTAGTTAATGAAGAACCTTCATTTGAAGGTGATGTTGTCATGACCTTTGAACGAAGAACCTTCATTCAAAAATGATGCCATGTCAAGATTTTCAAATGAAGGTATTTTTTATTTTAAATATTTCATGTCCAAAATGCTTTATAAAAGGAACCTTGGCATGAAGGACCTTCAAATGAAGACCTTAATTCAAAGGTCCTTCATTAGAAGATCCTTCATATGAAGGGTCCTTTAATGCCATCCCATTATAGCTCTTAGAGTTGTTAGAGATATTTTTGTTTTGAAGTAGAGATTGGACCATCAAATAGTGTCACCATGACTCTACCAAGATATCCATCAAATTCATAAACCCTAACTTAACAACCACAAATTTAGAAGAAAATTGCCCCCGTCAGTCCTAGGGCATCAATTCAATGCCAAGTTTCTTGCTTTAAAAGACCCCTAAATGCAATGAACCTCTATCATACCATGATGCACACCAATCCACTGAGTTATAGTTCCAAGACAGTGGGTGGATTGGTGGATGTCATTTCTATTTACCCCTCAAACCCTTACATAGGCAAAACAGGGCAGTCCCTATAAATCTGGTAAAGACGTGCCACTCTAGTCATCAAAATTCTTTACCAGTTCCTTAATCTTCCTACTCAAATCATCAGGTAAGGCTTGAAAACCTTGCAGTGATTTTACAAAAAATTGAGTAGGCCTTAATGATTGGGGCCTATTGTCTGCATCGAACCTAGAGGCCTTACATCTAGGTCATTGGCCCTAGGGATCCACTTCTCAACTAAAGGAAAAACTAATTCTTGATCCCTAGTAATGTTTCTTATTGAATCTAAGAATAAAGAATATAAAGAATAAACTGATGGTAATCTACCATCAACTCCCTAATTCAAATACCTAAAAACTGTGTCTACAACTTCATTTTGCTTGGCAACTGCTCCTTTCTCACTTGCTTTTAGAGCTTCCTGTAGCTCTCTAATCTTATTAAGCATCTACTATTTGGTGGGATCTACAGAGTACTCAACCTCCTCTTCAACTAGCTCTAATGAAGTACTAGGAGCAGGAGTTTGGATGGGGGACCCAGGAGTAGAAACAATTGGAGAAGTTGGAGGTACTGATCTTGATGTAGAACATATGGCTTGGGTACCAGGAGCACTAGAAGACTCCTCCACATGTTTGTACTTCAACCTGTCTACCTCAGTTTGCAGCTCAACATTCCTTTGCTGCATTCTACTATACTCTCCAATAATGGTGTTATACTTCTCCATCAAACTTTTATTCTCAGCTTCTTCTCTTTCAGCTATCTTTTGGGCCAATTTGGCCACATTTACAGTCAAGTTTTTACCTTATGTAGTTGAAGTTTCAGAAGGTCTTTTGATTATTAACCCTCCCCTTAGGTTTGGGATAATATCAGTAACATAGGGCACGGGCCAACCTAAACTTAGGAAGTAATAAAGTTAGGCAAAATATTTAACTCAATTTATAAAAAGGGGCCCAACCTAGATGAAACAATGAGACATAAGTCATTTTAATACCCACTCCAAAAAGGTAATGGCCAAATATATCTCACCCAAGCTTTTACATGGAACATTAGAATTTTTATGAAAGCCAAGGTAAAACGTACCCAACCTTACATTCCTCCCAAACAATGTAACAAGCCACGACAAGGGCAAAACATAAATGGAATTCATAGAACAAGATTTGAAACTCCATCAAATCCACCATGATGCACACCAATCCACCGAGTTACAGTTCCAAGACAGTGGGTGGATTGGTGGATGTCATTTCTATTTAGCCCTCAAACCCTTACACAGGCACAACAGGGCAGTCCCTGTATTTGATTGTTTAATCCCACAAAACAGTGATTGATAACTTCAAAACAAATGCAAATGAAATGGAACACATATATTTATCTACACCAATGATCTCAAAGCATTTCAAGCTTGTATAGATCCATACAACACAAAAGAACTTCAAAAAAATTGTAAAAACACAGAAAATTGCTTCAAGAACGTGGTATCTGATATGAAATTTTGGTATCAACTCCTCCAACAATTGCAATGGGATGGGAATACAATATGATATAAGTGGGATTAAAAATGCATCATTTGAAGCACCAAACCAATATGCAAAGATGAAAGAAAGTGCTAACCCCTTAAATTGAAAAAGTTTCTTTTAACTTTAAGTTTGTTGGGTAGCCAATACTTTTAAGTTATCAAATCCTACCATCATACATAATCAAAATGTTGTTGTTTCAAATGACTATGAGCACTAACTTTCACTATTTGAAGATGTTGAAACCTTGTCATAGAGAATTAGAACATTGATAAACTTATGATGACTTTACCAGGCCTAGTACACACTCCCTCCTCGTTAACCACTTAGACATATGGAAATTAAATGTAAATTTGCTGCTATTTTTAGTCATGTAGGTGTCCAATAAATCACTTGGTGGTGTTTCCCTTCAACTTTATTTACTTGAATGAAGAGAAAAATTCCTTTGATTACAATTAGAGAATACATTTGACGCCTTGGTTGTGTAACTGGTGGACCATAGTCACATTTAACACTTGTTACAAAGTTTGGGAGTTAAAACATTAAGTAGATTTGATTTGTGATGGACACATTTGGACGGTAGTAACAATAACTTGCAATCTATCAAGACTTGATTACCTTATAACCTGTCAAATTCTAGCGATGAAATGATAGATTAATCAAAATGTCACCTTTGGATCACATCACCATGAAAGAACTTCATCCAAGATCCTTATGAGTGCAGGTACCACCAAATAGTTATTTGTCAGATTTGTCTTCCTTGAGCAAGGGAAATTCAGGAAGAGAAGAGGAAAGTGAGACATGTAGTAGGTCTAAAAGAGGGAGACCAACTAGAGGTTAAAAGATTAGAAGAAAATTTTGTAAATGCATGGAATTTTTTCTTGCTGAAGGGGGGTCATGTTCTTATGATGATGAGAGCATAGGCGACATCGAAGTGCCCTTGAGGTACAAACATCTACAAAAACAATGGGTACCCAAGGAACTTCCTCCAATAAACATTGATATTTGTGTCAATGAGAGGATATATCGCATAGCACCATCATCATTACATGGTTTGGGCCTATTTTGCATGGACGACATAAAGGTCTGTTACAAAAGAGTTACTGAGTTGATGGAGTATGTTGGACCCTGTTACAGTTACAAAGACTGGATGCAGCTGGTTAGATATACATGAAGTATGCATAGGTATGCACTATCAACAAATTATATAAAACTAAAAGATAAGGATCAAAATAAAGGAGTGGCTAGGTACATTGATGGGAGGCCAAAAGCATCAAGGAATATTGTAGGGTTTATAAATAGTACACGACCTGGGTCAACAAATAATCAACCCAATTGTATATTTGAGGTGCGAGAGGGAAATCGTGTATTCGTATGTGCGATAAAATCAATAACTGCAGGGGAAGAGTTGCCAATCGATTACAATTTGAATCGCTTAGATACAAAGACAATTAATATGGTGGTGGTATGTACTATATACCATTTTACCCAACCTCTAATTAATGACTCCAATATACCATTTTATTACTATGTTTTTTTTTTGTAAGTCTAATGGTTTCATTTCAGTAATGTTTTTTATATTTAATTTTTGTCACAGCAAGACATTGATCATACAAGGAAGGCTCTGACCCAGAGTGTAGATCGCGATCCATTTTTAGGTGCTTCTATCTGACAGGTTTACCTCATTATAATTGTACAAATTAGATACAAGCAAAATGTTTTTTTATTATGTTTCTTTCATGATTTTATTGGGTTAATTTCAATAATGTTTTTAATATTCTTGTTGCAGTCAGTTGATCAGGGAAAGGCACCAGCAGTACAAGAGAACATCCATATGGAGGTGGAGTCACTATTATGTGATGATGACATCGCATTTTCTATAAACCCTACGGATATGATGAGGAAGGCCCAAAAAAAATGCAATCAAGAAATCCTTAAGTTGGTATTCGTAGTGCCCCAAACAAATGAGATAAGAGAAAGGGTTAAACTATTGTCTGAGAGAGCATAGAACTTGCAAGTAAGTTGTCATGAGATCTTTAATTATAATATAAGTTCATTCATGGTTTTATATTTTGTACTCTTTTATGTCATGAACTAAAATATGTGTTATTTTTACAGGATTATTTGCATCCTCATCATGCTGCTGGCCATGATCAAGGTACTGCAAGTGTTTCCTAGGAAGTAGGGGACGGTACAAGTGTCAATCCTGATCTTCTTGCACATACAACACTTTATCCGGCCCCATCATCTATGCCTATATTGTCAACTGAAATGTCGGCAACACATACCATGCAGGCATTCGGTAGTCCACCATCTGGCAGCGAACACATGCCACCACATGTGTCAGTACCTATGGTACAGAGGCCGCTAGTATTGGTGATGTTTTAGCAGCATTTCCTGGATCTTCCTGTATTACTAGTACGGGAACATTGCTGGTCACATTTGTGGTGACCCAAGGTTTCCTTCCTATAAAGATAGAGAAGGTCCCAGGTACTTTAAAATGTTTTAATTATTATTATATATAATCCAATTGAAATTTACTTATTGATCACTCTTTATAGACTAATGATCCCATGATCATTTTGTAGGAAATTATGTTTTTTATAAACATCTAAGTGATATTACATTGGAGCTCTTCGGGCCCACCATACGTACACAGTGGAATGCCCAAAATCAAGATTTAAAGGATGAGCTCATTAACCGTTTAGTTGTGTTGTTCAGTGATAAAACATTCAACTGAACCAAGGTCCTTAAGAAATCTAGTACCTATCTAAAGTATGTGAGGGACCAATATAGGTCACATTTAGAGAAGAGCAGAAAGTACGAGCGTCCCCCCATGATTCCGGAAAGGGAGTGGAAGGACTTGGTGTCAGATGGAAAGGAGAAGGCTGAAAAGAAGAAAGGAAAGACACCACCGGGCCAAGCAAGGTATGCAATACTATCAACAATTTAATTATATACTGATTACTCTTTCTTTTTACATAATCTAACGTATTTCAATTTTTTCATAGGCTTCCCAACACATCAAAGGAAACACAGGCAAGACTAGGAAAACACGAGCAGCACAAACTTGGCTCTGGTGGTTATATGAAAACAACTGCACGATTTGTAAGTATCAATAAATGAAATATTGCATCCAAATAATAAATTGCAAATAAT
This sequence comes from Sequoiadendron giganteum, assembly GCA_007115665.2. Taxonomy (NCBI): domain Eukaryota; kingdom Viridiplantae; phylum Streptophyta; class Pinopsida; order Cupressales; family Cupressaceae; genus Sequoiadendron; species Sequoiadendron giganteum. The sequence goes on along the minus strand of CM021102.1, from coordinate 430,601,083 downwards.
TTTGGTTTTATCACACCATGGAAGCAAAATTCATGATCGCATACAAAAATGCAGGGCTTTGATTTCAACAGAGTGCCCACAGAAGAGGACCTGAAGATTGTCTTCCACCAAGGCTATGGAGCCTTGACTGAACAGCTAAGAGTCTCGACTGGGCAAACACAATCTTCCATTGCTTCCAACACGCAGGTAAATAAACTCAATAAAGTTTATTACAAATTGAATACTTGTGCAATCTGTTCAATATTAATTTCTACCATAATAATGTTCCTATTTGTTTTACACAGATAAGCAATGATAATACTGCACATGACATTGGAATGCAGCCTAGTGAGGGTGGAGCGCAACCTGTCGATGAAGGCCATGGTGTGCATCCCAGTACTGGATGTATTCATGTGCTATACAAAATGTAGTATGGATTAATACAATTAAACATCTTTAATTGCATTTGGTGTATTAATCAATGTAACCTTTCGTGTTTAAACTTTAGAGCATGTAGAGCGTGATCAACATGTTGAGCATGATCAGGCTAGACAAGATTAGGAACATGATGTGGTTCCATCAGGTAAAGAGGACCACTCTAATGTTCTTTTAAACATATTTAATTGCAATTGGTGTATTAATTAATGTAATCTTTCATGTTTCAACTCCAGATCAGGATTTAGAGGGTGTTCAACATGTTCAGCATGAGGCTATAAGACAATATCAGGAACATGATGTGGCCAATTCAGGTAAAGAGCACCACTTTGATGTTCTTTTAATTAATGAAATATGTGTAACAATAATAATAAAACATATCAATTTAACATTTCTTTGCTATTGCAGCAGACCCCCCCTTGCAACCGCGTCTAGGTTGTGAGTACACAACTAGGCATAGATTAAGATCATGAGCAGAACTCGGAACAACTGAAGGGGGGACAGATGATTTTGAAAACGATACTCCACTTCAACATTTTTTAGCTGCAAAAAAGAAACAAAAAAAAAAAGTGATTGTAATCATATTATGACAAGTTGACAACCATATTTTTGATAATATGTAAAAAATAAAAAAATGAATGTTATATGTTAATGAATGAATGTGAATATGTTAATGAATAAATGTTATATGTTAATGAATGAATGTTATATTTTATTAATGGATGAGTGAATGAATGTTATATGTTATTAATGGATGAATGAATGATTAATGTTATATGATCGGGTATGGGGAATTGAGAGTGATGTGAGGGGGGGGGAGGGAGGGGGGGAGAGGTCAGGGCTGAGCTTCCACCTTCATGTGGTTGGCCCTGTTAAGTAGAGAATATTAAACTATTCTCAAAACAAAGAGAAGCTCAATAAGGTAAGAAATGCACTTTTCAATATAAGAAATGCATCGTTTGAAGCATCAAATCAATATGCAAAGATGAAAGAAAGTGCTAACTTTTCACTATGAACATTATGTTGTGTGTGGATTTGGATCATAATGTAATTTTTTTTTTAGTGGTCTCTAAAATTTGACTTTTGTGCATAATAGGTTAGTGGAAAATTTGATAGCTCTGAAGGGTTTAGAGGCTCAATTGAGATAAATACACGGATATTTGGATCTTTTTGTTGATGGGAGGCTTCCACTTAACCATGAAATTTTGTACCATCTGCAAGTATGCTAAAATATCTCTACTTACATTCATTCAACTTACTATAATATAATATCTCATCACAAAAATCTCCTGTTCATTATACTTACATGGATTTTCATGCCCTGTTCCAAAGCACATGTTTTAAAACAAGAAAGAAGGATGCTGGCAAGGGTTAAGGAATTTGGCTTTACACCTGCCAATTGCATAGTTTACTTCATTCATCCAACATATTGCCTATGCGTTTCACAATTGTTGGAATCATATACTATAATTACAAAACTAATAAAATTAAAATATGTAAGTTTCAAATATGGCATTACATATATTTCTATGAATTTTTGAAAGAAAATATCAAAATGGAGAAGTATTAACAAAATAGTTTGCATAATTTCTAAGAGATCAGGGAATTTTTTTGCAGAGTTATCTTGAATATATTTAAGACAAAAGCAACTTATAGAGATTGAAGCAGAATATCGATAGTCTAAAATCACCAGTCAACACATCTTAGTAGTATCTCAATTCAAGAGAACTAGGTCCACTATCCATTAGCTAGTAAAACAAATAAAATCAATTCATAAGATTATTCTGTTCTAATAGGGTTGACTGGTTGCTTCTTTCTTTTTGATTGTCAGGAAGTCATCAATATACACTTGGTTTTCCCGCCTTCTCTTGCCTCATGGCTAGAGAGTTTTTGCAGAAGGCATCAAAGTAACCTTCAAGATTGACAATGGCAATGAGTACAAGGTCAGTATAACTTAATGCTAATTTGGTATGATTTTATTTGTTCAAGACCAATTTAGATTCATTTTCTGCTCACACTACTTTTATTTACCTTTATGTTTTTCTAATATCCATTTTCCTTTACATTTATATTCTTCTATACATATTGTGTTTACAATAATGTTTTCCTTAATTTAATCTAGGGGAGAGGACCCAGTACCTGAGCAACTTTCAATGTCATGATGTTAGGATTTACTGTGAAGCTAATCAAAAGTTTTTCATTGTTGTTTGAAGCCATATTGCAATGCTTTCTCTACGAAGCCCACATGATCCCCATCAGGTATCTTCTTTTTGTAGTCTCTAAATTTCTTAGAAGAAATCAACAACCAGTTTGTCTAAATGTGGCTCCTTGTTTACACATTAATATCTCTTTTGGAAACAATGGATCAAATTGGATTCATGGGGTCTTAAAGAGAAGGCTCTCAAACATGGAGATCAAGAGTGGGACCAGGTAAAACCATTCATAATCATGCTCATATTGTTTTATTGACTGTCTAAGAGCTAAGTATCTAGGATAACATTCTGTATTTTTCTATTGAATTTTCAGAGTGAATAATTTTGGGTTTACAATCCTATTTTTTAATACACTAGCTAAGTATCCAAGACGCACTGCAAGTACTCTTTCTCACCAAATTGCTCATTTTCCACAAATTTAGATTCTAGTGTGTAGTTTAATATTCACTAGTTTGATTTTTTCTTTTTTAGCAAAATTAGAATCCAATTTGTAGGTTGTGCTTGTTGTCCATGACAGTCCCCTTGATCTCATGACTCATCATAGGTATTATATTTTGCTCCAATTGTTGATCAAAATCAAATGTGGCCATCATAATATCATCCATAGCCTCCATATTCTACAATTATTCATTGCTCATTTCTCATACATAGTAACCAAATAATGCAGGCCTAGAGCTTGGACTGTAGATGTATGCAAAAAATGATAAATCCCTGCCTCTGTAAGCCTAATTAAACACAACAACTGACATGTTGTTTGATATTTTAAACAGTCATATGACTGTCCTTTTTCTACCTTGTAAACACTTACTCAATGCATACAATAATTTATTGAAATACAAAGTTGAATGGCCTCTTAACTCTTAACACTAATGTCAATGTATTTGTCCAAACAGGGTTAATCATATTGTGATCTAAATTTTCGTAATGAAGTCTTCCAATCTAAGCATTGATGACAATCCATCTTGTCTTTTACTACCCCTATTAAATGCTCATAGTCTTGGCACATTGACTTTCTCTCTTTGATTCACCTATCCTTATGTCCTGTCACTATCCCTATGGATGCACTTTGGAGCCTCCTACTACTTTTATATATCGCCCAGAGTCACCCCGATATGCCTACATTTCAATGAATAGTTTTTTTTAATAAAAAAACTGCATTGTTCTGTCAAAATTACGACGAACCGCAAAAACGCCCAACGACCTTGCTATGTATCTGACAAACTTTCATCGTAATGACTTGCCTATTTCATCGCGAGTGCGATGAACTTTCACCGTAATGACTTGCCTATTGCGTCACGCGTTCGACGCTCTTATGTCACACGTGCTCCGGGCACTATTCTTCGCTAGATCGACGACTATATGTCACTACTCCGACCCTTCAACGACGGTATCCCACACGTGCTCCAGGTACTGTTCATCGCTAGACCGACAATACTGGCATCTCCATCCCAACGAATGTATGTCGATGCTCTGACGCTTCAGCGATGATATGCCGCACGTGCTCTGGGTACTGTTTGTCGCTCGATCGATGACTATATGTCATTGCTCCAATGCTTTAGCAAAGGTATGCTGCTCGTGCTCTAGACATTTTTCGTTGCTAGACTGACGACATTGCCATCCTAGTTCCAACGAATGTATGACGTTGTTTTGACGCTTCGGCGACGGTATTCCGCCCGTGGTCCAGCCACTGCTCGTCGCGCAATCGACGGAATGGGAGTCGTTGTTCTGATGAGCTGGCGTCGGGAGGGCGACGTTTTATTGTCCATCGGGATATAGACGAAAATTCAGTGACGATGCTGATTTGTGCGATTGATCGGTCGACCGACAATAGATCATCAAAATTTTGACGAACGGCCGTCGGAAATTGGGGTCAAATCCATTACTGCCTGCTCACATTGGCTTGGAAGAACATAGGGCTCATTTACAGCTCACTCAAAATACCTTGTATTAACCATGGTAAATCCGTTATCATGTTCAATAATAGTTCTCTCGGCATCATTTTCATTCAATCGTAGCATGTACCATAGGACAAGGAACAAAACTAATTTGGAGGACTTAAAGTCACACTCAAGTATATCATCCAAAATCCCACAGTATCGATTTTCTAAGACTTTTGGATGTATTTCGCTTCTAGATGAAATATTAGTCACCTAAAAGACTGCAGTTATCCCAAAATCGCAAGTTTTCTTCGTGTCATCCAACTTTTTGATTCAAAATTTATGACTATTGCACCACATAGCCTTGTGGTGTTTCACCTACAATATTTTAAACATGTAAAAATTATTACAATATCATTTGTTCATAAACCTATTTATTCTTGGCTGAATGTTTGCAAAGAAAAAAATCTTAACATATATACATCAATATAATTGAAAATAATTAAATAATATGGGTGATTAATATATTTATACGTACCTTTTTATCTCTTAAACCATATGCTAAATCAATTTCCCTTGGTGTAACATTGGAATCTCCATTACGATGAGCTTCTTTAACCAATGAAGCCACACCATCCCATGTTAATGCACGACCAGATTGTTGACATCGTTCAATCCATATCGTCATCCAATCAAGATTTTTTGTGACGTACAAAAATAGTGCATCCCACTCTCAACCAACTATATAAAAAAAAATTGAAATGCACTTTGTCTAACCAAATCCTTCTAAAATTTCAAGTGCCTCTCAACCATCCACATTGACCTTGTGTGTACAGGTCCACACAATTCAATCTCCTCAACTTGGTGTATGAGGTAGTGTTCTTGTGCATTGAAAAATTTCGAAGGTAGACACTTTTGTATTTCACACATTAGACGAGGAATTTTTCTCTTCCAATAATTTATATCTTCTTTATGGATTTCTTTAGATGATAGCCATCTACAAGTGATTCAAGGCACAAATATATTAATGAGATTTAACAAAATATACAATATATTACATAACAAGTAAAACAAATGGCGATTATAATATCTATACAACGAATTGAAAAAATATCGCTACTTACCTCATGTATTTTCCAAGATCATATATAACTTGCTTTACATTGTTGTCGAAGTTGTCTGGGAGAGATAGAATTAGAATGTACTGAAACAATTATAAAATGATCTTTTCATTATTTTTCCAAAAGTAGTAAACATAATACACTGAAAAGTACATGCAGTATACAAATATATGTGTAATATACCAAAATAATTACCTTAATGAAGATATTTCAACCATGCATTTTCATCCCTGACCCAAATTCACCTTTCTTTGTTATGATATTGTTTATGTTTGTAGAAAATCCTGTGGGAAATCGAATTTTTCGTATGAATTCTTTTATAGCATTGCTTTGTTGCTCTGTTAATAACCAAGGAAGAGCACTTATATTAATTTGGTTTCCATCACTATTTAATTGAATGAAATTTTTCATTGCATGATTGGCTTCCTGAATGTCACTACAATTTTTGACAATTTTTTCTTTGTCATGCCTTCCATCCAATATTTTCCATAACGTTTTTGCTATATTCTTTTTGATATGCATTGTATCAAAAAAATGCACAATTTTTAGCTTCTCATAGTAGGGCAACCTACTAAATTGTACGGGATAACTTTTCAGTCCCTGTGGAAGCCGACCATTAATGCCTTGACGACCTTCATGAAGCATATAAGTTAAACAAATTAACAACGACAATCATTGTCAATTACAGCATGAGTAAACACAACACAATATAAAAATATAAATTCCAAACATATCATATATGATAGATAAACAATTTGATCCAATGTATAACCTTGACGATTAATTCTATTATATTCCAACTTCCATAGGTGAGGTGTCATTCTTCGTGGTTTTGATGTAGTCTCTTATTTCCCATTGAAAAGATGTTTTTCAGTAGTTCGATACTTATGATTTATGTGCAGGAAGTGCCTATACTCATCAAACACCTTCTTTCCTAAACTTGTTGAACGATGAGATTTCATCTTTGGACCACAAATTGGACATGCAAATTTTCCCTTTGTTTGAAGACCTACAAGATCATATATAATTGGATTAAATATGTCAATTTTTATAATTATATATAATGAATAGATTATTTAAAAAACATGCATGATATCTACTTCATAAAATTAAATCTTGTTAAAGTCATGTAGTCGAACATTATAACATACCACAAAAATGTGTTAGCCCTGGGGCATCATGAATTATCCATACAAGCATTGCATGGAATTCAAATTGTCTTTGTCCTATTGGTCTAGATACATCATACATAGTGACGGCATTCCATAACTTTAGTAACTCGTTGATAAGAGGCTCGATATATACATTCATATCTTTAACTTGGTACTTACCTAGTTGAATGAACATAAACATTACATAATTATTATAACCATTTTACTGCAATATATAAATTAATGCACATGACTATTAAATGAAAAAAAAAAGTAATTATGAAACAAATAAGACAAATGAGATGCTACTACGTTAAAGAAAATTGATGTAAACAAATAACTGGAACAATCATTGCCAACATTATGTGATCCCTCTTTATTAAAATCCATGGAGGAATGTTATTGTTGATAAAAAAACAATCCACACTAAGTAAATAGATCTTAGCTCTCCAAATGGATTGACACCATTCGCTGCCAATGAAAGCCTGAGATTATGAGGTTCTTTTTTAAACCGTGGCCATTTTTCCTCCATGTCCCTAAATGCAGAACCATCCACAGGCATTCAAAGAATGTCATCTCCACTTCTATTTCGTGCATGGTAATCCATAAATTGTGCTAAGATTTCACACCTAAATAATTATTACATACGTGGAATAATTGAGATATAATGAAGAACCTTGCGAGGCACCTTTTTTGTTAGTTGATTTGTTTGATATATACTGATATGACATTTCAAGAATTTTGTTGCAAATTCATGTTGTTTATGATATATACTATGATCATTGGGACATGCATCTATTGCTTGATACTCCATTCCAAAATCTTTCATAATGCCAGATAAATCTCGGTATGAGCGAGGTAAAATATTTGATGGTGGTAACGAAAATTCACCAATCAATCTAAAACAAAAAATATTTTTTTAATATAAAGAATATTAATGGTACATATTTCATCCTTTATTTACTAGTGATGAACTAACAACAACTAAAATAGATGAAAAAACATGACATATATGACATACCTTAACATCGATGAGATTGCTATGTTGGATAAACCATTCATAACCTTCAAGTTCATTAGCAACAATACAACAGAGAGAAGAGTTGTTTGGGATCTTTCATAAAGGGGCTCGTATGCCTTCTCAAGTATAGGTAAATCATGAACATCATCAAATCCATCTTGATCATCAAGATCAGCTATGCCACTAAATGTGTCATGGATCAATGTATTTGTACTATCATCTTCAACTATGTTTTTTGGCGCATGATCATCTTCTTCCATAGTATCATTAACTTCATCTTCGATATTCACAATTCCACATTCCTTTGCTTGCAAAACCACATTCTCTGAGCCATGATAATCCATATAATGTTCCCTAGGATGCCCCACCTTTAGGGCGGGTGTATGGAAATGGGTAGCCATTTTTTGGCCACATTCAAAAAAAAGTTTTGAAAATTCATAATGCGAGTGCATTATAACACTCTCATGTTATGGCTCAGTGTGCTGAGCTTGAAGCTCAGTGACAACAAGCCATTAATGTGAGTGCATTATAGCGTGCTCATGTTATCTCTTGTTAAAAGCAAAAAAAAAAGTGAAATACTGTCATTTTCATTTCGACTATTTTTTCTTCTCCCCGTGGCCAAAACCCCCATTTTTTGCATTCCTGTTCTAGGAGGAGCCATTCAGCAAAAATATTCACCAACAATTGTTATTTCTTCGCAATGATTGTGCCATGATGATGAGCAGGTGTGAGAGGTAAGGATTGTTTTCTTTTTGTTTTGAATTAGTTAGTTCTAGTTTGAATTTGTTAGTTTTAGGTTGAATTTGATATATATTTGTTTGAATTTTTAGGAGATGCAAATCAACCTGCAAACCCTCAAGATCTTCAATAGGAAGAGAAACCAAATCCTCAAGAACAGAATCCTCAAGATCAAAATTAACCACAACAACAACCTCCTCCTCCAATCACTCAACCGCCTCCTAGCACTCAACAAAATTTAATGATTGAAATTGAGAACAACAAAAGGCAAATTGAGGATTTAATCAGTAGGTTGAGTGATCCAAATGGTTCAACCACAGAAATAATGACCCTAGAAAATTCATTGAAAGATATGCTAACAAATTTAGATTCAATTAGAAAACAAATAATTGAATGGCAAGATAGGAGGTAGGCAGCTAGGGATTATTATGCAAATAAACTATCATATAAAGATGTAAAGGATTTAAAAGTTCAAAAAGGTGATTTTTGCTCACTATTCATTGACCCATGCACAAATAAAAATCTTACCCTCAATGCGAAGAGGTTTTCTATCCATTGGTTCCACCACTAATAGATTAGGGACCAGTTTTATGATAGGTGGTACATGGTCTTTGATCACCCACCATGCAACAATTGTGAAGTCCCACAATATTTCCTTAGGAAACTATACAGTGAGTTCATATTGAACAAAATCCCAAATTATATTGATATGAAGGATTTTCAGGGGAGAGGTGGGGGGTCAGCTCAGGATAGACTTGGTGCATAGCCGGATCCTACGCGGCAAGGTAGACGAGCTCTCACTAGGTCACCTTGTGTGCATGTTGTTATGCCTTTCGTCGTGAAGGAAAGTGTTGATGTAGAGACATTGCAGGCAATCAACACTTTGACCCAAACTTTCATCCATCATACTAGCCCTATTCTATAGTGCCATCCAGGGGAGTCTTCGAGTGGTGGCCTTTGAACCCATGTGTGTCAATCTTGTGGGGTGACTTGTTCATATGACCCCACCAACACTCATGAGGCTGTGACGCAGGATCCATCTACAACTATGGAGATGGAGAGGGCAGCTGACATATTTCATGAGGCATATGGCATTGATAGTCAGGTAAAAGTTAGCATGTTCACTGAATTTAATTTATTAAATTTCAATTTTGAAATGCAAGATTAACTAAAAATGTTTTATGATTTTAATAAAATTGCAAGGTCACAGTGTTGAGACTAGATACACAGGCCCCCCACCTACTTATTTCTGCAGTACACCTATCGCTAGGGTATATAACTAGTAAATAATTATAAATTTATTACATTTTAATAGCATTGTTTTACGAATGGTATTTTAATATGCGATTTTGGATGATGAATAGGCTAATATTGGAGGTTTTGAGGGAGCACTTTCCAGTGGTAGTGGATTTACTCAAACCTACACAAAGGTAATAGAATAAATAGTTTAACTAATAAATTGTACTTAATAGATTTGAGTAGTTTATATGCACATCATTGATTACATTGAATAATTTATTGTTTTATTTTCAGATGTTGCAAGATGAAACACCTTTGAATGTGACAAGGGCAATGGAGATCAGTGTGTCATCTTCTCTATAAACCTCGATCACTCTAACAGGGGAGGTATGAGTAAAATTAGTAAAATTCAATTTACATGAGTTGTTATAAATGTTAGTTAGTGAAAAATCAAACCATTATTGATTCACGTAGCTTAATTTCTATTTGTATGGTTTATACAAGGCTTGAGCATGCCTGAGCATGGGCATGAGAATATTTCCCTCATTGAGAGAAATAATAAGATGGTGGTAAGTGATTATTTTTTCAAATATATCATTTTTTATAATGTAATTTTTATATATTCATGTCTTCACTTCTTATTGTAACAGTTAAAACATCACCATGAACTAAACCCTAGGAGGAGGAGGAGGAGCACTCCTTGAGTGGATAAAAAATGAGTGATGGACCTATTGCCATCCGATCGAAAAGGAAAGGGAAATAATTTATTTCCAGAGCATGGAGAGCAATGACTTTTGATTCCAGAGCCCTTTGTTGTATGCCTACATGGCATTTTTGTACATATTTTTTATTGGACATATTTGACATTGTATGCCTATATGGCTATTTTGTACATATGTTTCATAATTATATCAACATATATTGATGTATGCCTACATGGCTATTTGGTTAATACAAATATATTTTATCGATGGTGTCCATATTTGCATTCTAAATTGATTTAATAGATATGAGTTACGTGTATTCAAGTGTATACTTTACAACTTACATGTATACTTTGTGACTTACGTGTTTTCATGCGTATACCTTGTATTTGTGCATATACTTTATATTAATTTGTGTATACTATATATTCATGTGTATACTTCTTTAGGATTACGTGCTTTTGAGTACTTGTGCTTCCCTTATTCACATGTACATGGTTGAATTATTCACGTGTATAATTATTAATTGACTAGCCCTAGCATTGATCATTGTTGTCCTTCATGGTTTGTCTTGAATATTAATTGATTGATGCTAAACAACTTTATCTAAAAGAAAAAACCATGTTTTCAATTGGTATTCCATGAAATGATTCATAAAAGATTCCAATATGTTCTTGATGTTTCACCATATAAACATGTCGAAAGATTTATATTTCAACTTTTTGCAATATTATTTCTTGTATAGGAAATGGACTCAGGAGAAAGAAAATTATAATTTATAATACAAATAAGAAATGGACTCGATGTTGTCCTAGACCCCCGAATAGGTCTATTTAACAAAGCAACACACTCTCAATCACTCTTCCAATTGCAAATCACCATTGGTGATGCATAGTGGCTCAACCAAGTTGTGATTTGACACAGCTTCTCTTAAATATTCCCACTAAGACTCCAACATTCACTTGACTCAACAGGGTAACTCAACTACCCAACCATGGAATCTATCAAATCAGATATGACCAGAACTTGGAGCAGACTTGGAAACCTCCCAACATGACCAACCCAACTCAACCCAAATCAAGCTTTACATAGTTTTTTACACCCTTCTCTAACTGATCGACGCCCTCAACTAACTAAAAACCAACTTTCAAAACAAATAACTGTTGCATTTCAAATTTGTTGCTTTAAGAAACTTACAAATTTGCAACTTTAGACTCCTCCAACATAATGAATACAACTAATGACCTCTAAACCCACACAAATGGCTTATAAATAGCCTTATTACATCAACAAAACTCCATTCTTGCACAGTCATATACAAATTCATAAATTTTCCTTCAAAGGCTACAAAGACAACTTCTAGTGCAAGATTGAAATTTTCACATTTTTTATCACTATACCCAAAACTCACCCTAAAACATACCTAATGGTCTTAATTGACCTTATTCAAGATAAAGCATGTTGAAAATACCCACAACAACCTATTGACCAACCTATTCACCATCAGATAATCAAATATTGAGGGTGAGGTGTAGGTGCTCTTGCACCAATTGGGCAGCATTGATCATACGCTTTTTGTGTGGAATATTCAGACTTCTGAACCATCGTTTGTATGTTTCTCTTTTCCATTGTTTTGCATGTCATCATAAGGGATCAAGCCGGTTGAATGCAGCTCGAATCAATTCCGCATGTTTGGGTGCGAAAGAGGACCATGCCTAGCGTAAACCTACCTATTAGGATGTGTTGGAGTAGTTACTTTGGTCACATGGATTGCAAAATGAAAGTTGCACCACTTTGCAACTTTACACTGCTTCAATTTGACACTTTTTCCATCAAGTGAAAACTGGACACCATAGGAAAATGACTCTAAGATAACAAAAAATGAGAGAGATTATTGTAGAGGGGCCCAACACGATCCCATAGGCTCAGATGGAGAATTCGTAAGCATCACGGTTTCTGAGTAATAGCACGTCAAAGTTTGCTTCACTTTTGCACTTTGGACCCTTAAGGGATCGATCTGGTTGAACGTAGCTCGGAGCGATTCAGCGTGTTTGGGTGTGAAAGAGGAACATTCCTAGCATAAAAATGCATATTCAGACGCATTGGAAAAGTCCATTTGGTCACGCGAGTTGTAGAACAAAATTTGCTCCACTTTGCAACTTTGCACTGCTTGCATTTGACACTTTTTCCATCAAGTGAAAATTTGCCGCCATGGGAAAACCACTTTGAGATAGCCAAAACCAAGAGATAATTTGTAGAGGGGCCTAAAGCAATCTTGTAGGATCAGACGAGAAGTTTATAAGCATCATGGTATCTGAGTAATAGCATGTTGAAGTTTGCAGCCATTTTGCACTTTGGGCCCTTAAGGGATCGATCTGGTGGAATGTAGCTTGGAGCGATTCCACGTGTTTCAGTGTGAAAGAATACCATGCCTAGCATAAACATACCTATTTGAATGTGTTGGAATAGTTCGCTTGGTCACATGAGTTGCAGAACGAAAGTTGCACCACTTTGCAACTTTGCACAGCTTGAATTTGACTCTTTTTCCATCAAGTGAAAATCCGCCGCCACGGGAAAACCACTCCGAGATAACCAAAACTGAGAGAGGTTTTTCTAGAGGGGCCCAATGCAATCTTGTAGGATTGGATGATAATTTTATAAGCATCACGGTATTTGAGTAATAGCATGCTGAAATTTGCAGCCATTTTGCACTTTGGACCCTTAAGGGATCGATCCAGTGGAATGTAGCTTGGAGTGATTTTGTGTGTTTCGGTACAAAATAGGACCATTCCTAGCATAAAAATACCTATTTAGACATGTTGGAATAGTCTTCTTGGTCACAAGATTTGCAAAGAAAAATTTTCACCACTTTGCAACTTTGCACAGCTTGAATTTGACACTTTTTCCATCAAGTGAAAATCTGCCGCCACGAGAAAACCCCTCCAAGATAGCCAAAACCGAGAGAGGTTTTTCTAGAGGGGCCCAACGCAATCCTATAGGATCAGACAATAATTTTCTAAGCATCATAGTATCTAAGTAATAGCATGCTGAAGTTTGAAGTCATTTTGCAATTTGGACCCTTAATGGATCGATCCGGTGGAACGTACCTCAGAGTGATTCTGTGTGTTTGGGTGTGAAACAAGACCATGTCTAGTGTAAAAAATACCTATTCAGACACACTAGAACAGTCTGCTTGGTCACATGAGTTGCAGAACAAAATTTGCACCACTTTGCAATTTTGCATTGCTTGCATTTGATGCTTTTTCCATCAAGTGAAAATCCGTTGCCACAGGAAAACCACTCCGAAATAGCCAAAACCGAGAGAGGTTTTTGTAGATAGGCCCAAGATGATCTTGTAGGATTAGACAAGAATTTTCTAAGAATCACGGTATCTGATTAATAGTATGATGAATTTTTCAGCCATTTTGCACTTTGGACCCTTAAGGGATCGATCCAGTTGAACGTACCTCAGATTGATTTCACGTGTTTCGATGTGAAAGAGGAGCATGAATAGCATAAAAATAGCTATTCAAATTCATTGGAATAGTCCACTTGGTCACACAAGTTGCAGAGTAAAAGTTGCACCACTTTGCAACTTTGCACAACTTGAATTTGACACTTTTTCCATCAAGTGAAAATCCGCCGCCACGGGAAAACCACTCTGAGATAGCCAAAACCGAGAGAGGTTTTTGTAGAGAGTCCTAACACAATCTTGTAGGATTAGAAAATAATTTTCTAAGCATCATGGTATCTGATTAATAGTATTTTGAATTTTGCAGCCATTTAGCACTTTGGACACTTAAGGGATCGATCAGGTTGAACGTAGCTCAGAGCGATTCCGCGTGTTTGGGTGCGAAAGAGGACCATTCATAGCGTAAAAATACCTATATGAATTCTTTGGAATAGTCTTCTTGGTCACACGAGTTGCAAAATGAAATTTGCACCACTTTGCAACTTTGCACTGCTTGCATTTGATGCTTTTTCCATCAAATGAAAATCCACCGTCGTGGGAAAACCACTCCGAGATAGCCAAAATAGAGAGAGGTTTTTGTAGAGGGGCCCAACATGATTCTGTAGGATCAAACAAGAAGTTTCTAATTGAAAGGGAATAATTTTTATGGGGTTTGTGTTGCTTCCCCTGTAGATTTTGATGGAAAAGGGCATGAAAAATGAGGTTTCACCCTAGGGTTTGATAAAATATTGCATGTAGAGGTTGGGTGTTTGTCTTTTGAGTTTTTGCAGGTGATTTTAAGAAGGCCTAAGTATGGCATGTTCTGGTAAGGTGTGGAACCATTCCTTTCAATAAACCCTCTTTATACTAGCATAAAATAAGGGTTTTGGTTTGGAACCATATCTTCTACAATTGTATGTTGGAATCTTACCTTCCATGTGCTACCAAATATCCTCATCAATATTAATAAAATACTTTGGCTTTCTAGGAAAAATTCTAGGTGGTGTTATCCTAGGTACATACATCTTAACATCAGGAATTTCATCAATATTTAATTGAGGTGGGCTAGATTGCATACCTTCGATTGAGGGTGGAGAAGAAGACATACCTTGAGGTTCACATGGGGATGATGGCATACCTTCTTCATCAAATCCGAGTGATGATGTACTCTCAACTTGAGATGTGTTGGATGGTGTCCAACAATATTTACTTGTGCTAGATGGTGTCCCTCCATATTCACTTGTAGTGGATGGTGTCCTTCCATATTCACTTCTAGTAGATGTCCCTTCATATTCTCTTGTGCTTAATGGTGTCCCTTCATATTCACTTGCCATAGAGGGTGTGTCTCCAACTATGGTATCTGAATTTGTCTTACCATGATGCTTTCGCATTCATGCCTTTTGTAATGCCAATTCCTTTTCTCTTTTTGATGGTTGAGGTTCCTCTTCAATTGGCTTGTTTTCGTCAATCCTTCCCAATTTTTTCCTTTCACGATATGCCGCCATCTGAACTCTCTCCTTTTCTTTGAAGGTTTCCTTCTCTTCGTCTGTTAGTTTCCTCTTTGTCTTTTTCTTTGGCATGGTGGATAATTGTATCTATAGCATGGAAAAGCATACAAATTGTCAACTTATTTCATATATATGTATATAAATTGTG
Source organism: Sequoiadendron giganteum (assembly GCA_007115665.2). NCBI lineage: Eukaryota > Viridiplantae > Streptophyta > Pinopsida > Cupressales > Cupressaceae > Sequoiadendron > Sequoiadendron giganteum. Next base: position 430,585,498 of record CM021102.1, on the reverse strand, counting down.
GAAGCATACATGGTGCGGGAGCACCATTGAATGAAAATTATCAATTCAAGAAGTTGTTATCTAGGCTTTAGGAAAACATCAATGCACAGATTGATTATGAATATTTGAAGGAAGATCATCAATAAATAGGTGAGGGAATGTTGTTTGTGTGCAGGGGAGGTCTAAAAGGGTGTTGGGCATGAAGCCCTAGAGTGAAATTTTCAGTTTTCCATGAGATTTCGAGTGGTTTTGATATGCTAAAGTGTGTTTGCATTAGAGAAGCATGGTTTCCTATTGAATTGAGTTTTTTTAGACCATTTTATACCTATTTGAAGTATTCATAATATTGTGTGAGGGTTGGATGTGTTTTTTTTAATAAACCACTAGTTTCTTGGGTAAAAAAGAGGGTTTTTGGTGCATGTGAAGATGGGTAAAAGAAAGTTTCTTGTTGTTTTTGAGTCTAATATCTTGATCTATGTTAAATAATTTCAATGATACCACTCTTAATATGTATTTTTTTTTTTTTAGTCATTCTAGGTGTTTAGGGGGCAGATTTGGCTTGACATTTGCAAAAAATTGCATTTCTAGCAAAGTTGTCAAGAGATAAGTTAGTTAAGAAGTTACAAAACAAGTCAGATACATTGGGGGAGTATGTTGTGTTCCTAGAACTGAGTTGATGCAGAGTGGTGGGAATCCAAGATATAAATTGACACAACTTCTCTCAAATATGCCAACCAAGACATCAACCTTCAATTGACTCAACATGACAACATGGTTACCTATCAACCATGACTCTTCATTATGACTCCAAATTGAAATTTAATGCAGAAAAATAGTGTCAACACCTTCAATATTTCATCATATTGACATTCAACCACCTACAAAAATAAGATCAAACAAACTCTTCTAAAAGCCATTTTAGACCCAAAATTGCCTTTTAGACTTCACAAACCAATTTTATGGATTTTTCTCACAAACCTCCTAAAACACCTGTCAAAAAAATGATTGATATACATATCCATTTCAGTGGTATGATACATATAATAAAACCACATATTACTCTTTTAAGACACTTTCCTCAAAATGACAAATTTCACTATTTTAGGACCCAAATTAGCCAATTTTACAAAGGGACCCCCTCAAAAACCCACCACCAGGCCTCCATGACTGAAAAAAGTCTTTTCTTAGGTTTCAAAACTAACAATTATCAAGGTTATATGACCCCAAGTACTCATTCCATCAACAAGTTTCAAAGCCCTCTCTAGAACCTAGGAAACAAGGGTTTTTAGGCCTCCTTATTGAAACTCTACCTTCCACAACTTCCCAATTCAAAAAAAATACCTACACACATTTGTATAGGTCCCCCCAAGCTGAATTAACCCTCATTTTTCCTCTGGAAATTCTACACCCCTCTTTCTTAGGTCTGCACCATTATTTTCTATGAGAAAATAGGGTATTTCCACTTAAACCAGTATCATTCATGAGGAAAATTTAAAATTGTTATTCTCTACTCCTAAGAACATCATAATTACATCCTACATGGTCACCCCACTAAGTCATATAGAGAAAAATAGGTGGGATGCTATCTAAGACATTAAATTTCCCTCAAACCCTTGACTGTCCAAGAACCCGGTTTCTAGAAATTTATGAATTCCAAGCACAAAGTTCAATGAAAACCTCTTCAAAGGGAGCCAAATGAAAGTAGTAAAATTAATTTATGGAATAATATAAATTTCACACCAAGACCTTCATTTGTCTTAAAAATTTCTAACATTGACAACTTTTGCTAAATAGGAAACATTATGTAACTTTGTTGTCCAAGACACCTAAGACCACTCAAACACCTTTATTTCATCCCTAATACAAATTATAGACTCTTGTCTTGCACTTCCATTTACAATATGAATAATTTTCCCTCAAATATTATGAAATTTTTTATAGTTTTTTGAAGCAAGAGTGCATAATTTCACATTTGATCACCAAACTCACAAAATCCCTAAATACTACAAGGGGAAGCATGCTGAAAGGATGAATTTTGGTGAGATATTTGGAATGTATATTTGGTTTATTTCAATCAATAACATGCTGATTATAGTGTCTTGGATGTCTGGATAAATTTTGGTAGTTACCTTCCATGATTTGTTGTTATTTTTCCATGTAAGTTGTAGCAATGAGTTCTTCAATTAGTGAATCATGAACGAAATGAATGGTTCTGAGTTTCTAATCAGGTTTATGCTATGTCACAATAAATTTTATGATGTTTAATCTATTTTTGAGTTTGACAAAGAGTTGAAGCCAAGTTCTAATGTTCTGTGGAAATATGAAATCAATTGAAATTGAAGGATTTTGATGAAAAGATGATTGAGTTTGTTGGTTGATCTTCTTCAATTTAAGTTAGGGTCAAAATTACCCTTGATGATTTGTGGATCCTGGTAGATGCTCTACATCAGGTTTAAAATGGTAATTGGAAAGTGTATATAATTGTGTAATTTAAAATGTGCATTGACAACCTAAGGTTATAATGACAAACAAACAATGATCAACATGGAATATGCAAAATAACAAAAATGAAAGCAATCCATAATAGAATGAAAGAAAATGTGTAAAGACTTCACATACCTAAAAAACAAAACTTTCAAGTGGAGGAGTTCAACCCAATTATGTAGCCTTACCTTTTTCTTTCTTCAAACTTCACAATAATTTGACTTTTCCAAAAGCTTGTTCCCCTCCAAACTTCAATTGTATATCAGTTTTCAATGGAATTCAAACTTGAATATGTCTTTCAATGTGGAAACTCTACTATTTCATGCAAAGGTAGTAGAAAGATCATGTAAAAGGTGATGGAATGTGAATAACATGCTTGCACACTTCACAACATCATCAAAAAGCTACTTTTTGTCAAAGCACACGTAGAACCAGGAGAATATACAGAATGTGGGCCTTGACATCATGGGTATATTGAGTTTTTTACCATTTTTAGTGGAAGATAAAATGTGCTCACGTTATAACATGAGCGTGTTATAACATGAGCGTGTTATAACATGAGGGTGTTATAACATGAGGGTGTTATTTCTTGCTAAAATGGTAACATCTCTACTTCTTCAAAACGCGCTCATGCTATATGAAATATGGTTTTTTAAATAGAATCATTTTCTCCCTCTTTGTATATACCCTCTATCCTAATTGTATATCTCTCCCATGTACCCTTATAGTAGAGGAGATAGACGTGAGTGTGTGTGTTTGTGTGTGTGGGAGAGAGAGACAAAGAGGTAGACAAAGAGGACAAATATATAGTAGAGAGGGAGGTAGGGTTGAGGGTATAATTTTTTTAGGGTTTAAGGGGTCAAGGTTAAAGGTAGAGGGTGTATGGTTGAAAGAAAGAGAGTTTGAGAAAGAGAGAGTGGGAGAGATGGAGGGAGAGGGAGAGGGAGAGGGAGAGGGAGAAGGAGAGGGGGAGGGGGAGAAAGAGAAAGAGGGAGAGAGGGAGAGGGGTAGAAATATATAGTGGGAGAGAGTGGGAGAGGGGGAGAAAGAGGGAGGGAGGGAGAGAGGGAGGGGAGAATGAGATAGTGGGAGAAACGGAGATAGATAGGGAGGGAGAGATGGACTAGGAGAGAGATAAAGGGTAGAGGGTTAAGAGTTAAGGGTTTAAAGGGTTAAGGGTTTAAGGGTTAAGGTTTTAAAGGGTTAGGGTTAAGGATATAGGGGAGAGAGATAAGAGTGAGAGAGAGGGAGAGAGGTAGAGAGAGAGGGAGAGGGAGAGAGAGACGGAGAGAGGGAGGGGGAGAGAGGGGGGGAGAAAGAGAGCGGGAGAAAGAGAGCGGGAGAAAGAGAGAGAGAGATGGACAATGAGAGGGAGGGAGAGAGGGGGAGAGTGGGAGAAAGAGAGAATGGGAAAATTGGGAGAGAGGGAGAGTGGGAGAGAGATAGAGGGTAGAGGGTTAAGGGTTTAAGGGTAGACCCTATTAATCCCTCAACCCTCAACCTTTAAACCCTAATCCATCAACCTTAAACCCTTAAACCCTAATACCTCAACCCTTAAACCCACATAGTAAACTCTCTACCCTAATCCCTCAACCCTCTTGACCCGTAATCCCTCAATTCTTAAACCCCTAAACACTCAACCATAAAACCTCAACCCTTAAACCCTCAATTCTTAATCCCTCAACCCTCAACTCTTAAACCTTAAACCCTAATCCCTCAACCCCTATACCCTCTTAATCCCTCAACCCCTATACCCTCTTCATCCCTCAACCCTCAACCCTTAAAACCTCAACCTTTAAACCCTAATACATCATCCCCTATACCATCTTAATCCCTCAAACCTCAACCCTGAACCCTTAAACCCTAATCCCTCAACCCCTATACCCTCTTAATCCCTCAACCCTCAACCCTCAACCCTCAACCCTCAACCCTCATACCCTAATCCCTAAAACCCTATACCCTCTTAATCTCTTAATCCCTCAACCCTTAAACCCTAATCCCTCAACCCTTAAACCCTAATCCATCAACCCCTATACCCTCTTAATCCCTCAACCCTCAACCCTTAAACCCTAATCCCTCAACCCCTATACCCTCTTAATCCCTCAACCCTTAATCCCTAATCCCTCAACCCTTCAAATCCATCAACCCTCAACCCTTAAACCCTAATCCTTCCTCAACCCCTTAATCCCTCAACCCTCAACCCTTAAACCCTAATCCCTCAACCCCTATACCCTCTTAATCCCTCAACCCTCAACCCTTAAACCCTAATCCCTCAACCCCTATAATCCCTCTCTTAATCCCTCAACCCTTAAACCCTAATCTCTCAACCCCTATACCCTCTTAATCCCTCAACCCTCAACCCTTAAACCCTAATCCATCAACCCATATACCCTCTTAGTCCCTCAACCCTCAACCCTTAAACCCTAATCCCTCAACCCCTATACCCTCTTAATCCCTCAACCCTTAAACCATAATCCCTCAACCCCTATACCTTCTTAATTCCTCAACCCTCAACCCTCAACCCTTAAACCCTAATCCTTCAACCCCTATACCCTCTTAATCCCTCAACTCTGAACACTTAAATTGTAATACGTGAACCCATATACCCTCTTAATCCCTCAACCCTCAACCCTTAAACCCTAATCCCTCAACCCTCAACCCTCAACCCTCAACCCCTATAACCTCTTAATCCCTCAACCCTCAAAATTCAACCCTTAAACCCTAATCCCTCAACCCCTATACCCTCTTAATCCATCAACCCTTAAACCCTAATCCCTCAACCCCTATACCTTATTAATCCCTTAACCTTCAACCCTGAACCCTTAAACGCTTAACCTCAACCCCTTAACCCTAATCCCTCAATCCTCAACCTCAACCCTTAAACCCTAATCCATCAACCCCTATACCCTCTTAATCCCTCAACCCTCAACCCTTAAACCCTAATCCCTCAATCCCTATACCCTCTTAATCCCTCAACCTCAACCCTTGAACCCTAATCCCTCAACCCCTATACCTTCTTAATCTCGCAACCCTCAACCCTCAACCCTCAACCCTAAACCCTAATCCATCAACCCTTATATACTATCTTAATCCATCAACCCTTAAACCCTAATCACTCAACCCTATATTCCTTCTTAACTTCAACCCTCAACCCTAAACCTTTATCCTCAACCCCCTATACCCCTTAATCTCAACCCTCAACCTCAACCCTAAACCTAATCCCTCAACCAATTATACCCTCTTAACTTCAACCTCAACCCTTAAACCCTAATCCTCAACTCCTATAATCTCTTAATCCTCAACCCTTAAACTTCAAAAAACCTAATCCCTCAACCCCTATACCCTCTTAATCATTCAACCCTTAAACCCTAATCCTTCAACCGCTATACCCTCTTAATCCCTCAACCCTTAAACCCTAATTCCTCAACCTCTATACCTTCTTAATCCCTCAACCCTCAACCCTTAAATCCTAATCCCTCAATTCCTATACCCTCTTAATCCCTCAACCCTCAACCCTCAACCCTCAACCCTTAAACCCTAATCCCTCGACCCCTATACCCTCTTAATCCCTCGACCCTTAAACCCTCATCGCTTAAACCATAATCATTCATCCCCTATACCTTCTTAATCCCTCAACCCTCAACCGTTAAAACCTAATCCCTCAACCCCTATACCCTCCTAATCCCTCAACCCCTATACCCTCTTAATCCCTCAACCTTCAAACCTTAAACCCAAATCCCTCAACCCCTATACCCTCTTAATCCCTCAACCCTTAAACCCTATTCCCTCAACTCCTATACCATTAAACCCACTTAGTATAATCTCTACCCTCATCCCTCAACCCTCTTGACCCTTAATCCCTCAATTCTTAAACCCCTAAACACTCAACCCTCAACCCTCTACCCTAAACCCTAATCCCTCAACCCTTACAGCCTTAAATCCAAGAAAACTCTCTACCCTATTCCCTAAACCCTCAACCCTTAATCCAGAAACCCCTATACCCTCTACCCTATACATTGGACCCTCAACCCCAATCCCTCAACCCTATACCCCATACCTTATACCCTATACCCTATACCCTATACCCTATACCCTCAACCCTCCACCCTCCACCCTAAACCTTAAACCCTCAATCCTCAACCCTCAACCCTTAAACCCTCAACCCTCTACCCTATACATTAAACACTCAACCCTCAATTCTCAACCCTCAACCCTTAATCCCTTAACCCTCAATTCTCAAAATCTAATCCCTCAACCCCTATACCCTCTACCCTTTGCATTGGACCCTGAACCTAATCCTTCAACCATATACCCTCAAACCTAAACCCTAAACCCTTTACCCTCAACCAGGTAAACCCTAATACCCTAAACCCTTAAAACTTCTACCCTATACCCTCAACCCAATACCCTCTACCATCAACCCTATTCCCTCAACCCTCAACCCTAATACCCTAGAAACCATCAACCCTAAAGGTCATCCACTCTAATCCTTCAACCCCTATCACTTTCTCTCTATCTATACATCTCACATATCCCTCCCTCCCTCCCTCCTACCCTCTCTAATTGTCTCTATCTACCCTCTCCCTCTTTCTATGTACCTCTCATTCAATCAATCCCTACCACCCTCTCTCGCTCCCTCTATTAATCTCTCTCTATGTCCCTCCCACTCTCTCCCACTCCCTCTCTCTCCCTCCCTCTCATGTCTCTCCCTCCCACACCTTCTCTCTCTCAGGTCTCTCCCTCTAGCAACCTACCTAGGTAACTCTCTCTTGGTCTCTCTCCCCTCTCTCTATCTATCCCTCCCACCTTACCTAGATAAGTCCCTCCCACTCCACCCCCTCTTTCTCTACCTCTATCAGGTCACTTTATCCAACACCCTCTCCCTCTCTCATGTCTCTCACTTACACTCCCTCTCTCCCACTCCCTCCCTCTCGCACTCCCTCTCACTACCTATCTCTCAAGTATCTCCCTCTCACCCCCTCACACTCTCAAGTCTCTCCCTTTGGAACCCTGCCTACATAACTCTCTCTTTCTCTTTGTCTCTCTCTCCCCTCTCTGTCTTTGTCTCTCTCAATTCTCTCTCTCCCACCCTCCCTATCTCTCTCTCCCTTCCTCTATCCCTCCCACCCTACCTAGCTAAGTCCCTTTCACTCCAACCCCTTCTCTCCCACTCCCTCTCTCTTAAACTCTCACTTCCACCCCCTCTCCCTCTCTCCAAAATCTCTCTCTCTCTCTAATTTCTCCCTCCTTATAAATACATACGTAAATACATACATACTTACATACATACAATCATAATACATATGTACATACAATCCTACATCTATACAAGCATACATACATACATGTGTAGATACAATCTTACATACATATAGGCATACATGCAATATACATGCATGCATACATACAGACATGCATGCATACATACAAGTATGCATACATGCATACATACATGAAATACAAGCATACATGTGCATACAAACATATAAATATATCAGCATACATTCAATAGAATGACATTTAACATAAAGGAGGACATAACGCGAGCGCGTTATAACACGCTCGTGTTATGTCTTAGTTGACATGTTTCTCACATAAGCAAAAAACCATGTCAAAACTAAGATATAACACAAGCGCATTATAGCACACTCACGTTATATCTTGCTTTGGGAATCTTTGAGCCTTAGGATTGGTATTTTCCTTGCAATACCAATCCAAAGGCTTGGAGGGCATTCCCAATGACCAGAGACGTGTTTTTACAAAATCTACCATATTTCACATAATCGAGTTTGTGCTCACTGTCAGGATTGCATGTGGTTCAATATCGAAAAAATTGAACACATGGGTAATGTTGGGTTCTCTCTTAGCTATCCAACGATGTGATTTTTTTCACTTTCTGACAATGTTAAGCCTTTCATCCATAATTTATTTTGTTTGTATGTCTCTTTTTTACCAAAAAGTAGTGTTTGGTTTTTTTTCGTTATAAATTAACCGTTCATCAAATTTTCAAATAAATTACATTTTTAGAAACTACACTCCATTCTACAAATTAAAAAAAAAATACAATGACTACCCTCAACTTGGCAATAATAGAAAAACATTGTTGCAATAAATAGTCGAACTCACTTTATTTATTTTCATCAAGCTTACTTTAATTTATTTTCATTGAACTCACTTTTACTTATTTTCGTCGCAATTTTGACGAACGTCGAGGATAATTTTTTTTTTTTTTGACAATTACACATCACATATGACAAGTACCCGACGATCATCTCATTTTACATCTTAAGTCAGAAATTTTCATTGGATTTTGTAGTCAAATGAGTTAGTGTGTCGGATCAACGATAACACTTGCTACAGTATTCCCATTTATCCTCGTCAAAATGTAAAGAGGAGATGGTTCCCTATTAAATCCCATCAACAAGTCCTGTGAGGTGAAGGTTATGCTAGTATCACTACTCATAGTTTGTAGAGAGGGAATAGGTTGATTTAAGAAAGTGGCCATCGTGCACACCAAACAATACTCTTACAGAGCCTCCTAAGGTTTATGAGATAAGGTAGTGACCCAATCAAGGTTTCGTTATGCAACAATGTTGGAACCTTCCAACTATGCCTACTAGGGGTCGCAGGTTGGGTTGTGAGGTAGAAGCCTCACAACACTCACACCTACAACACTCCTAGGATACAAGTAAAGGGACTTTCAGTATCACAAAATGGAACCACAATGGTTCACGTCAGGTTCACCAAAAATGTAAGAGAGGGGAACCAACCACCGCAAGACCCCAGGTCACGAAAGGCCAAGAGCAGTATGGTTTCCCTAACTTACCTCAATTTAAAGGAAGGTTAGGATAGATGGGATGAGGATTATGAGGATTATGAGGATTATGAAGTCCTTCGATCACCCTAAAAACTCAAGAGTTGGAGGGATACCAAACGAGTCGCTTTCTAGAGTCAACTCTGTCTTAGGTAGATCTTTTTCAGAGGATAGAAGTGCGGTTCTAGAACGACAACATAGCGCACTGGCATTCGTAAGGCTATAAAACTAGAGAGATGAGGTTCAATCTCTAAGAAAGGACTAACAACCTAGTTTAGAAGTTTTAGGAAGTGAAAAAAAAGACTAAGAAGAGTGAAATATGTAGATGAACATGATAAAGGAAGTATGTTATTGCAAGGGTGACGAAGATGATTTCATTCAACAATCCTTTCACCAGCTTGCTCCAAGATCTCATGGGAAAATTTTGGGGGCTATATAGGGGTCTGCCTCAATCAGACCCTCGCTTTGGTGTTTCCACCTCCACGGACAACCGAGTTTTCAACGAGAGAAACAATGATAAAGAAGAGAATACAAGCTACATAAACAAAAAACACTACAAAATAGACATGCTTACTCAACCAAGATGATAGAGAAGATAAGAGGAGCTTATGACCTTGGTCCAAAGCGCTCAAGGCTTGTGGAGGAGAAAATGAGAGGAACTCAATCCTCTATTGCAATGGTGTTTGTCCTGCGCTTGCATTATCAGAGTGATGGAGTGGTAGATTGTTGCAATGGAGTGTGAAGTGCTACTACAAAGCTTGAGTAAATGAAATGTACTGGAGAGTGTGCTTGAATGGATCTTACCAAGCTTTTGTTGAACCTCTCAATGGATGGAATGGTCAATAATATGAAGGAAAGGGTGAAAAATAGCCATATTCGGTTCGGCCAGCAGAAGGGAGGCATTACTCTTTGAATTCCAATCAAAAGTGTAACATTTCTGTAGACTCCAATCGAAAGAATCTATCAGGGATGTAAGCATGTCGTGTGGACATTTGTGTGTCGTTCAGGCATCCCCGATAGAAACGCCTCCACTAACACAAAAACAGGGCATCAAGTGTGGTGTAGACAACGGGCTTAAGTGGAATTAAGCCTCCACCTTAGGTTTTCTAAAGTGTAAGGGGGTAAAAGGGGAATTTTCATTAGGGTTACAAATTCAAACTCATACATTACCAAATAATTTTTCAAATAAAGGGTTGATCATTATGGTCATACAATTGGAAATGTCATTAACATCACCAATCTTAAAAAGAGGTATTACTAGGCTAGTTTTCCAATCTCTTAGGAATCCTTGTTGAGTGATGTTAAATATTCTCATAATGTATAGTGTGAGATCTCACCCCCCATTTTAGATACCCTTCTTGAAGTTCTAGTAAGTATTCTGCTTTTCCAACCCCTAATTTCTTAATACTAGTATCTACCTCTTGCAAGGTGGATTTTTTTGTTGTAGTGCTGACCAAAATGGGCCAACCTCTGGTTCTTGCTCATAAATTTGTCTTGCATATTCAACTACTAGCTAGCTGAAATGTTATTTTCACTTTTTTCTTTCTTAGTTGAAGCTCCTTCCAAAAAACTTTAGGTTATTCTTTTCATGAATTCACTTATTTTCTTTCTTAAAATATGTGTGTACAACTTAATATTTATTTTCTACTTGTCTAGCTCTTTCAAACTTCTTGCAATTTTGCATTCCTCATCAAACCAATCATTAACTAGAAAACAATTTATTTAAATGATTTCTTATTTTTTTCTATTTTTCACTTCCCAAGTGGTCCTTGAATTATATTTATCAACTCGCAACTATTGAGGCCTTGAAAATGAGTTTTATCCTTCTTAATCAACCTCTCTGACATTACCTTGAAAATCATACAATTTTCTTGTGCCAAAATAATTTTTCCCTTTGGAGGAGGTTGCCAAAGACATTGAGTTTTCCTTCCATGCTACCTTTTTTCTTGCCAAGATGACCTTAAGTGAATTGGGTTATGGTCCGATTTTAAATCCCAAATGTTCTCACCAATCATAACTTCCTTTATCCTGTTAGTCAAGCTTTGCAATAAAATTGCATAATCAACAACGCTTGCCCCATTGTAAGAACTGCATGTAAAACTTCTAGACTTCTTCCATCTATCCAAACTACTACAAATAATAAATTTAAAAATACCACACAAAAAATAAATCCTTCCCCAAAATGGTTGTTAATATTATTGTCTTGTGAACATCTTAGAAATTGGTGATTTCTCTCTTTTGTAAGCCAAATAGGATCACAATCCTCTTTGCCACAAATAATGTTGGCCTGTTCATTTGTAGACCTAGCATTGAAATCCCCCACTAAAATAACTATTTCTTATTGAGAATACACTAAAATATCTTTTTTAGGGGTGCTTATGGGTCTTTTCTATCTAGCCCATTGTTTTAATAATTTTTAGAGCTTGTGGAGCAAAATACCACGTAGCAATTCTTATGTAATTTTTTCTTTCTAAAATTTTTAACCAAATTTATATTTTTTATTTGTGTCTTCTCTTTCTAATTGATTGATACACCCTTATTTTTCTTTCACTACGACCATTATACTAGACTATACCCTTTGCCATTCCCCATTGCTTTTTTCCAAGCCATCAACCTCTTGTAACCTTCAAATGTAGGAGTCTTAAACAACCTTCATGTTCATGAGTTTATATGAGAAATTATGTCTTTACCTTCTCCAATAGACCCTAACCTTAGTCCCCTCCTCCAATGATATCTTCTACAATTCCAACATACTAATATTAGATAAACCTAGGTAGGCCCTGATTTCTACTTATTTTGACACAAAAGACTCAAAGCCTAGTCTTCACCCTTATTTTGCCAAAATGACCTTGTTATTTTCCTTCCTACTAATGAAATATTTTTTTCTTTGCTTCTAGTTTGTTGTCCTACTATGTTGTGGGGTACAAACTTGACAATAATACCTTTTCTATTGCACAACAATGCCTATTTGCCTTCATCTCTTGTTGTTCTATTTTTTTCACTTCTTCCCTTCTCTCATCTTGTTGTCTACTAATTAAATCCTCATCTAAGAAGAAGCATGAAACCCTTGAGAGATTTTTTTTGCTTAAAAAATATGTTTATTGTCATGCATGCTTGCCATGACCACTTTTATAGGCCTAACCCTCTCTTCACAATTTTTTTCCACTCTTCTTGATTAGCAAGTTTTCCCTTGTCAAAACAACTCGTATTTTAAGAGGTCACTTACAAGATTGAAAGTACTTTCATTTTTCTCATAATCTTTGACCACTTAGATAATTACATTTCTTTCTCTAACTTTCCTTTCTTTGAACACTCTTGCTTTATTTTTTTTAACTTGTGTGTTTTCTTCTTCTTCCATGCTAGAGGGATTACTACTAGCTTGAGCCTATGTTCTACCTTCTTTTTAAAATCCTTCTCTATCATTTTCTTTTAAATTCACTCCTTGACAATTTCTAAGTTGTTTAAGATTTTGCCCCATTGTTGATTGCTACTATTGGTTCTTTCAAGTTTTTCCAAGATAAATTTTTCATGTACTGCCACTCAAGCTTCCTACTGAAAGAGCTTCTTGCAAAATTTCCACCTATTCCTTTAAAACTTTATTATCTTCCATTGCGGACCAATTTACTACTAAGATCTCTTGGTTTTTTGCAATCTCTTTCTTGGTCCTTAACTTCCAAAGCCTATAACCTTGCATTGGCATTTAACAACACTTACACATGGAGACCTAAAGACTACGTAAGATGTGTGGAAGTGGGGCTATAGATGGTTCATTCTTCTCTACTTTTGTTGCCCTTAGAACTTTTACTGCTTGTCAACAATTTAAACCTTTGATTAAGAACTACATTCTTTTCCTTTTGATGGTGGTTTCTTCTTGCATGATCCCATTTAAAGCGGGAAAACTTATGCTTTAAGATACGGTAAAATTGTTTTACATTTACCCAATTCATTTTCCATTTTTTTGGATGACGTAATTTTTGCTCAAACTAAGTGATTTACTTCAACACCTCCAATTTTATTTTTTAGTTTTTATGTTTGTTGATGCTTTTGTTTTTCTATTAGTAGACAAAAGGAATGAAATAAAAAAATCACAAGGAATAGTGTAGTGAACCCATTTCAATAGAAAGTTGATCACACCTCTAGAAAAAACCCATTTTTATAGGTCTCATTGTTATTCATTGTGCCTTGGACACTAGGCCTCATTGGAATTCCCCACAAATCCTTTCCTTGCATGAATCTAAGGCCCACTACTCTAGTCCAACCTTGTTAACTTTTCCTTGCAGATTTACTTCTTTAATTATACCTAAAAAATCAGACTTTCAAATGGAGGAGTTCAACCCAATTATGTAGCCTTAGCTTTTTCTTTCTTCAAACTTCACAACAATTTGACTTTTTCAAAAGCTTGTTCCCCTCCAAACTTCAATTCTATATCATTTTTTAATGGAATTAAAACTTGAATATGTCGTTCGACGTGGAAACTCTAATATTTTATGCAAAGGTGGTAGAAAGATCATGGAAAAGGTGATGGAATGTGAATAACATGCTTGCACACTTCACATCATCAAAAAGCTACTTTTTATCAGAGCACATGTAGAACCAGGAGAATATGCAGAATGTGGGCCTTGACATCATGGGTATATTGAGTTTTTTTACCATTTTTAGTGGAAGATAAAACGCGCTCATGTTATAACGCGAGCGCGTTATAATGCGAGTGCATTATTTCTTGCTAAAATGGTAACATCTCTACTTCTTCAAAATGCGCTTGCATTATATGAAATTTGGTTTTTTAAATAAATTTATTTTCTCCCTCTTTGTATATACCCTCTATCCTAATTCTGTATCTCTCCCCTATACCCTTATAGTAGAGGAGATAGAGGTGAGTTTTTTTTTTGTTATGTGTGGGAGAGAGAGATAGAGAGGTAGACAAAGAGGAAAAATATATAGTAGAGAGGGAGGTAGGGTTGAGGGTATAATTTTTTTAGGGTTTAAGGGATCAAGGTTAAAGGTAGAGGGTGTCTGGTTGAAATAAAGAGAGTGGGAGAAAGAGAGAGTGGGAGAGAAGGAGAAAGAGACAGTGAGAGAAAGAGAAAGAGAAAGAGAAAGAGAAAGAGAAAGAGAAAGAGAAAGAGAAAGTAGGAGAGAGTGGGAGAGGGGGAGAGAGGGACAAAGAGAGGGAGGGAGAGAGGTAGGGAGAGGGAGAGGGGGATAATGAGATATTTGGAGAGATGAAGATAGAGAGGGAGGGAGAGATGGACTGGGATAGAGATAAAGGGTAGAGGGTTAAGAGTTAAGGGTTTAAAGGGTTAAGGGTTTAAGGGTTAATGGTTTAAAGGGTTAGGGTTAAGGATAGAGGGGAGAGAGATAAGAGTGAGAGAGAGTGGGAGAGAGGGAGAGAGAGAGAGGGGGAGGTAGAGGGAGGGGGAGAGAGAGGGGGAGAAAGATATAGTGAGAGAAAGAGAGAGAGATATGGACAACGAGAGGGAGGGAGAGAGTGGGAGAAAGTGGGAGAGTGGGAGAGAGAGAGAGAGTGGGAGAGAGATAGAGGGTAGAGGGTTAAGATTTTAAGGGTAGACCCTCTTAATCCCTCAACCCTCAACCCTTAAACCCTAATCCATCAACCCTCAACCCTTAAACCCTAATCCCTCAACCCTTAAACCCACTTAGTAAACTCTCTACCCTAATCCCTCAACCCTCTTGACCCTTAATCCCTTGATTCTTAAACCCCTAAACACTCAACTCTAAACCCTCAACCCTCAACCCTTAAACCCTCAATTCTTAATCCCTCAACCCTCAACCCTTAAACCCTAATCCCTCAACCCCTATACCCTCTTAATCCCTCAGCCATCAACCCTTAAACCGTAATCACTCAACCCCTATACCCTCTTAATCCCTCAACCCTCAACCCTTAAACCCTAATCCCTCAACCCCTATACCCTCTTCATCCCTCAACCCTCAACCCTCAACCCTTGAACCCTAATCCTCAACCCCTATACCCTCTGAATCCCTCTTAACCCTCTTAATACCTCAACCCTCAACCCTCAACCCTCAACCCTTAAACCCTAATCCCTCAACCCCTATACCCTCTTAATCCCTCAACCCTCAACCCTCAATTCGTAAACCCTAATCCCTCAACCCCTATACCCTATTAATCCCTCAACCCTTAAAACCCTAATCCCTCAACCCCTATACCCTCTTAATCCCTCAACCCTCAACGCTCAACCCTTAAACCCTAATCCCTCAACCCCTCTACCCTCTTAATCCCTCAACCCTTAAACCCTAATCCCTCAACCCCTATACCCTCTTAATCCCTCAACCCTCAACCCTCAACCCTTAAACCCTAATCCCACAACCCCTCTACCCTCTTAATCCCTCAACCCTTAAACCCTAATCCCTCAACCCCTATACCCTCTTAATGCCTCAACTATCAACCCTCAACCCTTAAACCCTAATCCCTCGACCCCTATACCCTCTTAATCCCTCAGCCCTTAATCCCTATTCCCTCAACTCCTATACCCTCTACCCTATAACCTCTTAATCCCTCAACTATAAACCCTCAAACCTTAAACCTTAGCCCTTAAACCCTCTACCCTCTACCCTCAATCCTCTATCCTCAACCCTAATCCCCCAACCCTTAAACCCACTTAGTAAACTCTCTACACTAATCCCTCAACCCTCTTGACCCTTAATCCCTAAATTCTTAAACCCCTAAACACTCAACCCTCAACCCTTAAACCCTAAACTCTTAATTAAACCCTCTACCCTCTACCCAATACCCTTTACCCAATACCCTCTACCCTAAACCCTAATCTCTCAACCCTAATCCCTCAACCCTTACACCCTTAAATCCAAGAAAACTCTCTACCCTAATCCCTAAATCCTCAACCCTTAATCCCTCAACCCCTATACCCTCTACCCTATACATTGGACCCTCAACCCCAATCCCTCAACCCTATACCCTATACCCTCAACCCTCCACCCTCAACCCTCAACCCTCAACCCTCAACCCTCAACCCTTAAACCCTCTACCCTCTACCCTATACATTAAACCCTCAACCCTCAATTCTCAACCCTCAACCCTTAATCCCTCAACCCTCAATTCTTAAAACCTAATCCCTCAACCCCTATACCCTCTACCCTTTACATTGGACCCTGAACCTAATCCTTCAACCTTATACCCTCAAACCTAAACCCTAAACCCTTTACCCCCAACCAAGTAAACCCTTTAACCCTAAACCCTTCAACCCTAAACCCTTAAACCTTCTACCCTATACCCTCAACCCAATACCCTCTACCATCGACCCTATTCCCTCAACCCTCAACCCTTAAACCCTAATACCCTAGAAACCATCAATCCTATAGGTCCTCCACTCTAATCCCTCAACCCCTATCACTTTCTCTCTATATATACATATCACCTCACCCTCCCTCCTACCCTCCTACCCTCTCCCTCTTTCTATGTACCTCTCATTTAATTAATCCCTACCACCCTCTCTCACTCCCTCTATCCATCTCTCTCTATGTCCCTCCCACTCTCTCCCACTCTCTCCCACTCCCTCTCTCTCCCTCTCTCTCATGTCTCTCAATCCCACCCCCTCTCTCTCTCAGGTCTCTCCCTTTAGAAACCTACCTAGGTAACTCTCTCTTTGTCTCTCTCCCCTCTCTCTATCTATCCCTCCCACCCTACCTAGATAAGTCCCTCTCACTCCACCCCCTCTTTCTCTACCTCTATTAGGTCACTCCCTCCCACACCCTCTCCCTCTCTCATGTCTCTCTCTTCCACTCCCTCTCTCTCGCACTCCCTCTCACTACCTATATTTCAAGTCTCTCCCTCTCACCCCCTCACACTCTCAAGTTTCTCCCTTTGGCACCCTACCTACATAACTCGCTCTTTATCTCTATCTCTCTCTCCCCTCTTTGTCTCTCTCTCCCTCTCTCTCAATTCTCTCTCTCCCACCCCTCTCTCTCCCTCCCTCTATCCCTCCCACCCTACCTAGATAAGTCCCTTTCACTCCAACCCATTCTCTCCCACTCCCCCTCTCTTAAACTCTCACTTCCACCCCCTCTCCCTCTCTCCAGACTCTCTCTCTCTAAATTCTCCCTCCTAAAGACATACATAAATACATACATACTTACATACATACAAGCATAATACATATGTACATACAATCCTACATCCATACAAGAATACATACATACATGTGTAGATACAATCTTACATACATATAGGCATACATACAATATACATGCATTGATACATATAGGCATACGTACATACATACAAGAATTCATACATGCATACATACATGACATACAAGCATACATGTACATACAAACATACAAAATATCAGCATACATTCAATAGACTGGCATTTAACATAAAGGAGGACATAACGCGAGCACGTTATAACATGCTCGTGTTATGTCTTAGTTGACATGTTTCTTGTAGAAGCAAAAAATCATGTCAAAACTAAGATATAACATGAGAGCGTTATAACACGCTCGTGTTATATCTTGATTTGGGAATCTCTAAGACTTAGGATTGGTATTTTCCTTGGAATACCAACCCAAAGGCTTGGAGGGCATTCCCAACGACCAGAGACGTGTTTTTACAAAATCTACCATATTTCACATAATCGAGTTCGTGCTCACTATCAGGATTGCATGTGGTTCAATATCAAAAAAATCGAACACATGGGTAATGTTGGGTTCTCTCTTAGCTATCCAACGATGTAATTTTTTTCACTTTCTGGCAATGTTAAGCCTTTCATCCATAATTTATTTTGTTTGTACATGTCTCTTTTTTGCCAAAAAGAAGTGTTTGGTTTTTTTTTCATTATAAATTAACCATTCATCGAATTTTCAAATAAATTATATTTTTAGAAACTACACTCCATTCTACATATTTAAAAAAATTTAAAAAAATCAATTAGTTTCCAAAATTTGTAGGGGTAGCACGGCCAAAATTCTATTTTTTCAGGAAGTTTCCACTTCAAAAATTAGTAAAAAATCAAATATTCATCCAAAAATTATCAGAAAAATCATGCATCAACTTCATACTGTTAGCTAACTTCTGACAGTTGAGATTTTAAAAATACTAAAAAAAATTTCACCATATGAGGGTCATACAAGAGTTGTTATGTTATGTTTTTCTGACAAAAACATCACCAATTTGTGTACGTCCCTCTTTTGAACCCCTTAATCTCAACCATTTTAAAAATAAATTAAAGTAGTTTAGAAAGTAGACTCGGAGCACTTCGATCCTTGTTTTTGTTACATCTCAAAATTTTGAGTGTAACTATCCTCAATTTCACATCCAAGGTCAATATTTCTTGATTTCAAAAAAAATGTGGCCACTTAAGTCCCCTTTTTGGGAACCATCTTAGTGCACTTACCCTTTATAATAATGATAGACACAAATAAACCATAATCATGATCAAGTGATTTTATATATATATATATATATTAAATTTTAAAACGATATAAATATTTACAAATTCAATCAATATAAACACATATAATGAACAACTTACCAATGGATGATAATCATGCCCCCCTTCAACGTGACCATGATGCCTACAATGTTTCTTAGTTGTTGTGATTAAAAGTCTTCTCGTCTTTAAGCCCTTGCAATTATTGCAAGGACAATAACATTTCCCATCACCCTTTCTTTTCAATCTAGCCCACAATCTATCAAGTGTCTCTTCATTTTGTTCTGGACTAATATTATCTGACATGATTTTTCTTTACCAAGCTTGAATATTTAGATCTTCAAAAATATCAAACTCACACTCCAATAATTTTTAATCATAGACAAGTAACAAAATATAATAATTCTGATATTTTACACCAAAAAAAATCGGCATGCAACCACCCCTGCAAAAGAGAAGATATTTTGAAGTTAATGACCCCAAAAAACACTTTAAAATGCTAATTCCAGAACTTATTAAATTTTGATTTTACTATGATTTCTAACTGTTAGACTCCTAAAATCATAATATCGAACTTGCACAACAAAATATGGAAATGAAATTTTGAAAATGCACAAGTCTAAAAATGAAATCTGATGAGATGTTGCTTTAAAACATGATTTTCAAACCTAGAAGTACAAATCTAAATGCTATTACCAAGTCCTCAATGATGCCCTCAGGTTCCACTATTGACCTATCTACCAATTGTAGAACAATTGGTGTAGGTCTAAAGTTTATTAACATGTTCAATATCAAAAAAATTTCCTTAGTCATCACATTAATGGTTATACCCAAGTCAATCAAGGTATTTTTTGATGAGGGTACCGTTCACAAATGAAATCTGCAAAAAGAAAATGACTACCCTCAACTTGGAGATAATAGCAAAACATTATCGCAATAAATAGTTGAACTCACTTTATTTATTTTCGTCGAAATCACTTTTATTTATTTTCGTCGAACTCACTTTTACTTATTTTTGTCGCAACTTCGACGAAAATTCAGGTTCGTCAAAATTTTGACAAACGTCGAGGATAAAATTTAAAAAAATTGAAAATTACACATCAAATATCACAAGTACCCGACGATATTCTCATTTTACATCTTTCATCCATCGGATTTTGTAGTCAATTGAGTTAGTGTGTCAGATCAATGATAACACTTGCTACAGTATTCCCATTTATCCTCGTTGGAATGTAAAGTGGAGATGGTTCCCTATTAAATCCCATCGAC
This sequence comes from Sequoiadendron giganteum, assembly GCA_007115665.2. Taxonomy (NCBI): domain Eukaryota; kingdom Viridiplantae; phylum Streptophyta; class Pinopsida; order Cupressales; family Cupressaceae; genus Sequoiadendron; species Sequoiadendron giganteum. Next base: position 430,565,527 of record CM021102.1, on the reverse strand, counting down.
AGGTCCTATGAGGTGAAGGTTATGCTAGTATCACTACTCATAGTTTGTTCAGAGGGAATAGGTTGATTTAAGAAAGAGGCCATCGTGCACACCAAACACTACACTTACAGACCCTCCTAAGGTTTATGAGATAAGGTAGTGACCCATTCAAGGTTTTGTTACGCAACACAGTTGGAACCTTCCAACTACGCCTACTAGGGGTCGCAGGTTGGGTTGTGAGGTAGAAGCCTCACAACACTCACACCTACAACACTCCTAGGATACAAGGAAAGGTACTTTCAGTATCACAAAATGGAACCACAATGGTTCACGTCAAGTTCACCAAAAATGTAAGAGAGGCGGACCAACCACTGCAAGACCCCAGGTCACAAAAGGCCAAGAACAGTATGGTTGCCCTAACTTACCTCATTTTAAAGGAAGGTTAGGATAGACAAGATGAGGATGATGAGGATTATGAAGTCCTTCGATCACCCTAAAAACTCGGGAGTTGGAGGGGTACCAAACAAGTCGCTTTCCAGATTCAACTCTACGTCTCAAGTAGCTCTTTGTTAGAGGACAGAAGTGCGGTTCTGGGATGACAGCCTAACGCGCTGACATCCATAAGGCTAGAAAACTAGAGAGACGAGGTTCAAGCTCTAAGAAAGGACTAACAACCTAGTTTAGAAGTTTCGAGAAGTGCAAAACAAGACTAAGAAGAGTGAAATATGTAGACGAACATGATAAAGGAAGTATGTTATCACAAGGGTGACGAAGATGATTTCATACAATAATCCTTTCGCCAAATTTCTCCAGGATCTCTCCACCTGCACACAAAAAAGTGGGAAAATGTTGGAGGGCTATATAGGGGTCTGCCTTAGTCAGACCCCCGCTTTGGTGTTTCCACCTCCACGGACAACCGAGTTTACAAAGAGAGAAATAATGATAAAGAAGAGAATACAAGCGACATAAACAAAAAACAATATAAAATAGTACATGTTTACTCAACTAAGATGACAGAGAAGATAAGAGGAGCTTATGACCTCCATCCAAAGCACTCAAGGCTTTTGGAGGAGAAAATGAGAGGAACTCAAGCCTCTATTGCAATGGTGTTTGTCCTGCGATTGCATTATCAGAGTGATGGAGTGATAGATTGCTGCAATGGAGTGTGAAGTGCTACTACAAAGCTTGAGTAAATGAGATGTACTAGAGAGTGTGCTCGAAAGGATCTTGCCAAGATTTTGTTGAACCTCTCAATGGATGGAATGGTCAAGAATATGAAGGAAAGGGTGAAAAACGACCGTATTCGAGTCGGTCAGCCGAAGGGAGGCGTTACTCTTCGACTTTCAATCGAAAGTGTAATGTTTTTGTAGACTCTAGCCGCAAGAATCTGTCAGGGATGTAAGTGTGTCATGTGGAAGTTTATGTGTCATGCAGGCGTCCCCGACAAAAATGCCTCCACTGACACACAAACAGGGTGCCAAGTGTGGTGTAGACAGCGGGCTCAAGTGGAATTAAGCCTCCACCTTAGGTTTTCTAAAGTGTAAGGGGGTAAAAGGGGAATTTGCATTAGGGGTACAAATTCACACTCATACATTACCAAATAATTTTGCAAATAAAGGGTTGATCATTATGGTCATACAATTGGAAGTGTCATTAACATCACCATTCTTAAAAAGAGGTATTACTAGGCTAGTTTTCCAATCTCTTAGGAATCCTTGTTGAGTGATGTTGTTAAATATTCTCATAATGTGTAGCGTGAGATCTCACCCCCCATTTTAGATACCCCACTTGAAGTTTAGTAAGTATTCTGCTTTTCGAACCCCTAATTTCTTAATACTAGTATCAACCTCTTACAAGGTGAATTTTTTTGTTGTAGTGCTGACCAAAGGGGGTCAACCTCTGGTTCTTGCTCATAAATTTGTCTTGCATAGTCAACTACTAGCTAGATGAAATGTTATTTTCATTTTTTTCTTTCTTAGTTGAAGCTCCTTCCAAAAAACTTTAGGTTATTCTTTTCATGAATTCACTTATTTTCTTTCTTAAAATATGTGTGTACAACTTAATATTTATTTTCTATTTGTCTAGCTCTTTCAAAATTCTTTCAATTTTGCATTCCTCATCAAACCAAGCATTAATTGAAAAATAATTTATTTAAATGATTTCTTATTGTTTTCTATTTTTCACTTCCCAAGTGGTCCTTGAATTATATTTATCAACTCATAACTATTGAGGCCTTGAAAATGAGTTTTATCCTTCTTAATCAACCTCTCTAACATTACCTTGAAGATCATACAATTTTCTTGTGCCAAAATAATTTTTCCCTTTGGAGGAGGTTGCCAAAGACATTGAATTTTCCTTCCATGCTACCTTTTTTCTTGCCAAGATGACCTTAAGTGAATTGGGTTATGGTCTAATTTTAAATCCCAAATGTTCTCACCAATCATAACTTCCTATATCCTTTTAGTCAATCTTTGCAAGCAAATTGCATAATCAACAACGCTTGCCCCATTGTAAGAACTACATGTAAAATTTCTAGACTTCTTCCATCTATCCAAACTACTACAAATAATAAAGTTAAAAATACCACACAAAAAAGAAATCCTTCCCCAAAATGGTTGCTAATCTTATTGTCTTGTGAACATCTTAATCATTGGTGATTTCTCTCTTTTGTAAGCCAAATAGGATCACAATCCTCTTTGCCACAAATAATGTTGGCTTGTTCATTTGTAGACCTAACATTTAAATCCCCCACTAAAATAACTATTTCTTATTGAGAATACACTAAAATATCTTTTTGAGGGGTGCTTATGGGTCTTTTCTATCTAGCCCATTGTTTTAATAAGTTTTTAGAGCTTGTGGAGCAAAATACCATGTGGCAATTCTTATGTAATTTTTTCTTTCTAAATTTTTTAACCAAATTTATATTGTTTATTTGTGTCTTCTCTTTCTAATTGATTGATACACCCTTATTTTTCTTTCACTAAGACCATTATACTAGACTATACCCTTTTCCATTCCCCATTGCTTTTTTCCAAGCCATCAACCTCTTGTAACCTTCAAATGTAGGAGTCTTAAACAACCTTCATGTTCATGAGTTTCTATGAGACAAATTATGTATTTACCTTCTCCAATAGACCCTAACCTTAGTCCCCTCCTCCAATGATATCTTCTACAATTCCAACATACTAATATTAGATAAACCTAGGTAGGCCTTGATTTCTACTTATTTTGACACAAAAGACTCAAAGCCTAGTCTTCACCCTTATTTTTCCAAAATGACCTTGTTATTTTCCTTCCTACTAATGAAACATTGTTTTCTTTGCTTCTAGTTTGTTGTCCTACCAGGTTGTGGGGTCCAAACTTGACAATAATACATTTTCTATTGCACAACTATGCCTATTTTCCTTCATCTCTTGTTGTTCTTTTTTTTTTCACTTCTTCCCTTCTCTCATCTTGTTGTCTACTAATTAAATCCTCATCTAAGAAGAAGCGTGAAACCCTTGAGAGATTTTTTTTGCTTAAAAAAGATCTTGATTGTCATGCATGCTTGCCATGACCACTTTTATAGGCCTAACCCTCTCTTCCAAAAAAAATCCACTCTTCTTGATTAGCAAATTTTCCCTTGTCAAAACAACTCATATTTTAAGAGGTCACTTACAAGATTGAAATTGCTTTCATTTTTCTCATAATCTTTGACCACTTAGATAATTAATTTCTTTCTCTAACTTTCCTTTCTTTGAACACTCTTGCTTTATTTTTTTTAACTTGTGTGTTTTCTTCTTCTTCCATGCTAGAGGGATTACTACTAGCTTGAGCCTATGTTCTACCTTCTTTTTAAAATCCTTCTCTATCATTTTCTTTTAAATTCACTCCTTGACAATTTCTAAGTTGTTTAAGATTTTGCCCCATTGTTGATTGCTACTATTGGTTCTTTCAAGTTTTTCCAAGATAAATTTTTCATGTACTGCCACTCAAGCTTCCTATTGAAAGAGCTTCTTGCAAAATTTCCACCTATTCCTTTAAAACTTTATTATCTTCCATTGCGAACCAATTTACTACTAAGATCTCTTGGTTTTTTGCAATCTCTTTCTTGGTCCTTAACTTCCAAAGCCTATAACCTTGCATTGGCATTTAACAACACTTACACATGGAGACCTAAAGACTACGTAAGATGTGTGGAAGTGGGGCTATAGATGGTTCATTCTTCTCTACTTTTGTTGCCCTTAGAACTTTTACTGCTTGTCAACAATTTAAACCTTTGATTAAGAACTACATTCTTTTCCTTTTGATGGCGGTTTCTTCTTGCATGATCCCATTTAAAGCGGGAAAAATTATGCTTTAAGATACGGTAAAATTGTTTTACATTTACCCAATTCATTTTCCATTTTTTTGGATGACGTAATTTTTGCTCAAACTAAGTGATTTACTTCAACACCTCCAATTTTATTTTTTAGTTTTTATGTTTGTTGATGCTTTTGTTTTTCTATTAGTAGACAAAAGGAATGAAATAAAAAAATCACAAGGAATAGTGTAGTGAACCCATTTCAATAGAAAGTTGATCACACCTCTAGAAAAAACCCATTTCTATAGGTCTCATTGTTATTCATTGTGCCTTGGACACTAGGCCTCATTGGAATTCCCCACAAATCATTTCCTTGCACAAATCTAAGGCCCACTACTCTAGTCCAACCTTGTTAACTTTTCCTTGCAGATTTACTTGTCAAATTTTTATGGGCATGAAGAAATTAGAGTGGAATGGATGGCTCACATTCCACAAAGTCAATATCATGTCATGTAGAAGGTTGCATGAAAGTCGAGCAAGCTCATTGCAACACTTTCAACATACTACAATGTTTTGAGGGAGCACACATCTAAACCAAAACTTATATTATGGCTATGTTGTCTTGAATAGAGAAATTTACACCTTGTAACATGTTTTGAGGTTAATGAGAATTGATTTTCACTCTTCTATTGACTTAAGCTTTGATTTTTTGGCTTGATTGAGACAACTTACTCAAAACCTTTGAATTTTACTTAAATAAACACTTTATTTTAGAAGTTGTCTTTTGATTAAACTGTCTTGAATAAGAAAATTCAATGAATGAAAATCAGCTAATTATACTTTAAAAAATTTGAACAATAATTATTAACATAAAAATACATTACCATTCTTACAATCCAATGAATAAAAGTCACCCAATTACACTTTAAAATATTTTAACAATAATTATTAACATAAAAAATATGTTATCATTCTCGCCAATTAGATTACAATTTTTCTGGAATTTTAGAATAACGTATTTTATTGGTGTAATACAGAGTTATGATGCGCAGCGCAGAGAATCCTATTCCTTAATATTTATGGTTATATACAAATGAATACTGGAAGGGGAATCACTTGTATCGCAGAAGACGACTTTATAATTGGTTCCGCTAGGACAAGTAAAGGTACTGGTGGCGTCATCTTTGGGATAGCTGTAAGCCTGGGGGCATTGTTCCTTGAAAAACCTCGAGTAATCGGTGGGGCCGCAGGTGTTTTCCGACGCTCCTGTGCAGCAGTATTCCGGCGTATTATATCTGGCGCACGCGCTTTTGCATCCACCGCTCACCTTGAGCTCGCTGGGGCACTGCGAATTAATTTTACTCAGGCATGTAATTCTCCCCTTCCGCTTAGGGTTTGTTGAAGTGGGGGTCATGGAAAGAGGAATATTGAAGCCGTCGACGAGAGAGATGTCGTAAAAGTCCAGATTATTGAATTGGTTGAGGGCATATTCAGCCAGTGTCGCCGGCACCTGGCCGTAGCCTTGGCAGCTGAGCACGCCGTTGCAGTCACCAGTTTGGCAGGTACCCCGACCACTGCTGTCAAAGGAACAGCCCGTGCGTCCCCATATTCTGCCCTGGGTTGTTCCGGCGGCAACTTCGATGCTCCACGATTGTCCTTCTCCCAGTTGTTGCCCTCCACCTGGACTTGCCGCTGCCCAAACTGTATACGGGCACTGGTTTACAATCTCAAACGTTGCTGCTTTCACTTTCATTCCTGCATTCAAGAATAAAATTGTAGATAGTAAAAGCGTGAAATTAATGTTTATAGCCTATCTGAATAGGCAATGTTAAATGTTACCTTGGAGAAAAACAGAGGATGTTGCTATTAGAGCAATCCAAACTGCTATTGCTCGACCCATTGTTAACAATTGTGATCGTTTATGCTCGTAGAATGAACGTACGTTTATTTAGATGAAAATTTGTTCAGAGGGAAACTGCCGCGCATATGCTGGAAGTCTTACAATTGACTTTGACGCCGATTATCCAAGTCAAGAAGTAATGACTACCACATATCTCGGCGGGTCGAACGGGCAATGACTTTTGAGTGGAACTCTTTAAAATCATCTAAATAAGAGTTTTGTTTGATTATTATTTCCTTCATATGGTGGGCCACATTAAACCCTAGCAAAATCAACGGAAATAATTTACTAACAATTGGACCATAGGTTTTAATGGGCACTCAATTGTTTTTTATTGCAGTCATATTGTTTGTTATTGTTTTAGATTAAAAAAAGTTATAACTAGCAATCGCATCTTGGTGTGCAATGGGTAAGTCGAAGAGGTGCGGAAGATCATTTAGGAAAAAATGTTATAATTTTTAGTGTATTTATGTAGTACATGAGATCAATTGATAAGTCATTTAGCAAATGATGTTGTCTGTGTAACAAAGGTCTCAATAGAGAAGTGATAGCTTCAAATCAATTATGTATTCACTTACACTAATTTTATATATTATTTAATTTAAATTTAATCTTCTAAGTGTGACATTATTGACTTGAACAAAAATAAATAAAGATGTTATTTAATATATAAATTTTTATGTATATTTATAATATGTAGACCATTTGATTGCACTTTAAGTAGTGCAACCTACATGTTTTCATGTCTTCGTACCTAAAATTTGATGAGAAAAGTCTGTAGTGTATGGCATTCAAAGCTTGTAAGAATAGTAGTATATCCATGTGGAGATGTGTGGACCAATTAGTAGTCGTAACATGAAGAAGGACGTTGACATAGGTTGACACCTAGTATGGTGGTTATATCTTTGATAAATCTTGGACCAATGATAATACATTAAATGAAAGGATAATTTGTCAAAGAAAATTTCACATAACCATTTGAAAAGTTGGAGCCAAGAACAACAATTTTATCCAAAAAATCTCATTTTTTATCAATGGTTTCATTACTAAGTGTACTTTCCTTTTATTGTAAAGTAGATTGATAGGTTTCAACAAGAGTTACTATTAAATAATTTTTATTGTCTGTATAGATTAGTAGAATGAATTGCAAGACCAATTAACCAACCCCAAGTGCCATCTATTGGATTCAATTTCATAGAGCAAATGATTTGATTGCACTTTAAATAGCGCATGTTTCATGTTAAAAACTTCATTATTTTTTGTGAGAAAAAGTGTTTGATGAAGTCCTTTGTAGCTAATGCATTGATAAGGACCTCAAAATAGGTTGATATGTAGTTATGGTGGATACCATACATAACATAGACTTGATTTTACCAAAGCATTTTAGTGTTAAGCTAATTTACATCATATATTTTGCTTGATACTGATATAATTTTGTAATGTTCAAAATGGGCCTTTATTTTGTAATAACATGAAACATGTTTAGAGTTTGTAGTATTCTAAATTCTAGTTCATTGGTGTCTCAGAGATGTAGTGGAAAAAATATTATGTATCAAAATAAACACGATATACATGATATCAAAGTATCTCTTATGCAAGTAGTGGCCATGAAAGTAGATCTAAGTTTTTATTTTGAAGAGAAAGTGTCTCTTTACTTAAAATGTCACATATTATTTTTGTTTGATTTTTTTTTTTTTTTATTATTAAAATACATACAACATAGAAGGCAATATCAAAATAGCGATAGAGTATTAGAAAGGGAGATAAAAGAGGTAGAGAGAGGGAGGTGAGAGAAAACTAAAATAAAAGAGATGTAGAGAGAAGTTTAGAAAGGAAATAAAGAGGGAGAGATGGAGATAAAAGGGAGATTGATAGAGTAATAGAGAGAGGGGGCAAGACAGAGAACATGGGCTTGAATCGCCACCACCCTCTCCTCATTCCATCCTCTCAATAATAATTATGAAATCAATTGAAGAGTTGGATTGAAGTTGTAGGGCTCAACTACGAGGTGGGCTTTGGGTTTAATCTTCACCCACCAAGAGTGACACATAGCGAAGCTACAGAACAAAAGGATTCCATAAAAAAATATTATTTTCCTTCTACCATAAAAATGACATGTTATTTGCCACAATGCATATAGCCTGTTTTATCATTTTCAGCCTTCAAACTTCTGCTACATCAAAAATAGAGTTGCTATTGCATTTTCCAAAAAAACACAGATATTTAACCCTAAATATAAAATCTGAACAACGCTTTCCTCATGAATTTGTTTTTTTTTTACGATTTTTCTGAGACATTGCAAGTGTCCTATAAAATTTGAATGTGTTTATATTTCAAAAATGGGTTATCTATGTTAGTTTGTTAGCTTGGACAGTTGTTTGTCCATTTGCTAGATATAAGTAAATAATTGTTTCTCTCGTCAATTTGTTGAGATGAAAACAATTGTTTATTTATTTAAATGACTCTAGGGACACCTATAAAACTACTTAGTTAGGGTTTGTTAAGGTGTTATTAATCTCAGCCGTTGATTGAGAATAAATCTCGGTCGTTGGTTTTCCAATGAGAGTAGTATAAAAGGGGGTCATTGGGCATTTGGAGGACATAGGTTTTGAGAAGCATTTGCAGTGTTAGCAAATGAATTTGCAGTGTTAGCAAATAAGTCTTGCAGTGATAGCATTGGGGATAGCCATTGTAGAATCTTGACAGGAGAAATTGGGAGATTGTTGGAGCTCTACCAATAAGAGGCAAGCATTTTTATGTATCTCTTAGTTTGCTGAAGTTTAATATAAGTTCTTCATCTATAGTACTGGTTTTCCCTCCGAGGTTTTTCCAGGGACAATTTGTCCAAAAATAACGGGTTCATTGTGTTGCATGTTTCTTTCATGTTTTTATTTGTGAAGTTGCATTTGTGTTATTATTCAATATTAGATGTGAATTAATTTTCGGCAGCCAAATAATCTGTATAAGATAGGAGATTAATAATCAGTAACTGCAATAGAATTTTCACATGGTATCAGAGCTAAGTTGAGGGTAGAAAATTTTTACTCTAGGCAAAGGAAAATCGAGGGTTTATAAAACCTAGTTTGACCTCTTTTGAATTATTATTTCTTTTATCCTTTGAGATGGCCTCAGCTAGTTTGAGAGACCAGGAGAAATTGGATGGAGCCTTGAATTTTGGTGTCTGGAAAGCCATAATTTCTTTATTGCTAGAAGAGAATGGTATCAAGGAATATGTGACCAGTGTTGTAGTTGTACCTACAAATCCAACACAACTCTTAGAATATAAGAAGGAAGATGCCAAGGAAAGGAGGTTGATTCTTGATGGTGTTAAGGATCATATTGTTCCACATATCACAAAGTTGGATACAATGAAGAATATGTGGGACGCCACTTTGAATTTGTACCAGAATGCTACCACTAATAGGAAATTGATTCTTAGAGAAAAGTTGAGGAATACCCGGATTAACCAGGGAAAAGACGTTACAAGTTACCTCACCAGAATTAGACTTGTCAAGGATGAGTTGGCAGGTGTTGGAGATAAACCAGATGATGACGAACTAGTATGAATAGCCCTAAATGGGTTTACTAAGCAATGGGATGTCTTTGTTCAAGTTATTAATGGATGAGACACCTTACCAAGTTGGGATCGACTATGGAGTGACTTCACTTGGGAGGAGCTTAGAATAAGCCTTGTCAATGGTAGCAGCAGTAAGAGTTAGAAAACTGAGGCAGAACAGGAAAAGGGAAAGCAAAGAAGGGGTCTAGCAAAGGATCAAATCCTAAAGGTGAGAAGAAGAAGGACTTGTCTAAAGTCAAGTGTTATGGCTATCACGAGTTTGGCCACTATGTCAGTGATTGCCCACAAAGGAAGAAGAATGAAAAGAAAGGCAAGAAGTAGACAACAGCTTCTGCAAGTGTAGATGAGCTCTCTAGTAGAATGGAGGATGAGTTTGCACTCATAGCTTGTATGGTTAGCTCAACCTCATAGGGCTTTTGGTATATAGACAGTGGGGCATCATTTCATATGACAGGAGTTAGAGAATACTTCTCCAACTACATAGAGGAGGACATCAGAATCTAGATTTCTATGGGGAATATGTCCAAACTAAATCCAGTTGGGAAAGGGACTGTTCTATTTCAGAGGGAGAATGGCAAGCCGATTCCCATTCATGAAGTGTTGCATTTTCCAGACTTGGGTATGAATCTGATTTTAGTATCTTTCCTTCAGGATAAAGGCTACAATGTACTCTTTAGAGGGGCAAATGTGTTAATCAAGCACAAATATTGGAAATCACCCATAGCTATTGGAGTTAGGAGTGACCGAATTTATAGTTTGCAGTTTGATACTCATAAGGCACTGATGAGCAGCGGTAGTTCTAGAGATCAAGGAGATTTATGGCATAGGAGGATGGGCCATATACATCATGGAGCACTTAAATTGCTTTGTGAGACAGTGACAAGTGTTCCAGAGGTGAGCGCAAAGCATGATGATGTATGTAAGGGATGTGTGTTGGGGAAGTTTGTGAAAGAATTTTTTCCAAGGAGTGACACCAGATCCAAGGGTGTTCTTGATCTAGTACATTCAAATATATGTGGACCAATGTCGAAGAAGTCTCTCAGAGGATACACGTACTTTGTTACTTTTATTGATGATTTCTCCATGAAGACTTGGATATACTTCTTGAAGACCAAGGATGAGGTTTTCAGCCACTTCCAAGAGTTCACGGCTCTTGTGGAGAATTCGACAGGAAGGAAGATAAAGGTTCTTCAGTCAGACAATGGAGGCAAGTACAAAGGGAAAGATTTCCTAGAGTTTTATACCAGGGAAGGAATCAAGAGAGAATGGATTTTTCCTTACAACCCGCAGCAGAATGGGGTTGCTGAGAGGAAGAATCGGTCTATATTGGAGGTGGCAAGGGCCATGTTGTATGACCAGGATATGCCACACTACTTATGGGCAAAGGCATGCAGTACAACAGTATACATATAGAACAGGGTTCCACATAAGGTATTTGGCAAGATGACACCAGAGGAGGCATTTTCAAGGAAGAGGCCAGATGTCAGCCACTTGAGGATATTTGGGAGTTTGGCATATTGTCACATTCCAGGTGTGACACATTCCAAGTTAGATCAGAGTGCAGAGAAAGGGTACTTTATGGGGTACAACGAGACCTCAAAGGCATATCAGATATTTATTCCAGGGGCCGAGAGGATTATAGTTAGGCGTGATTTCAAGTTCATGGAGGACAAGGCATTTAGAGGGTCCAGAGATTTGCTAGCGGATGATCAGAGTGAGCAACCAATAGAAGCTCCAAGGATCGAGAAATCAGGTCAAGGACAACGAAGCTTGAGTACAGTGACTAGTACAAGCACAGGCTCAGGTGTTGAGAGTTCGCAAATCCAAGAGATGCATTAGAAACACATGGAGGTCGATACTTCATCCTCTACAGTTGGTAGTAGTAACCAACAGAAACAAAGGGATACTTGATCAAAAGCAACCAACAGAAGCTCCAAGGATTGAGCAATCAGATCAGGGACAACGAAGCTCGAGTACAGGGACTATTACAAGCACAGGCTCAAGTGCTGAGAGTTCGCAAAGTATGGAGCAACAGATGTAGCAGATCCAAGAGATGCATCAGAAACACATGGAGGTTGATACTTCATCCTCTACAGTTGGTAGCAGTAACCAACAAAAACAAAGGGATACTTAGGAGTTTTTGGGAGCTCCTAGGATGAGTAATAGATAATGGAGACAACTAGACAGGTATAATGACTATATGGCTTTAGTTAGTCATTTGGTAGATAGTGAGCCTTTCAGTTATTAGGAGGTTGCATAGAAACCGGTGTGGCGAGATGTGATGGTTGAGGAATATACCTCAATAGTGCAAAATGATGTGTGGGAGGTTGTGCCTAGACCAATAGATAGGGCAGTGGTTGGATCACGTTGGATCTATAAGATTAAGCATGGTGTAGATGATAGAATTGAGAAATATGAGGCAAGGTTTGTGGCCAAGGGTTTCTCTCATAAGGAGGGAATAGACTATGAGGAGACATTCTCTCCATTGGCCAAGTATACTTCTATACGAGCCATGATCTCTCTTGCAACACAGATGGGATGGAAGATCCATCAAATGGATGTCAAGACAGCGTTTCTTAATGGTGAATTGAAAGAGGAGGTATACATAGAACAACCAGAGGGCTTTGTAGCACACAGTAGTGAAACTCACGTGTGCAGATTGAAGAGATCTTTGTACGGACTCAAGCAGGCTTCTAGGGCATGGTATGAGCACATTGATAAATACTTGCAGGGAATGGGCTTTGTGAAGAGTGAGGCGGATGCTAATCTCTACTACTTGGTGGTTGGGGGTGAGGTTCTCATTCTTGTTTTATATGTAGATGACTTGTTTTTAACAAGTTCACTGGAGCTCATAGAGGAGTGCAAGTGAGACCTTGCAGCAGAGTTCGAGATGAAGGATTTGGGGCTTATGCACTACTTTCTAAGCATAGAGGTATGGCAGACAGATGGAGAGATTTTCCTTGGACAAGGGAAATACTGCATCAAAATCTTGAGGAGGTTCGAGATGGAGGATTGCAGAGCCATGTCTACTCCTATGATCATGAATTAGAGGAAGGTAGACACATCCAAGGAGAAGGATGTCGACCCCACCTTATATAGGAAGTTGATTGGGTCTCTCATGTATTTGGTCAACACCAGGCTAGATATATCCTTTGCAATAAACTCTCTTAGTCAATTCCTAGTTGAGCCAAAGAGAGTGCATTGGAAAGTAGCAAAGCATGTGTTGCGATATTTGCATGGTGCAATTGAGTATGGGATCAGATATGCTCGAGGTGATGGTATCAGGTTGATAGGCTATACTGATGTAGATTGGGCAGGCTGTATAGCAGATAGGAAAAGCACTTTAGGGAGTTTCTTTAGCTTGGGATTGGGAGTTGTCTCTTGGTACAACAGGAAGCAGAAGTATGTGGCTCTGAGTTCTATAGAGGCAGAATACATAGAAGCTAGCATGGTGATATGTGAGGCGATATGGCTTCGGAAGTTGGTGGTAGCCTTATTAGGTCAGAGGGTTGATACTACAGTGATACACTGTGACAATCAGAGTTGTATCAGGTTGTCTAAGAATTCAGTGTTTCATGATAGTTCTAAGCATATAGACACTAGGTATCACTTCATCATGGATTGTGTACAGTGGAGGATTTTCCAGCTACAGTATATACCTATAGAGCAGTAGGTAGCAGACGTTCTGACTAAGGCATTGGGGAAGGAAAAATTCATCTTCTTCAGAGATAAGTTGGGTGTCATGCAGAACAACTTCCTCGCTAAGAGGGAGTGTTAGTTTGTTAGCTTGGACACCTGTTTGTCCATTTGCTAGATATAAGTAAATAATTGTTTCTCTTGTCAATTTGTTGAGATGAAGACAATTATTTATTTATTTAAATAAATCTTTTAGGGACACCTATAAAACTAATTAGTTAGGGTTTGTTAAGGTGCTATTAATCTCAGCCGTTGATTGAGAATAAATCTCGATCATTGGTTTTCCAATGAGAGTAGTATAAAAGGGGGTCATTGGGCATTTGGAGGATATAGGTTTTGAGAAGCATTTGCAGTGTTAGAAAATAAGTCTTGCAGTAATAACAGTTGTAGAATCTTGACAAGAGAAATTGGGAGATTATCGGAGCTCTGCCAGTAAGAGGCAAGAATTTATATATCTCTTAATTTTCTGAAGTTTAATATAAGATCTTCATTTGGAGTACTGGTTTTCCCTCCGGGGTTTTTCTAGGGACAATTTTTCCAAAAATAGCTTGTTCATTGTGTTGCATGTTTCTTTCATGTTTTTATTTGTGAAGTTGTAGTTGTGTTATTATTCAATATTAGCTGTGAATTAATTTTTGGTAGTCAAATAATTTGTATAAGATAGGAGATTAATAATCAGTAACTGCAATAGAATTTTCACAATCTGCATTGCCTAGCAAGCCAATTTCTTTGCAACCAGACCAATTCATGATTACTCAAGATAAATCTTTCTCAAATTTCAAGATAAATACCGGTAGAAAAAGTGGAAGAATTAACAAGCCACATGAATTGTTTAACATAATACTTGAAAACGATTGCATCTCATGGACTGCAACGATTGCAAGATATGTACAAAATGGACTGCAAATGCAATTGGCAGGTGTGAACCCAAATTCCTCAACCTTCTTCAGTATCCTCCCTATGCGAAAAATGGGAGCCTTGGAACAATGTATGGACATCCATCAAAGCACAATCATGTCCTTGGTAGAAAGACCATGATCGCTAAAAGATGAGATGAGTGCACAAAGGTTTGATGTGGGTGCATGAATGTAACCAGTCTGTATCGATGCATCCAGAACATGAGTAAAAGCTAGTTTATTCGGCTCTATCCTTCTTTCTGTTGGTGACTTTAAATGCTCTAGAATGGAAGCAAGTTGTAACGGGGTGTTTGGGTTCCATTGCCTTTGAAGATTTAGACCACTCATTCATTTATCCAGGTGTATGATTTTGTGTGAGAAAGAGAAAACCAGTCATTTTTTTAGCTCAGCAATCAACGGATGAAATGGTTTCAATCGTTAGCAGACTCTCCAGTCGTTGATCGCCAAACTTAGCTTGGACTTGTTCAAATAGGATACGCCTTCGGTGTAAATTAAATTATAAATAAAAATGATATAAAATGTATATAATTTATTAAACGTAGTGTATAGGATAGAAATCAATGAAATAATATTAAGAATTTAAAATTATGTATTATAGATGAAATTTTATTATATTTAAAATTTATTTGAATTAAAATTAATAATGTTTATTTTTAAATTTGGTATCATATGGTTGATCTCAAATGAATATATCTTAGATAGACTCAAAACATCTCTACCAAGCATTGTCCCCACACCACCAAACTTATATTTCATATACATAAAATATTTTCACTAGAAGATTTTAAAAAATACATTCTTGTAAAGATAGTAAAGAAAGAGTCATTCATAGCATGTTGTGATGGTTAAATTGTGGCATTGTTGTTGTTACCACCAAGGCTCAAATATGCATTCGACCATTGTGATCGTGGGTATTATGCCCTCGTTGATCCAATGTGCTCACATACTTAATACTTAGTGTTGAAATTGTGGGGTGTTCCTGCCCTTATCTTCATGCTTCAAACCCCTTGTTGGGTTAGTGTGCTCGCAAAATTTGTGCCCTTGTAAGGCTACTGTGCTTGCGAGTTTGAATTGTTCATGTTCATGTTGAGGATGAGGTCCCCCATTTGTGGCCTCACCTGGCTAGGGCCAGGCTAAAATCCCATTTGGGAGCAACAATCATGGTTGCATTTCACCCACCAAACAAAAAATATAGTGAAGAAAGAAAGACAACTAAGGAAACACTCTTCTATTGGTAAAATTAAAGACTTCATGATAATGAAGAGGGGTGTTTATCCATTTAAGCTATCTAATATAGTATTCCCATCTTTGGTCTAGATTTAGAAGTTGCAAAGGAATCTATGCAACCATAAAATCAATTAAATAATATAAATATGTAAAATAAATTGAAAAATGGCATATATGCCTTATGGTACAATGTGAAGTAGTTTCCCTATGTATCCATGAGAATAAGGTGGTTGGAAGCAAGGGCATGTACATTTTCACTTTGAAGAGGGGATATTGATTGGAACTAAATTTGGTAAAGCATTGACCACAATTTATAAATTAAATAAAGAAAAATTTATATCTTTCATAATCAAATAAAATAAAAATTTGAAATTAATTACAAAAGTAAACACAAATACCCTAGCAATATTAATGAGTCTCATGATGAATATGGTATTTTGTAAATTTATAGATTGATTTTTTGGTGTTCTTGATGATATTTTGATTTATTCTTAGATAATAGAGGATGTCAAGGCACATTTGCCTCAAATTATTCAATGTTTGAGAGAGAACTAGCTTTATGCCAATTTGTCAAAGTGTGCCTTCTTTTAGACAAAGGTTTAGTATTTTGGGCATATCATATTAGGAAATGGTATATTTTTGGATCCATCAAAGATTAAATTCATTCTAGATTTTATTGTGTCATCTAATATGTCAAAAGTTAGGAGTTTCATGGGCTTTATGGATTTCCATTATAGATTTGTAGAAGGATTTTCTAGGATTGCGCACCCCATTACTCTTCTTTAGTAATAAGGGGATAATTTTAAATGGATAGATAATTTTGATAGGGCCTTCAAGATGCTTAAGGAACATCTTACTCTTACAGGGTGATCCCACAAAGCTGGTTTACAATTTCTAAGAGGAACTGATTTTTGCTGAAATCACATATTTTTAGAAAATATAATGATTTAAGCCTTAAAAAATTCCAATTGAAGAGGGTTTGATCAAACCAGCTTAGATCAAACCCCCTTGGATAGAACCTCGCTAGTTTTAAACCATACCTATAAATGAGTCTCCTTTACACCTATCAAAATGCTAATAAAAAATCACTTATGATTTACCTTTTGGGGGATCAAATGAATTCAATTAAAATTTATTGTAAATGATTATGGTATTCCTTAGAATGAGCTATCCAACGAATATAATTTTAATATGATTTGGTTTTATTATGTATTTGTATTTTAGTTTTATTAAACATAGGTTTTTATCGAAAATGAAGGTCTTTGTTCTGCACATGTGTAAAAATGCAGATTACCAAAAAAAATAAAATGAAAAATATGAGTGCACGAGATATTGAATTCCTTGATGTAACAAAAAATAATAATAATTTTGATATATACAAAAAAAATTACGCGTTATACGGCCGCGCTATGTCTTAATTGTAATTGGTTTGACTTTGAAACTTGATTAAAGAAAACATATTAAAAAAAAAACTATCTAACCAAGTGGAAGCACTAGATATTGGAGTTACAAATCTAAATTTGAAAGAATTAGAATTTTATCCTTCATGGAAAGAAAGTTGTGTTATACGGTGTGTGCCACTTTTTTAAAATGTTGTTTTCTAAAAAAACCCAATTTTTGTGGGAGATGGAAAAAGAAGTGCAATCTGATTCCAAAAATTTTGAAAAAAATATTTTTAGAATCTACAGACAAAATGTGATGAGACTTTAGTTTGCATCATCTTCAAATTCCTCACGCTTTAGCCACTATAGGTGCCCGAATGTGAAGATTTAGTTAAAAATAATAATTTCAGTGTCCAGTTTGGCCAAAAATTGTAAACCACTATTGTGGGATCACCCTACACCAATTTTACTTGTTCTTAATCCAGAGGAATATTTTATGGTTTATAACAATGCATCTATTAATTTTCATGGTGTTGGACTTATGTAGGAAGGTCAGGTAATCACTTATGAGTCACATAATGTTAAAAACCATGAGTTGAATTATCCTATGCATTATTTGGAGTTTGGAGAGGTGATGTATGCCTTGATTAAGTGGAGACATTTCCCTTAGGTGCATCATTTTGAACTTCATTAAGGTCATTATATCTTGCAGTTAATTTTTACTTGACCAAATCTTAATGTATATCAACAACATTGTAATGTAGGAAAATTGAATCTAACAAAAAGAAAGCTACACTCCTTTGAGAGTAAAATCCATTACGTTCATTCATATTGAATTAAATATCTAAAATACTTGAGTAGAAATAAGTTGATGAAAATATATATCAATAGAAATATAAATAAAATATGCCATGATAACTACAAAAATGAAAAATACAAATGTTAAGGAACTTGCAATTGAAATATGGGATTCTCAACCAAGGATGCTAGTATATCATGCAAACATCCTCACATCACACTTTTTTCCAACACAAATATGAGAATAAATTCCTAGAATGCATGATTTAAAACTCTAGAATCCACCCAACCTACAAACAAAACAAGACAAGAAAATTGTTTGGGGTTGTTTGGGGGCTTGCCTTAGTCAAACCTTTACTTTTGTGTTCCCACCACCACAACCAATATAGATAGATAAAAATGATAAATGATTTGTGTTATTATTCTAAGTGCATCTAAATTTAAGAACAATGATTAAAATGAAATATAAGGGATGTGATAAATCCCCAAGATTCTAAGAGATGCAATATAAATATAATGATATTACCTACAAGGCTTGATGAAGACAAAGATAGAAAAAAGAGAGCTAAAATAATTATGTGAAAGTGTTTTAATAACTTGTAGAGAGTCGTGTTTGAACTTGAGAGTGTAAGAGAGCCAAGAGAGTTGCAAAAATGAAATATTTTACTCAAAAATGAGAAGAGGAGGGAAAAGCATGAGGCTGATGAGCTACTACGAATAGTTCTAAGTTGTCTCCACTGACTTGGAAAAGTGACAAGTGGAAAAATTCTCAAAAATGGCCTTTGAACGACAATTTTTTATGGGATGCTAGTGCCACATATAGAAGTCCATGCTAGGCACTAGTGTTCACATAATTTACACTCGTAAATGATGGAAGACAAGAGAAACATAGGGATAACATAAAAGTGACACAAAAAGCTAGCTGTTGAAAAAGAATCTTGAGCACCTTGAGAGGGAAAAGTGATATTGCAAGGGTTGAAATGATCCTACACAAACACTAAGTGAATTAACACCAAAGTGGGCATAAAAAATGGTGTGAAAATGAAAGGGTATGTAATTTATGACACTACATTTTTCCCCCACTTAGCAAACTTATGAACCTACATGAATATGCATGCTAAAATAAAAGGGAAAGATATTTAAAAATAAAAAACATCATGGAAAGGGTGTGTGCACCAAAAGGGTGTACAAAAAGTGGCCAATACACCAAAAATAAAGAAAATGCAAGTGTGTTATTATGAAAACCACAAAATGTGTTCACGTATGGCTTGGTAATACCAAAAATAAAGAAAATGTGAGTGCATTATTATGAAAACTACAAAATGCACTCATGTAATACCAAGCCATAATGTGAGCACGTCTTGTGGCTTACATAATGTGCTTACATTATGCTCATATAACACACTCACGTTATGTTCACATAAAGTGAGCACATTATGAAAAAGTTAAAATAAAAAAACAAACCCAAGCCCACATTTTAGACTCATGGCCTTGAGTCATATAGCTAGATCTCTTGCATTATATTGGCCAAAATGTAATTGTTCTTTGGAAATTTAACAAGGATATTCACAATGCCACACTGTTGAAGTTGTAAGTGCTAAATTTAGGGTATTAGAGTCAAATTTGATTTGCATTTTAAAAGATGATTATTTTTATGAATTTCATGTTTATTTTAATTCTTTATATAAGATTGATATTAAACATAATCTAGAGCCAAATTTAGATAATGAAATGCATGATGACAACCATGCAATACCTGAGTCTCCTCCAAAACTTCTAACAAACCTTGGAAAAATTCAAGAGGATTTGGTAGAGAATTTGGAACAAAATAAACTTCAAATTATAGAGCTAGTTTCAAAATTGAAGGCTTCAACATCAAAAACCCCACGATAGATCACTTGCTTAATCATTGGAAGCAATGATGATTAATGTTTACATAGTGATACAAGTTAAATAAATCAAAGGAAAAGTTATAAAGGTTCATTTTGTGAATTTTGTGTGACAAAATTACCATGTGATGAAGTGAAAAGGAGAGATAACAAAAGAACAAATATATACTCTTTTTACAGATCCTAGAACCAATACACCCCTTTCTGTGACTTCAAAGAGATTTCTAATACATTGATGCAATCATGATGAGATAAACTATATTTTTTGGGATACATGGTGGTTGGTATTTGACCAACCTCCATGTGATAACCATGAGGTGCCATATATTTTCTAAGAAAACTTTACTGTGAGTTTATTCTTCATGAAATTCTTAATTATTTTGATAGGATGGACTTTTAGGGTAGATATGGGGGATTTTCACAAGATAGAACAAGAGCTCTTTGGGTAGGAAACTGTCAACAAAGACCACTAGCACAAAAATCTACTCATGTGACAATTTCATTAATCTTCAAGGGGACTATGGAGGTGCAAAATCTCCATGCAATTTCCACCCTCATTAAAACACTTATAACACATGACACATATATCCCAACCTTCAAAAACTAATCCAACAACCTGACCATCTAGTTCTAGTGATCCTAATTGTCACCTATGCTTGAATTTTTATAATCTATACTTTGGAAGAGATAACGATGTGGAGGGTGCCACCTCCCATGAGTCTACTCATTGTCACCTTAGATATTTTGGGAGTATAGAGAGGGATTGAGACGATGCATCAAATAAGATGGCGATGAATGATGAGTTGCTAAATGATTTGTTTCATGATCAAATACATGTATTTTCATATGAATTTATAATTTTTTTTTATTTTATACTTAAAATTTATAAATTTTATGTAAATTATTTTTTAATTATAAAATTGAATTAAAATTATGCATAAACAATAGTACCATCTATCTTGATGGTAAAAAGAAATTTTTTAATAAATCTATGGCCAAAGCTAACAATCAACTGCAAATCTACACGAATCCTTTCCCATCCCATTTTGCTAACTTGACCACATCAGCTTCTTCATCTATTGATCCCAATCCATTTGAGTATGTGAACATGGTTTCATTCACTCATATTCCTTCTTTAGGTCATGTGGATAAAACACCTGATATAACCTTCACACCATGTGACTTGCCTCTCAATAGGGAACCTTCTTCATTGTACATACCTACTCAAGTCAATGATAATGTTGTGACTGGTGATATGGTTGACCCTATGATTTGGGTTAATGTCATCATGAAGGAGATCGTCTTCATAAATAATCTACACAAGGAGAAACATGGTAATCTACAGACCATGCTTCATACACATGATGGTATTTTTGTTTCGCCTATTGGCTCTATCACTTTGTCAATCCTTGTTGGACCTAAAACTCTTGAAGTTCCATTTGTTGTGATATAAGAATCTGACCTATTTAGGGTTAGACCATATCATTTTTTATGTCGTGTTCTTGATATCTTTCAAATATTCTTCATTTTATACCTTGTCACCTGAGCTTTGTACTTTGAGGTAATTGAGGGCTATTTGATCCTTGTAAACTCTATTTTTCTTGAGTCTCGAGAGTAGAAAATCCCCTCCTCTACACATGTAAAATAGTTACCAACTAAGGAATAATAATTTCCCTCCAAAAGAAAAAATATTGTTGTATTGCCAAGAGTAGAAGAACCTAGTTCAAGAATAGAAAAGAACAACATCAAGAATGACAACCCTAAGGAGATGACAATAAAAAATAAGATCTAATGCAATATCCATCAAGAAAAAGGAGATTCATTCTAAAAGGAAATTTAAAAAAGGTGATATCTATAGCGATGAAGGACATCTCAAATGGAAAGAACCATGTGAAATAGCAACATGTTCCTCCTTAGTTGTTGGATAGAGTTGTGGATAAAATAAATTTACTTGACAAATTAAAAAGTAATGTTCCTATATCTTATGGTTTTCCAATGCATTTCATTCCTCAAGCAAATGATATTTAACAAACCCACAAGATACACCATTTCCTATATATAACCCTTTGGATATGGCACAAGTGCTAAGAGGGTGATCCCACAATAGTGGTTTACAATTTTTGGCCAAACTGGACATTGAAATTATTATTTTTAACTAAATCTTCACATTCGGGCACCTATAGCAGCTAAATCGTGAGGAATTTGAAGATGATGCGCTAGAGTCTCATCATATTTTGTCTGTAGATTCTAAAAATATTTAAAAAAAAAAATGGAATCAGATTGCACTTCTTTTTCCATCTCCCACGAAAACTGGTTTTTTTCATAAAACAACATTTTTAAATAGTGACACACAATGTACAATGCATAATTTTTTTTTTCCATGAAGGATAAAATTCTAATTCTTTAGAATTTAGATTTGTAACTCCGATATCTAGTGCTTCCACTTAGTTAGATAGTTTTTTATTGAATATTTTTTCTTTTATCAAGTTTTGAAGTCAAACCAATTACAATTCAAGCATAACGCGACTGTATAACACGTATCTTTTTTTGTATATATCAAAATTCAATTTATTTATTTTTGTTGGATCAAGGAATTCAATATTTGGTGCACTCATATTTTTCAATTTTTTTTTTTGATAATCTGCTATTTTCCCACATGTGCAAAACAGAGACCTTCATTTTCGATGAAAAACCTATGTTTAATAAAACTATAAAAACAAATACATAATAAAACCAAAAAATATTAAAATTATATTCGTTGGATAGTTCATTCTAAGCACTACCTGATTCCAGTTGAGTTTGTGAATATTCCTCCATTTTCATCCTCAACCTGAGCTTCGAAGTGCCAAAATTTAGGTTTTTTTTTGTGTCTCAAGGGGGTGAGGAATAAGGGGGGTTTGTATGAACCCCTAGGGGTTCAAGAAAACCACCCTTCCATAAGGGATTTTGTTGGGTTTTTGGGTGGGAAATAATTAAAAGGGTTCACTCGAACTAGTAGGTTCGTACGAACGCCTAAAATCAAGTTTTTTGCCATGTATTCATTTTTTGTGAGTTTTCCTTTCCCACTTGAATTGTAAACCACTATTGTGGCTTCACCCAAGACAAATCAAAATTATTGTGCCTATTAGTGAATATGGAGGATCCCTATAGGGATAGGTTTTTTCATTCTACCACAAAATAAATTGATTAGCCTATATTGTAAACCCTAATTACAATATTGCTCTCAAAAGATAAAAAAGAAACCATAGAGTTGTACTTAGGAAGGTATTTATCCAATAATTAATGTCATGTTGACCCTTCTACACCATATTCCTAATAATTAATTAGCTTGTCCACAACTATATGTTATATTTCAGTGATTCAAGCAATGTGATTCCCCTCAAAATCATGAATTATTTAGATTTAAAAATGTTGGTGAACATATTTATCACTGTGATATTTCATTGCAAATAGCTCAGACTCGCCCAATGGACAATGAAGAAAACTCCAATAGTTCAAGAGACTGGTATTGGATTAATGATCTTCCTCTGTGTTTGAGAGAGGTGACTCCCTTATATTATTTTATTTTGAGTTTTTTGAGGTATTCTTCTAATAAAAAAGTAGGACAAACATGCAAAAATAGAAAGAAAAATAGAGTAAAACTCTACATGAGATACATAATAAAATCACCTAGACTTCTCAAGAATAGACATAGAATTAAAGTAAGCATAAATAAATAGTGACAAAAAGTTAAACAATTTTTCCTCACAACAATAACTAATAAGATTAACAATTATCCCCTTTTTGACATGCAAGAAAATGAGGAATTGATCACTTATCAGATATAAGATTAATATATAATCAAGAAAGGATATAATAACTCAAATTTTAATAATATTATTGCAATTCCTATAGCCCAAGTGTAGCTATTCATAGTAGAGAGTCATCAAATAAAAATTATAAATTAACATAAGAAAATTTCACAGTCTATGAAAGAAAACTAGACACAAATTTCTAAAATATTCTTTCAAATCTTCAATGAGATGGGAACTCAATGTCTCCTAAATATCCTTGTATAATGGTTGTATTGAAAAGGTAGCCAATTACCACTAGAAATTAATAGATGTAAAACCCACTTGCAAAGCTCTCTAGATGAGAGTCTTGAAAAAATAAAAGAATTCCCCTATTGCCTTGTCATTACATCTTTATAGAATTCCCTTCATAATTGATTCTTGAATATTAGTTACAATAAAGAAACTTTTCACTTAACCTTTGCACATAATATTTTACTCATAAAATGACTTAAAATATTATTAAAAATGAAATAAAAAGATACATCTTAGCTTGAGATTGATTGGTAAGTGATCATCATAGCATCCTACATGGGTCATAGATGTTCCTTTGTAGATGAATTTTTTCAATACTTTCATCTCTACATTCCTTGTGCTCTAGATCTATGCAATGTCAAAATTTAGTGCTTCTCCTACTTCCTAATCCAATATATTTTGAGTACTTTGTATCTTGTGGAAGTTACAAAATCAAAGGTATATCATCTAAAAAATATGACATTTCTTCTAAGTGGTCATTTCAAAAACTTTTCCTCTTAAAACACTTACAGTATAAGATGTTACTTATATTACGATGACTTCAATACTTTCAAAGTAATCCTAGATTAAGAAAATTATTCATTATCTTAATCATTTTCTCATGATGCAAATTTTGGATTTTGTGGTTGTATTTTTGATATGTGGTTGTCATTGATTTCAACACTATTAGCATTAATGTCTTCAAGATAGTACATGTCGAGGATATTGAGAAAATTGTAATAAAATATTACACAGGTTGTCTATGAAGGAGTGGAGATCAATGTGTTGGAAATTTTAGTACGTTGATGGTGAGAGGTTTTGTATTAAAGGGTTTGTTTGCAGATGTATGAAGTTTCTACTCCGTCATTTTCAAAGTTGCACATAAATATTTGAGCAAGTTATAAGGTTTTGTGTTCTAACTGTTATTTTGTTACTAGAAATGGTGTTCACAGAAGAAGATAATGTGTTTTTGGTAATCTGAAGTGTTGCATATGTTCCTGAAGTGTTTGTGGATGTTTCTAGATCATGTTCTATCTATTTTCCACGTCTGCATTGATCATTATTCTCGTGATCCAAGATTTTATCTTGTGTGTTCATGTTTTTCATGTTCATGGTCAACATAGTGATTGTAGCATGTTGTGGATCTTCGAGGAATATTAATTGAAGGTGTTTTGTGTTCGAGGAAATTGTTATGGGTCTCTACTATGTTGTGGCCAACCTTGCTTGATGCACATTGATAATCTTTATTATTTTAGGCCGACAGTTTGCATTCATTCTATTATTTTGTTGAAGCAGACATGAAGCAATGAAATTTCTTGTTGCAGATATATATAAGTGATTGTATTCTCATTTGAGAGGGAGAAAATATGAAGTGTGTGTGTTATGTGGGAATAAGGTTCAAATCATTCGAAAGTAGAGCAGAGTGTGAAGAAGAGTGAAAGAAATTGAAGAAGTGTTCATGTGCTTAATCGAAACTATACTCAGGAATTAGCAGATGCTACTTTCTCAGTTCAATTTTTTTAGATGGATTTAATCTGAAAGTTTTATGTAAGACAGTGAGTCTTCCTTTGAGTAGTGAGCTCTAGGCAGTGTTCCTGAATACATGTGCATTCCTTATTCATTTTTCTTATAGTTTTAATAGGGTATAACTTGTGGATTAACCTCCATCGTGTTTTTTCCCCTAACCGGGTTTCCACGCAAAAATATTGTTGTTATGTGTGTTTCTAATGTGTTGTTGATTCATGCTTTCACTGTTATTAATTAGATCTGATATTAAAGGTTAATAAGTTTGAATACGTTTAAAATTCTATGAAAAATGATTCACCCCCCTCTTAGTTATCTGCCCTTGTGTTGCCAGCAATTGGTATCAAAGTAGGTTCCTTGGAAGAAGTTTAACAACTTGAGGTGATCTAGGATGAAAACACACAAGAAAGATAGTTTGAGATTTGATGGAACAAGCTACACTTTGTGGAAGGCTAGAATGTAGTGTCATTTGAAGTGCATTGGTGAATCCTACTAGTACATTACAAGTAATAGGTATGTTATTCCTTGGAGTGGCCCTACTACTATTGCTGAGATTAGGGATGTTGAATATAATATCAAAGCTAAGGAAGCATTGTTGAGTTCTTTGACTGATTCTAAGTTGATGAATAATATGGATCTAAACACTGCTTATGAGATCTGGAAAAAGTTGGAAACTTTAAATGAAGGTGATGCTGATGTGAAGATGGCCAAGCTACAGTGTCTGAAAGGAAAATATGAACTGTTGAAGATGGGTAATGATGAGAATATTGCTACTCACATGCAAAGAGTGATTGAACTTGTGTGTGGTATCAAATGTGTCGGTAGACAAGTGGATGAATAAGAAATTGTTGCTAAAGTACTTAAATCCTTGCCTGATGCATACAAAATAATATTTGCATCTATTGAAGAGCTCCAAACTGTGCTAAATGTAGCCAAAGATATGTTGGTTGGAAAACTTACTGATTTTCAATTGAGTGAATTCGGTGATGCCCTTCCTAAGATAGAGTATGCATTTAAAGCTACTACTTTCAAGAGAGGCAAGCAAAGATATGATTTGGGTGAAATTTATTCTAGAAAGGTATTCAAGTATGAGGAAGAAATGAGATAGACTGAAGAAGAAGAAAGAGAACTGAATGAGCTTGAAGCACTTATTCTCAAAAGGGAAGCCAGAGGAGAAGGTAAGTATAAAGGAAAGTTTCCTATAAAAAAAAATTCTTGCAGTAAGATAGGCCATTTTGCTTCAAGGTATCTAGAAAGAGTTCCTAAGCCAAGACCTTACAAGCCTAAATTTAAAAAGAAGTGTTATTATGTTGTTGATGAAGGTGTGATAGATGATGAATCTGACAAAGGGAATGAAAGTGAAGATGAGTTTGTTTTTATTGCTATCAAGGAAAATAATCCCGTGTCTATTGAATCTGCTAGTTGTACAAAAGTGGAGAAATCCCTAGCTACTTGAGTTGAAGAAAAAGATGAATGGGTAATTGACAGTGGATGTTCATATCACATGACAGGTGATAAAAGCAAGTTTGTAAGCCTGGATAATTATGATGGTGGTGTTGTAAGATTTGGAGATAACAATGGTGGTATAATCCATGGCAAAGGATGTATTTATTTTGATGGTAAGCATAATACTGATGATGTTCTTTATGTTGAATTTTTGAAGCATAATATTATAAGTGTTGGACAAATGGTTGATAAGGGATATAATCTTCAATTCAAAGATGGAAAGAGTAGCATACTGGGAAGTTCCAAAAATGTGATTGCTTCTGGTAGAAAAACAAAAGGTAACATCTTTCATTTGAATGTTGGTAGTAAAAGTTTCCTGATTGCTCAAGTTGATGAAAGGTGGTTGTGGCATAGAAGAATGTGTCATGTAAACTTTGGCAATATTATCAAGATAAGCTCCTCATATGCTGTGAGAGATCTTCCTAAGTTGGTGAAACCTACTAATGTCATATGCATGGAATGTCAGTTGGGAAAACAAACTAGAATTTCATTTTGGATCAAACAGTATTGTTCAAATGAATTGTTGGAGCTTGTGCATACTGACTTGTGTGGTCCTGCTAGAGTTAGAAGTATGCAAGGTTGCAATTATTTCATGTTGTTTATTGATGATTACTCTAGGATGATGTGGGTTACTTTCTTAAGGGAGAAACCTGAAGCTCTAGAAAATTTCAAGAGTTTTAAGGTTATGGTTGAGACAGAGACAAGTCTAAATATTAAGTGTCTAAGATCAGATAAAGGTGGTGAATTCACTTCTGGTGAGTTTAATTCTTTTTGTGAAGAACATGGGATAAAGAGATAGTTATCTACACTGCGAACCCCTCAACAAAATGGAGTTGCAGAAAGGAAGAATAGGACAGTTCTAGATGTTGATAGAACCATGATGCTGGAAGGAAATGTCCCTCGTGTCTATTGGAGAGAAGTTGTAAGTACTGCTATTTATATCCTTAATCGGGTACAAATCAAAGGTAATACCAGTAAGACTCCTTTTGAGCTATGGTTTGGTCATAAGCCTACTGTTAAATACTTCAAAATCTTTGGGAGTAAATTATATATTAGAAGAGATGAAGATATAGGATATTTTGATGCTAGAAGTGATGAAGGAATATTTCTTGGTTATTTTACTAAGAGCAAGGCCTACCATTGTTGCAACAAGAGATTGAAGAAAATGGTTGAAAGTACAAATGTTAAGGTTCATGAAGACATTGCTAGACCCTCTAGAACTCGTGGATATGATTTTGATGATCAAAATGACAGTACAAACAAGAGTTAGACTTTAAATCAAGTTTAGATTGTTCTGGTGAATCAAGAAGATCAAGAAGAAGGAGAGACTAGTGAAAACACAAAAGAGAGATCACAAGAGCCTGAAACTCAAGAACACTCTAAGAATCCAAGGTATGTGAGATTAAATCATTCAAAAAATTAGATTATAGGAGATAAGAATAAAGGTGTCCAAACTAAGAGAAGAATTGCAGAAGAATATTGTTTAATTTCAAAGGCTGAGCCAAGTAATGTCAATGAAGCATGCAAAGATGAAAATTGGATTGAAGAAAAGAAAGAAGAACTACAAAAAATTGAGAAGGGTAATACATGGATTCTTGTTCCTAGACCTAAAGACAAAAATGTAATTGGAACCAAATGGGTCTTTAGAAACAAGTTGAATGAACAAGGTGAAGTTATCATAAACAAAGCAAGATTGGTGTGCAAAGGATACTCTCAGATGGAAGGAATTGACTAAAGAATTTTTTTCTTTTGATGTTAGAATTGAAGTTGTGAGATTGTTTCTTGCTTATGCTACTTACAAAAACTATAAATTTTATCATATGGATGTCAAGTCAGCATTTCTAAATGGTGAATTAGAAGAAGAGGTGTATATTGAGAAACCTGGTGGATTTCAATTGACTGATCAGGGAGATATGGTTTGTCGGTTGAAGAAAGCATTGTATGGACTCAAACAAGCCCCTAGAAATTGGTATGCAAGATTGGATAAGTATTTGTTGAATCTTGGATTTAACAAAGGTACTACTGATAGTAATCTATATTTCAAAATTGATGAAGATAAAGAATTGTTTGCGGAAGTCTTTGTTGATGATATAATTTTTGGAGGAGATGATGGTTTGTGCATGAAGTTTTCTAATGAGATGTAAAATGAGTTTAAGATGTCAATGATTGGAGAACTAAAAATATTTTTGGGATTGAAAATTACTCAATTATAAAAAGGAATCTTTATATCTCAGTCCAAGTATGTGAAGGAATTGCTAAAGAAATTTGGTATGGAATATTCAACGCCAGTTGGTACACCCATGGTGACTAGATGCAAGTTAACACAAAATGATGATTCTCCGAAGGAAAATCAGACTAGATATAGATCAATGATTGGTGGATTGCTTTATTTGACTCAAACTAGACTAGATATCATGAATGTTGTATGCACTGTTGCTAGATTTCAAGCTGATCCTAAGGAATCTCATGTGACTACTATGAAGACGATTTTTAGATACTTGAAAGGAATAGTTGATTTTGGCCTATGGTATCCAAAATATGATGATCTTACTTTAAGTGCCGTTACTGATGTTGATCGGGAAGGAGATGTAAATGACAGGAAAAGTACTAGTGGTGGCGTATTTTCTTGGGAAAGAAGGTGATTTCGTGGTTAAGTAAAAATCCTAATGTCGTTTCTTTGTCTAATGCAAAGGCATAATACATTGTTGCTGCAAACAATTGCACTCAAGTATTGTGGATGAAGTAGATTCTGAAAGATATCAGAGTTGTGTATGATGAACCTATTTCCATATTCTATGATAACTCAAGTGCTAAAAACATTTCTAATAATCTGTTGCTGCATTCAAAGACCAAGCATATATCTATCAAGTACAACTTTTTGAGAGATAAAGTGAGTGATAAGGAAGTCATCCTGGAGTATGTGCCTACTAAGGAATAGATTGCAGACATCTTTACTAAGCCTTTGCCTAAGGATACTTTTGAGTATCTCAGAGGGAAGTTAGGGGTGACTACCCCTCCTAATAAGAACTAAGATGCATAGTCTTTGCATTATTCCCTATATTCATAGTCGTATCTTGATCCAAATTGATGTTGTGGTGGCTGCTACTCAGAGAGAGTAGTCAGATGATTCAGATATGTCATTAAGAGCTTGTGTACCTCTTCCATTGATGTAAAAGGGGGAGAAGAGTAATGTGAAAGAGAAAGAAGAGAAAGGTCTAAAGGGGAGATTGTTGGAAGAAGAGTTAGTTGTGTTGATGGTATTTTTCATATCATGTGTTGCCATCAATGCCAAATGGGGAGATTGTTGAATGTTGTGATTGTATTGCTGATATGTGGTTTTCATTGATGTCAACACTATTAGCATTAATGTCTTCAAGACTGTATATGTCGATGATATTGAAAAAATTGTAATAAAATATGTTACAGGTTGTTTGTGAAGTAGTGCAGGTCAGTGTGTTGGAAAATTCAATATATTGATGGTGAGAAGTTGTGTATTAAAGGGTTTGTTTGCAGATGTATAAAGTTTCTACTCCATAAGTTTCAGAGGTGCATATAAATACTTGAGAAAGTTATAAGGTCTTGTGTTATGACAAATTCTTTTACTGGAAATGGTGTTCACAAAAGAAGATAATGTATTTTTGGTAATCTGAAGTGTTGCATATGTTCCTAAAGTGTTTGTGGATGTTTCTAAATCATGTTTTATCTGTGTTGGACGCCCGCATTGATCATTGTGCTCGTGATCCGATATTTTCTCTTGTGTGTTCATGTTTTTCATGTTCATGGTCGACAGAGTGATTGTAGCGTGTTGTGGATCTTCGAGGAAGATTAATTGAAGGTGTTTTGTGTTTGAGGACATTTTTATGGGTCTCCATTATTTTGTGGTTGACCTTGGTTGATGCACATTGATAATTTTTATTGTTTTGGGCTGACAATTTGCATTCATTCTATTATGTTGTTGAAGTTGACATGAAAAAAATGAAATTTCTTGTTGTAGATATATATAAGTGATTGTTTTCTCATTTATACAGGGAGGAAATGTGAAGTGTGTGTGCTATGTGTGAATAAGGTTCAGATCATTTGAAAGTAGAGCAGAGTGAAAGAAAGTGAAGAAGTGTTCATGTGCTTAACCGAAACTGTACTCAGACATTAGTAGATGGTACTTTCTCAGTTCAATTTCTTCAGATGGATTTAATCTAATTTTTTTATGTAAGACAATGTGTATTTCTTTGAGCAATGAGCTCTAAGCAGTGTGCTTGAATGCATGTGCATTAATTATTCATTTTTCTTATACTTTTAATAGGGTATAACTTGTAGATTAACCTTCATCATGGTTTTTCCCCTAACAGGATTTCCACGCAAAAATCTTGGTGTTATATGTGTTTTTGATGTGTTGTTGATTCATGCTTTCACTGTTATTAATCAGATCTAAGATTAAAGGTTAATACGCTTAAATAATTTTGAAATTATGTGACAATTGATTCACCCCCCCTCTCACTTGTCTACCCTTGTGTTGCCAACAACAAAAAGTAATTACTAAAGAGGATCTAAACTATGAATCAAAATTACAAGATCAATGTCTCTATCCTCAATTTTTTTGATGAATGAATGAGAAAGGATCTAAAGATGGCATTATGTCCTTAGGGTATTTTTGAACATAGGCTTAAACAAATGGGTAGAACTCTAGTGAAAATTTATTTGGTAGTGCACAAGGTGGTGGTTAAATCCCAACAGTTTTCTTTGAAATTTCATAGAGGTTCAACCAACCTTCCTCTTTCTCAAGGGGTAAGTATGGAACAAACTAATTTCCAACTCTAGTATAACCAATTCCAATGCTCTAGCTATCATTTTTAAATTCCAGGGAAATTTGGGGACACATCTCCAACATTATTTGGGGAATCCCCATTTTTGAGATGTTTCAAGGATGGGGGGACACCTAGGGGATGTCCTCAAGTCATCACCAAATTGGGGAAAAATGCAAGGGACATCTCAAAAACCTGGGGATGACCCAAAAAATTAAAGGGGATGGTTGGTCATCCTTGGGATGGTTAGAGGATGTCAAAGATGTCCCCACCCATCTTGGGGATGAAAAATTATTTAAAAAACAAAACCCAAAGATTTAAAAAATGATAAAATTATGAAAATGGTGTGTGTCATGGAATTTTATACATGGTTTCAAAGGTGTTGCCCCTAGACCCCCATGAGGGGCATTTCCTCTCAACCCCATCGGGGTCTACATTCCCAATGTCCACTAGTTATTGGGATCTCTTGTCACATATAGGAAACTTGATTACAATGAGGGGTTTGGGAGTGGAGACCAAAACTGATAATGTAGACAATTATCTTTATGACTATCATAATATCATTATCAATGGTGAAGTATTTTACTATCAAAGATTCAAATATCATTATTATTATAAAATATAAATATCAAATGTATTTACAATTCTATGTTTAAAAAAAAAAATTGCACACATACACACACAAATTAAGTTTTGACATTTACTAGTTTGTTCATCTCTCATGTGAATTTTCAATTTAACACAAATGTTATATATTAAGATTCTATAATATGTTATATATATATATATATATATATATATATATATATATATATATATTATCAATATTATCATATAAATATTTTAAAATTTTCTTATTGTTTTATAACTGTTTCATTTGATGTCCCTTGCCATCCTCATCAGGAACCCCAAAATGCATCCCCATCCCATCTCGAAAACTTGAGGTTTGTGTTCTCTAGCGAGATATAATTTTAGGTGCTGATAAAGGTATCCTATTGCCCCATGGATTTTGCTAGGATTGTACTAACATCAAAGTCTGTGATCTTTACTTCACCTTTGTGATTTACTTAAAGTGAAATTTAAACCCAACCCCACCTAGAAAGTCTACAATGAAGTCCCAGGCCGGCTTAACCGGCACACTCTAAGCCTTGAATGCTTAGTGGCTGAGCCCATGTGGGGCCCTCTTAACTCAGCCTCTTTTGCTTCCGTAGAATTTTCTTAACCACACCTTTCCAAATCTAGTTTAACACTCCACCGTTGCAATTTACATTTGGCATTCTCGTTCCTGTTCTGTAGTTGTTCGCGTCACGATTTGCTTGGTCATTGAATCAGACGATTTAGTTTAATCCCACATTCATTTTGTTACATGGAATGGGGTGAGAGTAGTTTTTATAAAAAGAAGAGTGGGTTTACCATTTATCTAATAGAAAATAAAAAATTATATTTTAAAGTAAACTATTTATTTTATTTAATAGTATTATTATATTTAATTATTTATTTTAAAGAAAACTTGTTTATTATATTTTATTTAAATAAAATAATTATTTTTTATCAAAAAAAATTGATATTAAAATTAAATAAATTAAATGTCAAGTTAAGCATAAATTTAATGATATAAATATGTTATTTGAGATGATGTTGATTATTTGAAGTGTTAGAGGTTTCAAGTTGTTTATTCTTTCTTGATAAATATTGGGTACTTTGAACAAAATTAGAAAGTAAATAGTTGAAGAATTGTTTTTTAGATTCCAATTAGAAATTTGGTTCAAATAGAAAAAATGAAAAGGTCATGGTGGATCAAAAGGGTGGCAAGAGAATATTCTCTCATAAAAATAAATTATTATTTAAAATGTTTCTACACATAAGATCTAGTTCCTTTTATGTCATATACAAATATTTATGATTGGTTGAAAGAAAAAAAATTATAAACATTTCATAGACTTGATTATTGATAAGTGTAAGTGGTTGAATGGTGATTTAGTACTTAAAAATTTGAATGGTGAGATTTTATTAATGTAGGGAATGCGATATTTATATTTTAATAATTTTATACATTTTTATAAGAAAAGATTGTGTACAAATATAAATTGTAATTAATTTTATTTTTAATTTCATTTTATTGTATCTAAATTTCTTTTGTTTGGTACTATAATCGACTCTTTTCTATACAATGTTTTGGTCTCTTAATATGTTTAACTTTTCTCAAGTTTATAAAAAAAAAAAAAAGTTTTAATAAATATTGTTATTTATAATTATGATATAAAAAATTTAGCTATGTAGGATATGATTCCTTTATGTCATATATGAATATTCATGAATGATTGAAAGTAATAATTCATAAAAAAAGTTCACAAACTTGGTGATTGTTAGGTGTAAATAGTTAAGAGGTGATTTAATATTTAAACATTTGAATTAATTGGACTTGTTAATGTAGGGAGTCTCATATTTTTATTTATAATTATAAGTTTAAGAATTTAAAACTTTTTTGTCATAAAAGATTAAGTGTAATATATTGGAATACATGGTTATTTTTTGTTCATGTTTTTCTTTTATGTAACTTTTTCTTTTTTTAGTATGATTGTCTTTTCTCTATTGGATGCTTTTGTTTACATATTAGTATGTTTAACTTTCTCAAATTTCTACAAAAAATATTATTTTTTATAAATTTTGCTATATATAATTACGATTTCACATATTACAACATTTAAGATTTGATTCCTTTAAGTCACATATAAATATGTTTAGCTTTATCAAAATTATGGAAAGCTTATTGTATTTTATAAAATCTGTTATTTGTAATTATGATATCAAATCATAATTACAAATAACGAATTTTATAAAAATAACAAGCTTTACACAATTTTTTTGAAATGATTATATATTATCAAAGAAAAAGTGGGTTACATAGTACATATTGCACTCAAAAAGAGCATAACAAGTCTAAGAGACCAAAAACCAACATAGATATGATTTGTTTTTACAGATATGAATAATTTTTAGTGCTCAAAGCCATAACAACCTAGATATTACAACTTTCACTGTATACATTCATATCATAAAACCCAATGGGTGGATTGATCTTTAAGATGTTGTCATTGTTTCTCACCACCTCTAGCTTGCAATCAACCTTATTAATTCTTTGATTTTCTTTGAGACCCATGTCTTCAAGGATCATATCATATTTTTATTTTTATGCCTTTCTTAAAATTTCAAGTAGTTCTCACAAAATGATTGTTTCCATCCCTAACATAGGGCCAATATTTGGTTGTCTTTACCTTAGGTCTCAAGACATTGACTTGGCCTGTGTCCAAAACCTCCCATAACTTATTTTTGGTCACTTCCAATGTTAGAGTAACTTGTAGGGAAATATAAAAATATGAGTATTTTGTAAGACTCGAAAAAGTGTGTCTTCCTTCCTTGAAAATAACTCTCATTTTTTTTGGTAAAAAAAAATGGAATATTAGTAGTTAAAATCAACCAAAAATACTAAATATTTACTCACACATTCAACATAACCAAATAAAAATTCTTGCCATGAAATTTTCCTCTTGATATCCCACCCATTCAAATCAACAAAAAATAAAAGCCAACTTTCTTTAGCAAAGAAATGGTCAAAGAAAATATGGTTCACTATTTCAAGAATTTCATAGATAGAGTACATGTTATTAATAGGTTGGACATGCTTTAGATTGATAGGTAAATTTTTAAATAAGAGTAGCCATTTAAAATAGGCTTTCTTCAGTTCAATCACATTGGACCAAAAATGTTTAAGAATCTTAGATCATTTCCCATCACTAAAGTTCAATTACCAACAATCATTAAGGTGTAGGTGATAAGCTCTTAGGACTTTGATAGAGAGTTGTGGGTCTTTTTGGAGTTCACTTTATAGAGGGAAGTTCTATCCCACCACTTCAAGTTGTCATAAATTCTAGGTTCAAAACTTATTAAATAAAAAATAAATTGAATGCTCTCACAAGATTTTCTTAAGACTATATTTCCTCCTTTGAAAAGTGGTAAACCATACCTAGTCCTAAGAGAAGCCCAAGACTTGGTCTAATTATTATTCATTGTGTTACCAAAGTCTTTGATGTCTTTACTAGCCTAGCTCTTGGAAAAGAAATCATGTTATAGAATCATGGGCTTCTTCTTCCATTAAAGATTCCACCACATTTTAACTTGAAGCTGCAATTTTTCTCTTCCTTATTATGGGCTTTATTTCCTTTGATCTAGTTCCTAACAATTCCCCTTGCCTTCCAAATACTATTAAATACATTAGATCTAAAAGGGGATAAAGAGAACTTTCCAAAAAAGGAGTCATGAAGATGTAGGCCCTTCCAAATCCTAGCCTATTTAGGGACTATGATGCAAGAACTTCTGGAGGTCATAAATTTGGATTTTGGAGTCTAATTGAGCTTTCATTAGTTTTTTTTCAAGATTTTTTCAATTTAATTTCAAATTATTATGTGTAATTAAATTATTAAGTTGACAATTAAAAAAAAAATTGAAAAATATCTTAAAAAAACACTCAAAGCACTCCCAGGTCAAAATTTATGACCTCCATAGGTTCTTACATAAAACTACCATTTTAATTTCATTCCTCACTAAAAAAAATTAGGTCTCTTTACCACTGAGAGATTTGGCAATTCATTTAGTAGAAAGGGAAATTACTTATAGTCAAGTATTTCAATCCAAGGTCACCGTTGTCTTTATCTAAACAATACCAATCACACTTGATAGTAGATGTGTGTCTTATTTCTTTCCCATTAGACCAAAGAAAATTCCCAATTCTCTTTAGAATTTCATTCACTTGATAGTTGCAAAACAATCATACTGAAGCATAATATAAGGTATAGGAGGATGTTTTTCTGAAAAACTTGCACTCTACCAACCAAAAAAAGATATTATCTAATCTACTTGGATATTTTTTATTCAATAATAATTTAATCTAATCCAATATTGACTTAAGAGAAGGATTGATTTCAAATGAGATTCTTAGGTATCTCACTTGCAAGTTCGATCCACCCCATAGCATCTCAAATTTTTTAAACCAATAATGATTCAAAGAAGAATTCCAACTAGTACGATAAGATTTCTTTTAGAAATATTTGCTCTAGATGCTTTGCAAAATTTTTCTCTTGCTCATCAAGTTCTCAAAACTCATTTTCTCCTAATTCATAAAGATTGCAATGCATATGCAAATTGTATATTTAGAAGTTTGTCCTCATTAGGGAGTAAAATTCCTTTGACACCCATTCCATTACTCATATCTATTAAAAAATAAAAGATGACATCAAAGGTGATCACAAAAATAGTAGGGGCAAGTAGGCAACCTTTCCTTGTTGATCTTTGTAGCTAGAAGGCTTCATAGAAAAACCATTTATATCAACTTGAGAAATAGTTTATCCTTGAATAAGACATCTACCATTTGAAAAAAATATTAAGAAAATAAAATGCTTCAAGCTTGTCATTATAATAAATGACCTCTCAACCCTATCATAGGCATTTTCAAAATCAAGGAAGAGCGTCATTTACTTAGTTCATTACATTATGCCAATCAAATAGTCTTCCAACTAATAATAAGATTTTCAAGATATACCTTCCCTTGAAAATACTAGTTTGAGTATTACTAACAAAACTAGGGAGGATACCAATAAGTATAAGAGCCAAAATTTTAGCAAGGATTATGTAAGAAACATTAAGGAGGGTAATGAGCCTCCAATTTCTAATTTGAGATCTATCTCTTTTTGGAGAACCCCTGATGATTCCTCTATTAATTATATTTCTTCCCAAGGAGCCTTTGCTAATAGATTCAAAATAAACCTACAAGAGATCTTCACTAATATAGTTAACTTTTTTCTTATAAAATTTAGTAGGAAGCCCATCTATGCCTGAAGATTTATCATTTTTAAATGTTCTAATATCATTTACAATCTCATCCTTAGAGATATCTCTAGCAAGCCAATCACCATACTCCTCTTTGATTTTCCTAGGGATGACTTGTCTACAATGATCTTGGGCTCTTTTATAGTCTGCATTGCTATCTTCAACAAAAAAATATATTTTTGTAGAAAGATTGAAATTCATTTATAACCCCAGAAAGACCATTTATGTGTTGATTATCCACCCAAATTGATTCAATGTTTTCCCTTTCCTTTTTCTCATTTATATAATTAAAGAAGAAATTAGAACTATTATCTCCATTTTTTAACCAATTTATTTTAGCCCTAAATTTTAAACCATGAATCTTCTTAATTTACAAATTTCTCAATTTTTCCTTGAATCTCACCAAACTCCTCATTCAAGGACTCATACAATTGAGATTCAATAGAGAGAAAATCTTGTTGAAGCAATTCTTAGATCTCCTTCCATCAAAGACTATTTTTTCTCCAACAACTTGGAATAGGGACCTTGAGTTGCTAATATTGGTATCATGTTTGTCAATAGTAGAGAATTTTTTTAGCAAGATCCTATCAATTTATTTTTTTAGCAAATATTAACTTCTTAGATTGAAAATAATTTAAATATTTTAACAAATGCATTAGACGGGCCTTTGGTTATTGGTGATTTAGAGATATTGTGTATTGATAATGGTGTGATTGAAAGGTTTAACAAATATTAGCCATTTTGAAAATCCTATGAAATATAGGTTGAGCAAGTGACTAGATATGGGCACTTTTACATTGAAAGAGGTGTAATGTTATATAAGGAAATCGAGGAAAAAACAAGGAACTAAATAATGATCTCCAAATAATGAGAAAAGAAGAATCTATAAAGAATTTAGTAGTAAGCCATATAGAGGAAATGTTAAAATTTTATACAAATACACAAATAAACAAAAAAGTTTCCATATTTATTTTAAATGTTTGATAGATGTTATTCATTACATATTTTTGGAGTTATTATTGGAAGGAGAATATAATTGTGAACTATATTTTAAGTAAATCTATATCTTTTAGTATTTAAAATTACTTAAATAGTTTCCTCATTGATATCTTGTTTACTTTGGCATGCACCATCATAGAAGTTCACATGTGCATCAAAATCAAAGAAAAAATTAATGATATATCCATGCCCTTTTTCATTACTAGTTTTGGCACACTTTGACTAGATTGTCCTTTGTGCAATAAAAAGTCTACAAATGGCATATTCTTGTGTGAATTTATCTCATGACATTACCCTATCTTGCATAAGATCTACTAGTGCAAACTTGACCTAGTAATTTTGAACCCTATACTTTCAAAATTTAAATTCAGTTTAAATCTTGACAACACCTTCCTACTAGTCATTGTGAGCTTACCTAATGCATGTTTATGTTGACTTGCATGCTATATTTTATTTAAAAACATTCACATAAGCATTTAAAATTATCAAAGACAATTAGGACAATGAGGATTTATCAAAAGATCATTTTCATTGAGAGAAATGTAATAACATTTTCTTTTAACATATATCATAGTGCCTTTAATCATTATTCTTGTCATGGAATTGGTTTGATTAGGGCTATAATTGAGGAGAACAAAATCCTCACAATTTAGCAGATTCCCTAATTTTTTTGCTGCTAACACAAGCCTCACAATTTAATAGATTTTGTAATGGTGTTTCTAAACATTGTCAATCCATAATGAAATGTAAATGATAGAAGATAAAAGTGGGTGAATTCAAGAATTAATGTTTTGCTAATTGATTCTTGCAATTATAGATTTAAGCTTGTACATTGTTTTATTTTGTACACATATCTAAATCAAAGAAAAGAACATTTA
The DNA here is from genome assembly GCA_007115665.2 of Sequoiadendron giganteum. Taxonomy (NCBI): domain Eukaryota; kingdom Viridiplantae; phylum Streptophyta; class Pinopsida; order Cupressales; family Cupressaceae; genus Sequoiadendron; species Sequoiadendron giganteum. The sequence goes on along the minus strand of CM021102.1, from coordinate 430,526,227 downwards.
ATTTTCATATTTTAAGACATTTATAGAATCAATTCCAAAATCTTCAATACTTCAAACAATAACATATTCAAAGATAAACAATTTTAATATCAATTCTTTTATAAAAAAAAATAATAATTATATTAAAATAAAACATAATAAATAGTATTTCATTAAAATAAATAATTAAAAATAATGACATTACCAAATTTTATAAATAAGATATAAATCTTTTAATAAAATAATTATTACTTCAGGAAAAAAAAAAGTCATTTCTATTTTTTAGTAGACAAAAGATAGATCCCTCTCTTGTCAATATAAAAGCTACACTCACCCTAAGTCATGTAATGAAATGAATTTGGGATTAAAACTAAATCCCCCGATCCAAAATCTATGATGCCAAGACATGATGAAATGTAGGGAGTGGGCTATAAAGAATGAAAATACCCAAGTGGGGCTTAAAATGTAAGGAATGTGAAATGCCTAACTTTTTCCATACATTGCTGGTTTGAGTCCATCACTGCATCCTTCCCTGGAGTTGATCAAATGTCTGTTGTTCTCATGGAGGAATCAACACATTCTGTCTGTACGGATTTATTGCACGCAGAAGGCCCCTGGGACTGTGAGGAGATCGTGATCCAATTTATTATTTCTGTTTAGTTAATACTAGAAAGAGTTATTTCCGCATCAATCTAGATTGGAGAAAGCTTCGACCTACATTAGTGATAGTGTTGAAGTCGAAGCCTGCGCTGTCCATAAGCGATGGGGTTCGCCCTTACTTGAAAGGAAAGGATCAGAACATGACAAGCAAAGGAAAGGATCAGAACATGACAATCAAATGTGTAAATAAAAAATGGCAAACGTGAATAGCTAAGGAACAAGAATGGGAACGGGAATGCCAAATGTAACTGCAACGGTGAAGTGCTAACGAAGATTTGAAAAAGAACGGAACGAGAATGCCAAATGTAACTGCAACGGTGGAGTGCTAACGGAGATTTGAAAACGTGCGGTTAAGAAATGCTACAGAAGCAAGAGAGGCTGAGTTAAGAGGGCCCCACATGAGCCCGGCCACCTAAGCATTCAAAGGCATAGAGTGTGCCGGTTAAGCCCGGCCTGAAGTCCCTCCCCTCCTTGCACTCTATTCTTAACTTTTTTATAAGTATTCTGGACTAATTTTAAGAGTAACCAAAGCAACCTCCTAAAACGGTGTTGGGTCTAAATCTGCGATTTTTACATGAATATTCTGTATTGAAGATGCAATCTCAAAAAGTGTAACCGCCCACCCAACTCGTCAACTATCAGAATGTTGTCAAACTGATTTTTTTATCATTCTTGCAGTGTGGGAGCACAAAACACATTTAATCGGCTCTAATTGTTACACCTCACCTCTCTTGAATACCTATTATGCTATGTTTTATACATCGACAATGTAATAATGGTGTGCTCCATCATGCCGCATAGCAAAGACAAACTACTCAAACTTTTATCAAAGCATTTCCAGCTTATAATATCTACTAAAAATCCCCTTTCCATTACGCCTTGATAGACGCCATCCCTGTTCCAAAGCTTCTATTTTGGCATGGGCCGAGAGGATGCTGGAAGAAGTTTGTCTTTACATCACTGCAAACAACATTTTCTTGAAAGTTTCTAAGCCACATCACTGTATAGACCGTGTAATGATGGCACCCTGTTGAACACTCCACATGCCTGTTCTGTATCTCACCCTTTTGCACCTATATTTACTAGTGCATTTTCACTTTCTTGAGTGTCAGATGAAAAAGAAGTTTGTGAAACTCCAAGATGCACGAAAAAATAATGTTATTCTCATATATGTCATTCTTTCCAGTGACTTTCAGCCATTCGGGAAGTTAGGAAACTTAAAAACTTATTGACAATAATGAGTTTCAGGGATTTGGGAGGTTAGAGAACCTTAAAAACTTTAAAATTAAGATTTTTCATGACTCTGAAACTTGTTTATAATATAATTTCAGGATTTCAAGTTTTTAACAAACTTAGAAAACTCTCTTCAAGATAGATTTGGCGATTTCAGTATTTTGTCAAACTTTCTAATTTGCAGACTTTTTACTCACCATCTAAATAGTAATTTTGTGGTTTCAGTTAGTTAGCTAGCTTACTATCTTTCTTAAAATTAAAGATCTTGAAGAATTTTGAATTTTGACAATAGTCAACAAAACATTGCACAAGTGCAAGGAACTAATTTTTTCTTTGTTTGGAATTATCTTAATTTTGATAAGCAATAAGAGTTTTTCAATAATAAGTAACATTTACAACCACTTCAAATCAATATTGAAAAATTCAATCATTTTCTAAATTTCAAGAGCAGTCTTTTATGGTCTCTTTTTTTCCTTCTCAAAAACTGAATCTACAAGTGCACATTATTTTTCTTATATGTGAATATGATTACAAAATTTCAAGGATAAGATGAACCTCTGAATTGAGTTGCAAATGTATCAAACGCAAGACTTAAAAAAATATAGAATAAAGTAATCTGCTAAAATTCTATAATTGTTTCCTAGATCTATTATTTGCAGTTTTGAAATGTAGTAGGTTGCATGAGTTGGCATACAACACTAGTAAGGAGTGTATCCATGAGCTCAAATACCAAAAAAACATACCAAGGATCAAAATTTGATCAAAAAATTGATCTAACATAACCCCTTTAAGAAAAATTTATCAATCTGAAACAAAAACTAACCTTTGTACCTTAAATATCAACAAAGACCCAAAAACTTTGTTATATAGGAAAAAAATAAAAATCAAAAATCAAATCCATACAAACTGACATTATAAAGAAAAGGAAAAAACTAATATGCATCAATCCTCTTTCAAGAATTTTTTATATTAAAAATCCCACTTTAATCCCCTTTTTAACTCAATCTACAAGTTACTCAAGGATACATATTTATAAAAAACAAAAAAAAAATTGTACTTATAAAATATAGACCAGAATTATAATATGCTTAAAATAAAATTAATTATTTCAATAATAAAAAATATCAAATATAATTTATTCAAAACAAAAAAATCAAGAAATAAATTTGTAAATTTTAGTCAATAGAAAAAAAATTAAAAATTAAAATCATCAAATAAACATAAAATTCATTTCACAGTTCAAAATATTTCTACATAAATAAAAAATATCATATCTAAAAACAGACATAGATAAAACCACATAATCGATGTCTTCATTTAATAGATAACAACATAATTGCTTTAGAATGAAACATAACACAACAAAAAATGATCTGACGTGTAAAGATTCCCGAGAAGAAACTCATTGAAATAATGTTAAGTGACTTACCTCAATATTATGCACAAATTGCGTCATGCTATCAACGATGAGAAAAAAATTAACGAAAAAATTTGGTTGCGAGTTAAAATTAATTGTCGAACAATTCAACTCCGTGAAAGTTGTTTTTTTTTTCAGCGTGAGACAACTTTCCGGGTGAGAGCTGTGAAAAATCTATTGCAGTTACTGACTATTAATCTCTTATTTATAAAGATTATTTGACTGCCGAAAATTAATTTAGAGCAAATATTGAAAAATAACACAACTGCAACTTCACAAATAAAACCATAGGAATAGAGAAGAAAACATGCAAAATAATAAACACAATATTTATAGAGAAGAAAACATGCAAAATAATAAACACAATATTTTTGGACAACTTGTCCCTGGAAAAACCCCGAAGAGAAAACCAGTACTGCAAATGAGAAATTTTATTAAACTTCAGCAAATCAAGAGATACACAAACTGCTTGCCTCTTACTGGCAGAGCTCCGACAATATTCTTCTCTAGAAATTCTTCCCGTAATTTCTCCTACTGAAATTCCACTGTTGTTGTCTCCAACGCTATCACTGCAAGACTATTTTCTCTCACTGCAAATTTATTTGCTATCACTACAAATTTATTTTCTATCACTACAAATCTTTCTCAAATGTGTGTATTCTCCAAATTCCTATTGATCCCCTTTTAAACTATTCTAATTGGAAAACCAATGGTCATGATTTAATCTCAATCAATGGCTAAGATTAATTGGACTCTAACAAACCCTAACTAATGGGTTTCTAGAAGTCTCTAAAGGAATCAGTCAATTAATTAATTAATTATCTCTAACTAACTCTTTTTTTGAAGTCTCAAACTAACTCCTTTTTAGAAGTCTAATTTATTTATTTATTTTCTATCACTGCAAATCTTTCTCAAATGTGTGTATTCCCCAAATTCCCATTGATCCCCCTTTAAACTATTCTCATTGGAAAACCAATTACCATAATTTAATCTCAATCAATGGATAAGATTAATTAGACTCTAACAAACCCTAACTAACTCTTTTTCTTCATTCTTGGGAATGGAGAAAACACTTGCCTGAGCTAGAATAAATTAACACTCCCTCTTAGCGAGGAAGGTGTTTTGCATGACACCCAACATATCTTTGAAGAAGATGAATTTTTCCTTCCCCAATGCCTTTGTCAAAATTTTTGCTATCTGTTGATCTATAGGTATATACTGTAGTTGAACAATCCCCCGTTGTACACAATCCATGATGACAGTGATACCTGATGTCTATATGCTTAGACCTATCATGAAACACCAGATTCTCAGACAACCTGATGCAACTCTAATTTTCACAGTGTATCACTGTAGTCTCAACCCTCTGACCAAATAAGGCTACCAACAACTTCTAAAGCTATATCATCTCACACATCGCCACGCTAGCTATTATGTATTCTGCCTCTACAAAACTTAAAGCTGTGGACTTCTGCTCCTGTTGTACCAAGAGACAACTCTTGATCCCAAGCTAAAACAACACCTTGAAGTGTTTTTTATATCCACTGTACTGCATGCTCAATCTGTGTCAGTATAGCCTATCAACCTAATACCATCACCTCGAGCATATCTGATCTCATACTCAATTGTACCAGATAAATACCGCAACACATGCTTTTTCGTTTTCCAATGCACTCTCTTTGACTCAACCATGAACTGACTAAGAGTTTACTACAAAGGATATATCTAGCCTAGTGTTGATTAAATACATGAGAGACCTAATCAATTACCTGTATAAGGTGGGGTCTATATTCTTCTCCTTGGATGTGTCTACCTTCTTCCAATTCATGACCATAGGAGTAGACATGGTTCTGCAATCCTCCATCTCGAACCTCCACAAGATTTCTATGCAATATTTCTCATGTCCAAGGAAAATCTCTCCATCTGTCTGCCATACCTCCATGCCTAGAAAGTAGTTTATAAGCCCCAAATCCTCCATCTCAAACTCTACTGCAAGGTCCCGCTTGCACTCCTCTATGAGCCCCAGTGAACCTATTAAAAAAAAGTCATCCACATATAGAACAAGAATGAGAACATCACCCTCAGCCACCAAGTAGTAGAGGTTAGCATCCGTCTCACTCTTCACAAATCCCATTCCCTGCAAGTATCTATCAATGTGCTCATACCACGCCCTGTGAGCCTGCTTGAGTCTGATCAAAGCTCGATCTCTTCAATCTTCACACATGGGTTTCACTATTGTGTGCTACAAATCCCTCTGGTTGTTCTATGTATACCTCCTCTTTCAATTCATCATTAATAAATGCCATCTTGACATCCATTTGATATCAGCATCTGCCATCCCATCTATGTTGCAAGAGAGATCAAAGCTCGTATAGAAGTATACTTGGCCACTAGAGCGAATGTCTCCTCATAGTCTATTACCTCCTTTTAAAATAACACCTTGGCCACAAACCTTGCCTTGCATTTATTGATGCTACCATATGCACCATGCTTAATCTTATAGATCCAGCGTGATCCAACCATTGCCCTATTTGTCAGTCTAAGCACAACCTCCCACACATCCTTCTACACTATTGAGGTATATTCCTCAACCATCGCATCTCACCACTCTTATTCTTGTGCGGCCTCCTGATAGTTGGAAGGCTCACTATCTACCAACTGACTAACTAATGCCATATAGTCATTACACCTGGCTGGTTGTCTCTATTGTCTATTACTCATCCTAGGAGCTCCCACAAACTCCTGAGTATCCCTTTATTTCTATTGGCTACTGCTACCAACTGTAGAGGATGAAATATCAACCTCCATGTGTTCCTGATGCATCTCTTGGATCTGTTGCATTTTTTGCTCCATGCTCTATGAACTCTTCACACTTGAGCTTTTTCTAGTACTAGTAACTGTACTTGAGCTTCACTACCCCTGATCTGATTGCTCGATCCTTGGAGCTTCTACTAGTTGCTCACTCTGATCATCTACTGGAAAATCTCTAAACCTCCTAAATGCCTTGTCCTCCATGAACTTGACATCACGCCTAACTATACTCCTCTTGGCCCCTGGAATAAATATTTGATATGCCTTTGAGGTTTTACTATACTCCACAAAGTACCCTCTCTCTACAGTCTAGTCTAACTTGGAACATGTAGCCCCTGGAATGTGACAATATGCCAAACTCCCAAATATACTAAAGTGGCTGACATCTGGCTTCTTACCTGAGAATGCCTCATTTAGTCTCATCTTGCCCAACACCTTATGTGGAACCCTGTTCTATATGTATAATGTTGCATTGCATGCCTCTACCCATAAATAGTGTGGCATATCCTGGTCATACGACATAGCCCTTGTTGTCTCCAATGTAGATCGATTCTTCCTCTTAGAAACCCCATTCTACTATAGGTTGTAAGGAACAATCCATTCTCTCTTGATTTCTTCCCTAGTACAGAACTCCTGGAACTCTTTTCCTTTGTACTCACCTCCATTTTCTGATTGAAGAACCTTTATCTTCCTACCTATCGAATTCTCCACAAGAGCTTTGAACTCTTGGAAATGACTAAAAACCTCATCCTTGGTCTTCAAGAATTATATCCAGGTCTTCTAGGAGAAATCATCAATAAAGATAACAAAGTACTTGTATCCTCTGAGATACTTCTTCGACATTGGTCCACATATGTCTGAATGTACTAGATCAAGAACACCCTTGAATCTGGGGTCACTCCTTGGAAAAGATGCTTTCACAAAATTCCCCAACACACATCCCTTACATATATCATCATGCTATGTGCTCACCTCTGGAACACCTGTCATTGACTCATGAATCAATTTAAGTGCTCCATGATGTATATGGCCCATCCTCCTATGTTATATCTCTCCTTGATCTATAGAATTATCATTGCTCATCAGTGCCTTATGAGTATCAAACTGCAACCTATAAAGTCGCCTACTCCTAACTCCAATAGCTATGGGTGATTTCCAATCCTTGTGCTTGATTAACACATTTTCCCCTCTAAAGAGTACATTTAACATTTATCCTAAAGGATAGATATGGAAATTAGGTTCATACCCAAGCCTGGCACATGCAACACATCATGAATGAGAATCGACTTGCCATTCTCCCTCTGAAATAGAACAGTCCCTTTCCTAACTGGATTTAGTTTGGACATGTTCTCCATAGAAATCCAGATTTTGATGTCCTCCTCCGTGTAACTGGAGAAGTTTTCTCTAAATCTTGTCATATGAAATGATGCCCCATTGTCTATATACCAAAAACCCTATGAGGTTGAGCTAAACATACAAACTATGAGAGAAAATTCATCCTCCATTCTACTATAGAGCTCATCTGCACTTGTTGAAGTTGTCATCTGCTTCTTGCCTTTCTTCTTCCTTTGCAGGAAATCATTGACATAGTGGTCAAACTCATGATGACCTTAACATTTGACTTTAGACAAGTCCTTCTTCTCACCTTTAGGATTTGATCCTTTGCTAGACCCCTTCTTTGCTTTCCCTTTTCCAGCTAGAGCAATGTTTTCCTATTCTGCCTCACTTTTCTGACTCCTACAATTGGTACCACTGACAAGACTTAGTCTAAGCTCCTCTTGAGTGAATTCACTCCATATTCAATCCCAACTCGGTAAGGTGTCTCGTCCATTAATAACTTGAACAAAGACATCCTATTGCTTAGTAAACCCATTTAGGGCTATCCATACTAGCTCGTCATCATCTGGTTTATCTCCAACAACTACCAACTCATCCTTGACAAGTCTAAGTCTAGTGAGGTAACTTTTAACATCTTCTCCCTTGTTCATTAGGGTATTCCTCAACTTTTCTTTGAGAATCAAATTCCTATTAGTGGTAGAATTTTGGTACAGATTCAAAATGGCATCCCACATCTTCTTCGTTGTATCCAACTCTGCGATATGCAGAAAAATATGATCCTTAACACCATCAAGAATCAACCTTCTCACCTTGGAATCTTCCTTCTTATATGCTAAGAGTTGTGTTGGATTTGTAGGTACAACTACAACACTGATCACATATTCCTTGATACCATTCTCTTCCAGCAATAAAGAAATTTTGGCTTTCCAGACACCAAAATTTGAGGCTCCATCCAATATGTCTTGATCTATTAAACTTGTTGAGGCAATCTCAAATAAAAATAATAATAATAAACAAATAATTATGAAGTGGTAGAACTAGGTTTTATAAACCCTTGATTTTTCTTCATGTGCCTGCACTGAGCTCTTTCTGCCCTCAGATCTACTTTCATACCATGTGAAAATTCTATTGCAGTTACTAATTATTAATCTCCTATCTATAAAGATTATTTGACTGCGAAAATTAATTTACAACAAATATTGAAAAATAACACAACTGCAACCTCACAAATAAAATCACAAGAATAGAGAAGAAAATATGCAAACTAATAAACACAATATTTTTGGACAACTTGTCCCTGGTAAAACCTTGGAGGGAAAACCAATACTGCAAATGAGGAATTTTATTAAACTTCAACAAATCAAGAGATACATAAATTGCTTGCCTCTTACTGGCAGAGCTCCGAAAATATTCTTCTCTGAAAATTCTTTACTTAATTTCTCCTTTTGAAATTCCACCATTGTTGCCTCCAACGCTATCACTGCACCCTTGCTATCACTGCAAGACTCTTTTCTCTCATTGAAAAAATATTTTCTATCACTCCAAATCTTTCTCAAATGTGTGTATTCTCCAAATGCCCATTGATCCACTTTTACTATTCTCATTGGAAAACCAATGGCCATGATTTAATCTCAATCAATGGCTAAGATTAATTAGACTCTAACAAACCCAAACTAACTGGTTTCTAGAAGTCTCTAAAGGAACTAATTAATTAATTATCTCTAACTAACTCCTTTCTAGAAGTCTCAAGAATTAAATAATAATTCTTGGGAATGGAGAAACCAACTGTCCGAGCAACAATAAATTAACAAGAACTGCTACAAAATATATCCTATCACCTAAACGTCTTTTAAAAATTGAGTAACACAAAGCTCAAATGCACGATGCCTAGCATAGGGAATTTTCCTCATTATTTATTGTTATATATAAGAAGAGACCAAAAATGGAATCACTTTTACCATAGAAAACGATTTTATAATCATTTCCATTAGGACAAGTAAAGGTAGTGGAAGTGAAATCCTCAACATAGTTGTAGGCCTAAGGGCATTGTTCCTTAAAAAACATGGAGTAAAGGGTCATTTGGTCACAGAGATGATTATATGTATTATATTTGGTGCAGGCGCTCAGGCATCCTCCACCGCTCACCTTGATCTTGTCGGGGCTGTTGGAATATATGTCGCTCAGGCATGCAATTCTCCCCTAGCACTTAGGGTCTGTTAAAGTAGGAGTTACGGAAAGAAGAAGATTGAAGCCACTGAGGAGAGATATGTCATACATGTCTAGATTCATGGATGGGTTGAGGGAATACTCAACTAGAGTGGTTGGCCCTAAGTTGAAGCCCTAAAAGTTAAGCGTGTCATTGCAGGAACCGGTTTTGCAGGTGCTTCGACCACTGCCATCGAAGGAACACCCCGTACGTCCCCATATTGTGTCATTCGATGTTCCGGTGTGAGGTTGGATGGTCCAAGATTTTGCTTGGTGTAGTTGTTTCCCTCCACCTGGTACTACTACTACCCAGACCGTGTAGGGGCACTTTTTTGTGATCTCAAACATTTTTGACTTCACCATCACTCCTGCAATCAAGAAAGAAATTGTAGATTTTAAAAGTGTAAAATGATAGTAGTCTTTATATCTGAATAGGAAATCATAAATGTTACCTTGAAGAAAAATAGAGGATGTTGCTATGAAAGAAATCCAAATTACTCCTACTCCTGCTCTTGCTCCTACTCCTGCCATTGTTAATTATGAGTGCTAATTCTCATAAAATGAATGAATATTTAGAAGAAAATTGGGAGTCCACTTGCTCAAGAGGAGGAAACTGTGGTGCATATGCTCAGAAGTCTTGTAATGGACTTTGATGCCGATTTTGAAAGTGAAAAGAAACTATTATTGAAAATTTCAGTGGGTCCAACATGCAATGAGCTTTGAGTGGAACTTTTTAAAATCCTTTTAAGACTTTTGTTTGATTAATATTTCCTTTCATACGACAAACTACTTTAACCCTAGGATCATCGACCAAAATGTATATGGCAAACTCATAAAAAAAAAATTAATTAGAGTAAAAAAAATTTAGAGATTGTTTTAGAATATTTTTATAGTTAAATTATTTTATTTTATTTGTATTTATAAGAAAATTGTTATCAATGGGGGTAGCTCCCATTCCATAGAATATGAAAAATAAAAAAAATATTACAATTTGATCATAGCAGTAGAAAGAGAAAAACATAAATGGTACTACTTGCATTCTCTCAGACAAATTTGGGTGGAATCTAATTGAGTATGAATAGGTGAATATTTTGTTCCTTGCCAGACCGCCACTAGTAGTAACTGCATTATCTAGTCATTTTCTTTTTGATGCAATCACAAAGCATATGGCAACCCTAATCGACCCATCGTCAAATTCATCTTCAGGTTCTTTATCACAACATAGGCAGACCTTTTTAAGTGCTAGGAACATGTTACGTTTTATTTCCATCCTGCCAAGTCATGATCCCCAGAAGTGCGTGCATATAGTTAAATTATTAATTATATAAAAAATGATATAAAATAAATGAAGTTCATTAAATGTATTGTTTATAGGATAAAAATAATTGAAATAATATTTTATTTAAAATAGGAGGAAACTAATTAGAATTTAAAAAGTATTTGACGGAAGTTGGTTGTGTTGCACTTTGTTAAAGGTTTCATCTTTTCTACAATTCTTGGCTCCCCTTATGTCAATTTGTACCATTGTCTTAGGAAACCTCTTATTTTCCCATATTTATTGCAATTTTTTTAGTATGTCCTTTATATGTCCTCAAATAGCTTCAACTTAGTAGTTCATATTGATGTTGATAGTTTGATGACTCTGCATAATGGCTCCTCAAAGCAAGCTTCTCTAAAAATCTGTTCTAAAAGTGTTTCACAATGCACATATTTTGAATCCCCAGTGGATGTGGTCATGCCCATCCTTGAGTTTGATAGTGCTTGTAATTGACCATAGAGAATTTCACTTTAATAAGATATTTTGTTCTAAAAGTGTTTCACAATGTACATATTTTGAATCCCTAGTGGCTGTGGTCTTGCCCATCCTTGAGTTTGATAGTGCTTGTAAATGACCTTAGAGAATTTCACTTTAATGAGTCAACAAGCATTGGGTCTTACATGCGGTTCACCTTGATGTTGTCCAAAACCTCACTAAGAGGTTTTTTTTCAATTTGTCAAGGCTAGCCATGTTGAGGCTATCCTCAAGCACGATCCTTGGTACATGTCCACACATATTTATTGGTCATCCTTAGATCAAATACTTTGTAGTCTCAAATGAAAAGGAATTTTGTGTCTTGGTGGAATGATGGCATCACTTTTACAACAAGGTTTCTTTGTATTTATGGGCGCCACTTGGCCATCTTTCGCCGTAGGTCCTATGAGGCGACCACGACTGACCTTCGCTCAACCACTGAGGCTTTGGAAGCTAGCCCCTTCTCCCCTTCATTGCAAGTTAGGGTGGTGGAATTAAGGCACAAAAAACAAGTTGTGGATAATTATGTTGCTAGAGGTTAACAAATCAAGGCCAAATTAGATTGGCTAAAAATTGGTGATTGTGTTTTTTTTTGCCCTTCGTGCCAATCACTCATCTCCTAGCATCAAAAAAATAAAAGAGGGCACCCAAGTGCTTTCTGAGCTACTTGAAATTCTCCAGGGCTTTGTTAGGCATTATGAACAAGTGTTCATTGCCTAGGAGTACACGCCGAAGTGTCAACAAGCTCTTGAGGATTGTCTTGTTGTTGTACCAAATAGGCTATCTTCAACCCAAAATGAATTTTGTGAGAAATTGCTCACTGTTGAAGACTTGAAGGAGGTTTCTCACACCATGGTAGATGACAAAGCCCTGGGCATTGATGGCTTCCCATGTTAATTTTACAAATCTCTTTGGGACTGTGTTGGGCATGATTTACATAAAGTCTATCTTGAAGCTTTTCATTCTAAAACCCTTGGCAATATAATCAAGAAAGGGAATATTAATTTCATACCTAAATCTGGTGATCCCAAGGATATCTACAAATTGTGGCTTATCACTCTCCTTAATGTTTACTACAAAATTATTGTCAAAGCCCTTGCCTCGAAAATCTGTCATTTTTTTGCCTTAGATTGTGTGCCCGAAACAAATAGATTTCATTAAATCCATATTTATTCTGGATTATATCATTGTCATGTGGGAAGGAATGGAATGTGCCACACGCTCCAACCAAAAATCCATTTTCCTCAAGATTGACTTTTCTAAAGCCTATGACCGCATTGAATGGCCTTTTATCTTTACCATGTTGGTTGCCTTGGGGTTTGGCCCTAATTTCAATCAGGTTGTCTAAAAGCTTTTCTCAGATGCCTCTACTTGCATCACCATCAATGGTCGCTAGTCCCTTGCCTTTGGCTTGTTTCGCTCCATTAAGAAGGGTTGTTCACTTACCCCCTCACTCTATGTGCTTATTGTTGAAGGGTTTGGTTATTTGTTGGCTAATGTTGTTTCCTAGCAGTGAGTTAGAGGCATTTATTTGCCCAATTCGTAGGCTCAACTTGTTAACAACCATTTTTCTTATGAATCCTTCCTCACTCTTCTAGAAGAAGAAAACAATATCAAAGTAGCTTTAGATTTCCTTGAGATTTTCTACCTTACTTTTGGCTTTGCCATTCAATGGAAAAAAACCTTGTGCTATAGGTAGTCTATTCTACCTACTCCTTAGTGGTTTCAATAATATGGCTGGAAGTGGATTGGGCTAGGGGAAATATTTCAATTTCTAGGGGTTCTCGTTTCCTTCCAGGCTTCCCCAATAGAGTTGTGGCAATCAATTCTCTCTCAGATTGAGAAAAAAGCTAGCTTATTGGATTACCAAGCCTCTTTCCTTGGTTGGGAAATTTTAGGTCTACTCTAAAATAATAGTCACTATGCACGTCTACTATTATTCTTGTTGGGATCCTTCGAAAGTTGCTTACACTAAGCTTGAGAAGTTTCAATGTGACTTTCTTTGGGCCTCTTCTGAGACTCATTGAGGGTTTCACTGCGTAGCTTGGGAGTTTTGTTGCCTACCTAGAGACTCTGGAGGGCTTGGTCTACTCTCCAATCAACGAAAAGGGATTGTCCTGTGTGTGAAATGGATAATCAAATCTCTTAATGGAGATGAAGCCTGGAAAATTCTCCTTAGACATTGCATTCAATCTGGCTTTCCTATTCATAGACTATCCTGGAAGGGGATTTGCTTTCAAACCCTTCTGGTTATGAAGGAACCAGTCCAGATTGTGGAGACTTTTGTGGCCAAAATCGTTTGGAGAGCCTGGGAAGTAGTTGAGCCCTAGCTCCATTGAGCTAGCTCTGGTTTCCATGATGGGCTTTTGCATAATCAATAGAATATTTGGTGGTCACTCCTCTTTGCTAGTAATGGTCAGCCGCAGGACAAATAACCTTGGCTTAAGGCTTTAAGATTTCACAAGAAAGGTGTCCAGACCTTGTAACATGTGTTTCACATACCCATGATGTGTATTATGCCATGGGAAGATTTTCATGCTCATTACAGACTTCAGAACCGAGATCGTGTTAATTTTGATGGTTTGGTGAATTTTATTCCAACAAATATGCTTCATAAGGTAGGAATTCATGGTACTATGCCCTAGTTGAAGGATTGGAAGTGGTACCCAGACACCCCTTTCAGAAATTACAAGCCTCAGCTTGGTTATTTGTGGCTTTTTTTGCACTTTCCTATGATTGATAGTTTGAACTAGAGGTGGCATCTTCAATCTTCTATGTCTGTTTGGTGAAAACAATTCTCTACCACTTGGTTTGCAAGTGTTGAGCCTAAGCTCACCCACTTTTATTAGTGTATTATTTTCCAAGGCTTACCAATGGGGTCTCGGCTTGTTCACTTGGGGGTCCAAGTCCCTCGGTGCCCGTTTTGTGGGCAAGATGAGTCTTTTAAGCATCTTTTATGGTTTTATACTAGAGCTCAATAGTTTTGGAATTGGATTCATGACTTCTTTCGGCCATTTCAGATTTTGTCATTTTCTTGGCACATGGTTCTACTGAGTGACTTGCCCAAGCTTCCTGCTAAGTGTACCCAGCTTTGACACACTTTCAGGGTGGAAATCCTCTTTAGTATTTGGAAAGATAGAATTTCCTACATATTTTCTTACAGCTAGATTGAAAAAAATATTTCTTTGTATTCTACAGATATTATTTTCTCCAATGTTCTTTCGCAGATTCAAGTACAAGAAAAAAAAGTTAAACTTGAGGTGTCCCACCTGTAGGTACTTCTAGACCATTAGGGAAATTCCCTGTGCACTGTGGATTGGGTGCCCTCTTCGTCCACCTCTTCCCACGACCAGTCACCTTCACGAGGCCGAGAGTGGAGTGTTCTTACTCACCCCTGCTCTCAATCTCCTCCTCGTCATTGCTCCCACCCTCCTTGGTGGTTACATTCTCCTCCTCTGTGGGCTGACCTAGGGTGCCCCTCTAGAGGGGTGGTGGGGAACGATGGTGACACCTTTGGGTGGCCCTTTGATAATTCTCCTAGTAGCATCTTTGGTTTCTTGGACACTACTAAGTGCTTCCCACATCTAGCTCTGGAAATCTTTCCTCAATGTGAGGAAAAATGAGAAGATAAAGAGAAGGAAGATGATGATGGTTGGGGTCCTTCTAACGTCACTCCAGACCCCACTGATATATGGGGTAAAAATATGGATGATACAGACCCTCCTGGCTCTGCTGACACTACTCTGACCACTTAATGACCTTTTATTTTATATGTTTGTAATTTTTATGCTTTTCTAGGCTAGGCCCAAGTGACTCTCTTTCTAATTTCTTGGGCTAGTCACATGTGACTCTCGGGGTGTGCCTTCTTACCACCCACACTTTTTTTATAAATATGTAACTTTATCTTTATTAATAATATAAATAGTTGCTTATTCATCAAAAAAAGGGAAACTCTATGTGCTATTTTAGCTTGAGTTTCTAGGCTTTCCTCTTGCATGCCAGAACTTTCTGCATCCCATTGCCTCCTCCTTAGGAAATTTTATTTCAATGGAGCTTGACAGGTTTTATTAGAATCATCCATAAAAATGAATTTGTGTTAAGATTGATTTATCCAAAGATTTAAAATAATTTATTGGCATTCAAATAAGTAACCTCTATCACACCCAATAGGTGTGTTACATTAATCTACCCAATTCTTATTTTTAGTGTCATTCATTAAGCATAAAATTAAGGATTTCCCTTTGGCGCCCCCCTAAATCAAAACACCTCGCCATCAATTGAAGTTCCCCACTCTACAAAGGTTCTCACCTCAAAATTTAAAAATAATATGGACTATGATTTCTCACCACAAAGATAAAAATACCAATACTGGCAGGTCGCAAGTTAAAACATAACCCCCTTCAAAATCCTCTGCTATCAAAATGTAGCCAATAGTTGCATCACACCCTTGTAAAATGGGGAAAGAGATTTTTCCACCCTTAGGCAAGCCATCCTCTAGACCAAGGTTTTCTTAGATGTCATAGCCAAGGTCAATTTTATCTTCACAAGTGGAGATTCCTATTCAATCTCCCCCATTTCCATAGTATTTATAACAATATTGCAATTCTCTTGAGCATTTGGAGGAGGGAGGATATTCTATTGAGAAATGAAGGATTTCATCTCCTAACATTCAATTGGGTTTTTCTCCCAAAGTTGTTATTCTACTCTCCAAGATTTGAATAGCAATGACATGCCACTTGAATCTTGCCCATGAATTTCTTGTTCTAGAATGTCTAAGGTCTTATTGAACTCTCTAATAATTATTCCATGTAGTCCATACTCATAAGAAACAATCAGCTCTATATGTGCTTTGTTTATAGAAAGTGAAGATTTCTAGTTGCATGCTTTTAGCTGCATATCATGTCATATGACCTGCCAATACTATGTTTTTCAATAATCGTGATGTTAAATGTGGAGAGGTTGTCACCTTTATCTCTCCTAGGTGGCTTTTAACATGTTTTCAACCATAATTTTTGCCCCACTAACCATGTAATCTGATTTTTTGTAAATATCAACAATCATTCTTTTGGAATCATAAATATTTGTTTATGATGATTCTTATGAGAGATCTCTTTTGTGGCAATAGATTTTTCATTCCATGCTTGTTGCCACTTGGGTAATGTGCATGGATTTCAATATGGTTGAGATGGCATATGATAAAGACAAGATGTTACCCTTACATTGGACAATTGGAAAGTGAGAGGCATGGTATTACATGCATAATAAATTGGATCTTTTCAATTCCAACTTGGGTCACCACCACAACCAACCCCATTGGAATTTATGGTGTAAATTTTGGGATGGTTTTGATGGAGTCTTTAAATTCCTTGATCGTGTGATGATTTTCTTACAATATTTTTTATCCTTCATCAATTTATTTTCACTCTTGGTGGAACCATTTCTATAACTCACCTTATTAGACCACTTTCTCATCTAGTTCAAAGTTCAATAGTAGGTGAGGCCTCCTTAGATTTGTAAGACTATTTTTTAAACACTTCTCTATTGACTCATTATCCTTTTTTGGATCACATCGAGAAGGTCTGGAACCTTGAAACTTGGCCCTCTTAGTCAACTAGATTGATTTCTTGGTGAAATAGATCCATTTGATGTATACCCCACTTCCTCCACATTTATGGTGACCATTTGGAAATATTTCAACATCATGTATACGAGGGACCACCTTGAATCTCTGCACTCTTAAAAATTTCACAACATAATTCAAATTATTTTCACATGCCTAAAGCAACTTACATCACATGAATCACATCAAATGGATCAAATCACATGGTTCAACAAGTGGATGTATGAGGATTCCAAAATATAGCCACATAACCCTAGAGACATTTAACCATAGAGATATAGAATTATAGATCTAGTAGTTGATAAACTACGAAGTCATTTAAGAATACATTTTTTATCCAGGCAATCATTTCTAACCATTGAAACTTATATCCAACAATAAAATAGACATAAAACCATAGATCAATATCCCAAATATATTTGAATAAAAAAAAGATAGTATCTTTGATGCAAGTATGAGCAGTTGGTGTTGTCATTGATGTCAGCAAGCCTTTGTTGTCATTTATGTCTATTGTTGGATAATATTGTTGCAAGAGTGTGAGTAGTTGATGCTTTGATTAGTTACATTATGTTGTCATTAGTAAAGCTACTAGTGTCAACCTCTAGTGTTGCTTTGAATACCTTTTTTATATAAAAATATGGTTGAGTTGCTATTGCAGTTGGCTTGGTGGTGATGAGGAAATGTTGAAGATGATGAGGATATGTCTCTGGTGCTTGGTTTCCAAGTGGTTTTGAGAAAATTTGATAAAAAGAGGAAACCATGTGTTGCAGTGATGTTCTAAGTGATAGAGTTGTGTTATGGTTCTACTCTGCATTTCTTATAGGTTGAAGATCTTCCTATGCAATTTGGATATGTTAAGGAGAGGTGTTCAGAGGGGTTATATTCAAGATTTGATGTGTTAGATTGTTGAAAAAAAAATTGTGTTCACTAGTTTGTGTGTGTATTGTAGAGGTGTTTAGGATAAATTTTTCTATTCCACATTTCTCTATAGTTGTGTTTCAAATCTTGCGATTTTGAAGGTGTGTTGATGGTGTTGGTAGTTTACCACATTTAAAAGGGTTTGAGGTTTGGTGCTTTAGAAGTCGAATTTTCAAGTAACGGTGTATGGTTGAGTTGTGTGGATGTACTAGGTATGTACATTCTTCAGGTGGGAGTTGTTGTGAAGAATTTTGTTGGATTTCAAGGTGTTTGAGTAATATTCTAGATCACGTTCAAGCATGATGTGTGGTTTGCAATTCATCCTTGGGTTTGAGGAAGTGTGTACTTAAAATTTTAATGGTGTTTACACAGGTAACAGTCGACCTTGGTGTTTACACTACATGTGAAGGATAAATATGTGGTAGTGTGTGGTTGAGTGGTGTTGTTGATCTGGGTCCCAATTAAGTTTTGATGTGGTCCTCTTTCACTTATATCCACCACATAAGTGTTTTAACATTGACCTAATTTAAATTTACATATTTGAGGTGCATTGCCGACCTTTGAGAAGCTTTAAAGGTTAAAGACGGTATGAGTTGAGTTGTTGAGGGATGATAAGATAGATGTATGATATGAAAATGATGCAAATTTCAATGTGTTAGAGTGCAAAATCGAGAAGTGTAGTGTGATATTTGAAGTGTTAGTTTACTGGATGTAGTGAGAAAAAGGTGGCTACAATTATTCAATCAAGTTATGAAGGTGTTTATAACATTTTGGTAGAATTTTTTTGCATTGAGATAACGTTCTCTATGCAAGAATTCTTCTCTATCTTCATTTCTATTCTGGTAGTGAGCCTTTCTTCTTTAGGCAGGGAGCCCTCCGACAATGAGACCTATTGTATTTGGTTTTGATATTACTTATATTGTGAGCTAATCCTCACCATTGTTTTTCCCTTCTTAGGTTTTCCATGTAAATCTAGTGTTCTCTTGTGTATGGTGTTAAGTTGTTTTTAGTTTCTATTATTTTCATTTCATGATTAATATTCATAATAAATTAAGGGTTTAATGAATGAATGTGGATCTAAATGTTAATGAGGGTTTTGAAGTCTTAAATTAAAACTGATTCACCCCCCTCTCTATTGTCTTGTGCATTCAAAAATTGGTATCAGACAAGGTTCCTTGGAGAATCTTAAATGTTTGAGGTAGATTTGGGATGGCACACAAGAAGGAGATCCCTATGTTTACTGGAATAGACTATGCATTTTGAAAGACAAGGATGGGAGTCTTTCTGAAATATCTGGGATATGATATCTGGAAATTAGTTTAAGGATGGATACACTATGCTTGAAAATGGTTTGAGCACTGAAACTGAACTCAAATCCTATAAAACTAATAGTAAAGAAAGGTATGTGGAATAGTTTCAATCAGTTTTAAGTTTGTAAAACTTAAAAATTATGATGGAGGACTTGTTAGATTTGGTGATGATTCAGGTGCTAGGATATGTGGAATAGTTTCAATCAGTTTTGATGGCAAGCATAAGACTAATGATTTTTACTATGTTAAAGTTTTAAGGCATAACCTCTTGAGTGTTGTAAAAATGTGTAGCAAAGGATATAATCTTATGTTTCAGGATGATGGATGTGCGATTAGAAAAGGGTGTAGAACTTTGATTGTTGTTGGAAGAAGGACAGATGGAAATTTTTATCAACTCAAGGTTGTTGATGGTCATTGCTTCAAGACTTAGATTAATGAAATTTTCCTATAGCAGGGGAGGATGTTTCACATTAATTTTGGCAACCTAGTGAGAATTAGTTCAGTTCAAGTAGTGAGAGATATTCCAAAGATTAAAAATTGTATTAATGTTGTCTACAAGGATTTTCAGATTGGAAATAAAACAAGAAGTATTAAAGTAATAGAACAATCTTCTACTAGATTCTAGAATTAGTGCAGATAGATCTTTGTGGTCCTACAAGAGTAAGAAGTCTTCAAGGTAATAGGTATTTCATTCTTTTGATTGATGATTATTCTAGAATCGCATGGGTTACTTTCCTTAAAGAAAAATCTGAAGCCCTAGATAAGTTTAAAGCATTTAAGGTTATGGTTGAAAATGAGATGGATATGAAGATAAAGTGTTTGAGGTCTGATAGAGGTGGAGAACTCACCTCCAATGAGTTCAACATGTTTTGTGAGAATCATGGAATAAAGAGGAACTTTTTTGCCCCTAAAACTCCTCATCAAAATAGAGTGGTTGAAAGGAAAAACATGATTGTTCAAGAAGATACAAAGACTAGGATGAAAGAAGCTAACCTACTACAAGTGTACTAGAGAGAAGCAATTCATACTATTGTTTACATACTTATTAGAGTTCAAGAAAAATAAAACAATACAAAGACTCCCTATGATTTGAGGTATAGAAGGATCACTACTATTAAGTACTTCAAAGTATTTGGAAGAAAATGTTGCATCAGATTAGGTGAAGAAAACTTGGGAAAATTTGACACAAGGTCTAATGAAGGAATCTTCCTTAGATATTCTACTAAAAGAAAAGCCTACCAGTGCTACAATGAAATACTAAGAAGGATTGTTGGGAGTGCAAGTGTCAAGGTTGATGAATATTTTTAGAACTCAATGGTGATAAATGGATATGAATCAAATGAGGCTGATTGCAAAGAAAAAGAAAATGTTAAAGAAATGGAAGTGCAGATTGAAGAGGAAGAAGCTTTGGAAAAGATAACTCGAACTCCTAAGTATGTGCAGAGGAATCATTCTAAAGAACAAATCATTAGAGACAAAAGAAAAGGTGTATTGGCATGAAGGAAAGTTGCTGAAGAGGAGTTAAATTTGTGTTTACTTTCTAAAGTATAACCTATAAAAATGATTGAGGCATGCACCTAGGTAGTGTGGTTAATCACACTAGGTAATTATTTGGGGACCAATTTATTTTGTATTGTAACATTGTATTATTATTTAATGTGTGGGAGACATGTGATAATAATTTAATATTGGGGAAATATTTGAAACATAGAAAAATAGGGAGCTCCTAGGGTTTCCCAAAATGAAAAAGTGGATCCAAAGATGGAAAAGGGGTCCTAATTTTCCAATTTCATTAGGAAATGAGATCCCAACAAAGAATTGACTAACTACCCTTAGGAGAATCAATTCTATGAAATAATCTTCAAATATCCTTTTCATATCATGATGGGGGTCTAGGTCAAACAAAAATTTGGGGAGAAAGATTAAAAATAGAAAATCAACTCCAAAATGAAATCTACAACTTGGATCTAATAGATTATACATAAAATTGAAGGAACCAATAAAGTTTCTAGAAAATTTGAGAGGAATAAATGTTGTGCAGCTTTCACAAATTATTTCTGCAAGTTGAACATGGACTCATTCACCCTAGGGCGAATGTGTTCTGGAAGAGTTTTTGGAAAAATCTAAATCTGAGATTGAATTCTAAGACCTTAAATTCTTCCCTATAACATTGCACCTTCGCTCTCGGACCTAGATATGTAGAAAAAATGAAAAACAAAAATTAGTTTGTTGGTGGATAGGGGTTTTCCTCGGTCAAACCCCAAGTTTGGTAATTAAACCTCGATGAAGAACATGGATTTTAAACATGAAATGTGTGTGAAATCCTAACCTTAAG
Organism: Sequoiadendron giganteum; assembly: GCA_007115665.2. Classification (NCBI taxonomy): domain Eukaryota; kingdom Viridiplantae; phylum Streptophyta; class Pinopsida; order Cupressales; family Cupressaceae; genus Sequoiadendron; species Sequoiadendron giganteum. The sequence continues at coordinate 430,504,609 of CM021102.1, read as the reverse complement.
TGTGTCTAATATTAATACTTCTAATAATGCAAAGAAACCCTACTCAGTCATGTTAGAATAAGATCCCTAAATGAGCATGCATAATGATGAAGACCTACTTTGGGAGATCTTAAATCACCCTAATAAGTCATGAAAATGATTATACCTCTCTTTAGGTTGAAAGTAGAATGATAATAGAATATGGAATCACTTAGGAAATAATTCATTAGGCTTGGTTGAATGTCTTGTGCATCTATCAAAACTTAGAATCCATCATGATCCTCTATAGGCATCTATCATCACTCCTTTGGCAATGCTTGATCTTGAAATCAAAATGAGCTAGAAAACCTACAAAAACAACTCAAATGCTACTCCAAGACTTTAATTTTGAATTCTTGATTGACTTCTCCTTGCTCTTGAGTGTGAATACTTGATCTCATGTGAATTCCTCTTTCTTGTCCAGTGTAAAATGAATGTGAGACTTAGTTTTATAGGCTTCCTTTCTAATTTTTAATTATCAGATCCCAAAAGCTGACATGTGACATTTGAAACCTTGAAATGCTGCCAAAAACATATCCAAATTTGAGTTTAAGGCACTTAATGAGGACCCATTCGTCCATGGGTGGATGGAACCTGACCTAAAACTTCAGGACTCCATAAATGTCAGGGCATTAATTTAATCCATAACATTTATTCAATGCGAGTTGTGGTGTTGGGAATTAAATAAAATTAAGTAAAATATGCCTTGGGATACATGATAAATGGTATTAGGGGCCTATTAATGAGGTTTTAAAATGTATAAATGAATGGGTCACTAAAATAGGTCCAAATAATGTGAAATTGTACTTTCTCTTAGAAAGGGGTACAATTTTCTACACTACATTTAGCCCCCACTTTAGCAGCCATACGACACTACATGCATATGCAAGCTAAAGGAATTTGAACAATGAATTTTATAAAAAGGATACTCATATGGATTCATTAGGGAGAATGAAGGCCCCACTACAGTTATTTGCAAAACCACAATGTTAGGAACCACATCATAGAACATAGATTCATTAGTTGTTCAAAAAACCTCATCAATATTTTATGGAGAATCAAATTCGAGGGTAGATGTATGCCTCCCTTGATTACACGTACTTTACGAAGGTGGAATCAAGGTAGCCATGAAACCACATCGAATTACTTAAGGCTTATCATAGGGTATTTCCAAGTACCATACCACATAGTGATAGATATTTGATGAGATCAGGAGTGGAATTACAAATCCAACACAATAAACGGAATTAAAAACGGAGTTCTCTAGCCCCCAATATGTTGATTTGAATGAAATATACCTAAAGTAAAATATGCATATTTATAATAAAATTAGGCATATATGAATGAAAATGACATTTTTACCTATCATTTTGAAATTTACCTCTTTTCAATTTTTCTTTGGTGCAGAGTGATTCATAATGTCGAGTAGATGAACTTATAGGCCTCCTAGACTTGATGTTCTTCATGATGAGGTGGCATAGGGCATGATCCGACCTATGGTGAGTGGATTCTTTGTTGTTTCATCTTTGTCTTCATGCATTTATAGTAATTTTTTAATGCGAATTTAGTATGTTTAGGACCCTGGAAAATAAAGTTGCAAAGCATCCATCTTTGTCACAAAGCATCCCTTGTTTTCACAAAGTGTCCCACCTTGGTGCAAAGTGTTCAAGACCCCCCATCCAAAAATGGCCAAAGTGTCCTAGAGAAAATTTAGTATATTTAATAATTATCTGATGAATATATTTAGGATTTACTTTTCTTATTTTTTTATTTAGATCCCTCTCTAAGCTTGGCAACATCTTAGAGACAAACAATTATGTTTCCCCTGAGAGCTAATCACATGAATGTCAGAGGATGATATCAATATCCTACAAGATACATGACTATTTTGGGTGTATTCCATGCCACCGATGAGATATCACAATGCCATGTTGATGGCCCTAGTAGAGAGATGGGATGCAAATACATGTGCCTTTCATCTACCTACCGAGGAGATGAATATTACCTTATAGGACATACACTACATACTACGATTTCCCATCTGGGGCGAGGTTGTGCACTTGGTCAATGAGAAGACACAAGTAGATGTGGGATGATATTTTTTATTTTCTAGGGTGCCCCATCCAAGATTTGAGCATTAGGCCTCACGTTAAGCTAAGATGGATACTACACACATGGACACCACTACTCCAATAGATTATGATCATTACTAAAACACTCACACTGGTTCCTAATGGATGAGTGGCCCACCTAGATAGAGGATAGGTTCACATTATTCAAAACATGGAGTAGTATAGGATAGTCTACGCCTGGGGTCATAGTATGCTAGCACATTTTTACTATGATCTAGGGAAATTTATTTACTAGGAGCTGGACAATATAGTGCACTGTACACTCTTACAGGTTTGGTGCTTCAACATATCATGTGCACTAGACCCACAAGTTATCCTACCATATTGGTCATGGGCTACCCATGTGCCTATAGTTATCCACTATGGTGGGCATGGTAGGAGGATGATTTGTTTCATTAGTATGTTAGATTTGATCGATTGGACAAGGGTGATATTTTGTGGAGACCATATCTTAGGATACCATAGTGGGAAGATAAGAGACATGACCTAGTTAGACTTCAGCAGGATTAGTTTATTCTAGGGTGATATGGCTATATAGTGAGACCTTTTTTATTATGGTTGTATCATGCACCAATTTGGTTAGATACAAATTCTACCACGGGATCAACCCTATTTCCTACGATCAACACAGAGTGCCCCTAGACCTAGAGACACTCATTGTCTTACTATTAGGGATGTTTACATTAGTGACTTAGAGGATGAGGACCATGAAATATACCTAGTCTCTGATGTTGATGATTTGGTCACTACACAAGCCTATGACCAGTGGTGAGTCCATGACCATCTCATTTCTTTCCTAGACATCACCATATGGGCCATGCAAGACCTCTTTCTCAACGTAGAGATGTTAGGGACGATGAGGAGGTCGACGATGATACAAATGATGATGACATAGTTCTTGATATGTTTCATGATGATGATGATGAGGAGGAGGATATCCAGTCTATGAGTGATGATATTGATGAGATAGAGGAGGCCCTAGCTGGTCCCAAGAGGAGAGATTCACCTCCTATCTAGGATACTAGAGCACATGTAGCAACCACAATAGAGATCCGCACTCACGAGCGTTGAGAGGTCAGTGGTAGCAAGCCATCCACACTTTCAACACAAGAGGGGACTGTTGATACATGGTTATACCTTGACTGGGAGATTGGAGATCTATGTGATGATGTGATATTTGTGCTTTCATTATGATTTTAGCATTATGTATATTATTTTTATATACACCATGATGTGTACTAATATATTCTATAATTTCCATCTTTTAGGTCCACATGAGATTGGTGTGAGCTCTACCAGTGAGTGACCATAGAGATGGTGCCTCCATTGCACTCAGAGGATGATATACCCTTAGATTATATGCCCCCACCTTCCATGGGGAAACATGTAGACCTCTTCAAGCTTGTAGCAATATTGAGTGTGGCATACAATAGTTCCACCAAAAATGTCGACTGAGCTCTAGCAGATCTTTCAACACTTTGAGCATCTCAAGGTTCAATTGACAACACGACATAGGATGCCCTAAGAGTAGACATCTCGAGGCTATAGGAGGATCTTGCTAGAGTGTAGGTAGACAAAGACTGCATTGATCAAGAGCATGTTGAGGCACTTATACAAGAGGCAAGAGAAGTTGGAGAGGTGTGGGGCCTACAAGCGTCTAGGAGAATATCATGATCACATTCTATTGTATCTCGACGGGTGCCAACACCAGGCCCAAAGGGGTCTAGTAGTCATAGGCCCTACCAGCATTGTATTTATGATTATATGTACTTGAACTCTTGATACATAATATATGAGAACTTTATGTTTTGTTTTTTATGAGCTAATATTGATTTAGATGTTGATGTGATTTATTAAATAATCCTTAGAATATTTAATAAATGTCAGCATGATCTAATTTTTATGTGATCTAATTAAAACTCTTAAGTTCACATTAGATACTACATTGTGATTGAGTATTCTATGTTAAATTAAATGCACTTTCTGATTTAATTCCAAAATATTAAATGCATATAAAGGATCTAACCTAACATAACACACAAGATGATTTTAAATAGTATGCAAACTAAAGTAATAATTAACACCCATTGAACAATCAATCTATAATCTAAGACACACCAAGATTTGTTTGACAAAGAAAGAAGCAATGTGAGATAAAATAGAACACTATCTACTTAATCTAACAACACTACTTTTTATAACATACTATTCAAATAAAATGTTAGGTGTAGTATCAATGCAAATGCACAACATTAATAGGTTTTTTTAGAGGTGTTTTGTCCATTTTCGTTAATGTGTAGGCACCATACCCATAACTTTATTCAATTACATAAGGTCCTAACCAATTAGGGTTGAATTTTCCTTTTTTCATTTAGAAGGGCATTTACATTACATAGATTCTCATATAACACCATGTCACCTTTATTAAATGTATGAGGGATGACATGATTATTATAATTACATTGAATTTTATTAGAATAAGCTTGGAGATGCTTGAGAGTATTAATGTGTTGTTTATCAAGCATTTAAATCTGATGTAAACATTGCTCTTTATAATTAGTATCATCAATAAGCCCCTTGAGAGCAATTCTTAATGAAGGAATTTCTAACTCTAAGGGAATTATTGCTTTGACACTGTAAACAAGGTTGTAGGGAGTATTTCCTATAGATATTCTAATACTTGTATGATAAGCCCATAATGCATAAGTTAATTGAGTATGCTAATCTTTATTATTCTTACTTACCATTTTCCTTAAAATTTGTCTGAGAGTTTTGTTAGTTGGTTTTTCTTGACCATTTGATTATGGGTAATATGGTGTCAAAAAAAAATGTTAAATATGAAATGTTTCCAAGAATTTATTCATGTCATTGTTCTTAAATGGATTTCCATTGTTTGAAACTAATGTGGAAGGAAGTCTAAAGAAATAAATAATGTGTTTCAATATGAAACAACATATTGCATCAACTGCCATGGAACGAAGAGGGATAGCTTCTACCCATTTTTTGAAATAACCGATCATGGTGCTTATAAACGTATGTCCAGCAGAAGAGGGTGGTGATATTTTTCCAATAAGATCCAAACCCAAAATTGAGAATGGCCAAATAGGAACTTGGGCATAAAGCTCAGAAGAAGAAACATGCATCAAATTGTTGTGTTCTTGACATTTTTGACATTTCTTAATGTGATCAAAACAATCATGTTCCATATGTCTCCAATAACATCCCATATCGATTAATTTTTGCACTAACGATTTTCTGCCAAAATTTCCTCCCAAGCATCTACATGAGCTCCTTTAAGTGCTATAAGTATTTTAGATTGTTTAAGACATCTAAGCAAGAGACCATTGAATGATCGTCTATATAGAATGTCCTCTAGCATTATTTATTTAGATGCAAGTTTTCGAAGATGATCTCAAGTGTTCTTAGTTGTAGGATCAGGAAAGGTACCTTCTTTTAAGTAGTTAAATATTGTTGTGTACCATTCACTGGAGTTTTCAACATCAGTTGCTAACACTTCTTTAACTTTGTCATCAATTGATGGTTTTAGGATCATTTAGATTTGTAAATGTGAAATCAACAAAAGGATCATCGGGAGATACAAGGGAAGCAACACTTGCCATTGCATCTGCATGTTGATTATCCTTTTGTGGTATGTTTTCGATAGTGTATGATTAAAATTTGTCTAATAAGGTCATGGTGAGGTCCTTATATCAAATGTGTTTATCATGTTTTTCTTGATGTGAACCATGTATTTGTTTAATGACTAATTGAGCTCACCAAATATAGAAATGTGTTGAACACCTAAGGCTAACACTGCACGTATACCAAGAATTAAAGCTTCATACTCTACAGTTTTATTTGTACATAAGAAGTTTACACAAAAGGATAAGGTAATAATATTACCTCAAGGAGGAAATATTATAACCGCAACTCTGGAGCCAATTTGACACTTAGAACCATCAAAATACATTTCCCATGTGTCTTTGTCTTTTTCAATAGTCAACACACTTTCATCAAGGAATGAGTCCATGTTAGGTAATGCTAAGAAAGGAGGAGCATAAACTAAATGGTCAGTTAAGGCTTGTCCTTTGATTTCATTTTTAGAGACAAATTTAAGATCCAAATCAATTAACAACATAACCCATTTAGCTAAGCATCCTAATAAATCAGTTTTAGCAAAAATATTTTTTAAAGGATCAAACTTTGTCATCACATGAATTTTTGTGTTTAGTAAGTAATGTATCAATTTACTAGTATAAACTAAAAGAGGCAAATATTGTTTTTCTATCATTATATATCATGTTTCTTAATCAATCAAAGTTTGACTAATGTAATAAACATAATTTTCTCTACCAATGTCATCTTGTTGAGCCAACAATGTTGCTAGAGCATGGGCCAATGCTATCATATACAGGATGTATGGTATTTCTTGCATAGCGGGTTGTAAAAAAACTGGAGTAGTGAGATAATATTTCAAACTCTCAAAGACCTATTTATAATCCTCATTCCACTTAAACTTGACTTCTTTCTTAAGGAGTTGTGTAAAGGGTAATGTTTGATCTACTAAGGATGCTACAAAATGATGAATAGCTTGAATTCTCCCTTGTAGGGTACACAACTAAGAAATGGTTTTAGGAGGTGGCATGTTAATGATAGCATAAATTTTATTTGTGTCCACCTCAATGTCTTTGTGAGATACAATAAAACCTAAAAGATTTCCACTATCCACACCAAAGACAAACTTTTTTGGATTCAATCTCATGTTATATTTTTTCACTTTCAAAGATTTTTTGAAGGATAAATTCACATTATCTTGTCAAATTAAATATTTGGCTAGAATATCATCAACGTAATCTTCCAAACTCTTGTGTATGTAATCATGGAATATCAATGTCACAGCTCTTTGATACGTTGTTTCTGCATTCTTTAATCCAAAAAGCATTACAACCCAACAAAAATTTCCCCAAGATATAGTAAATATTGTCTTGTATTGATCTTGAGGGTTGATAAATATTTGATTATGTCATGAGAATCTATCCATGAACGATAATAAATTTGTTGGAAATAGGATGCCATTTAATTACATTCTTAACATATTTCATGTATCTCCTAAGTCCTTGGAATGGATTTCACAACTCTAGGATTAGAAAGAGATTAATTTGAAATGAAATAAACATTTAATTTGACATTTGTAATCATTTCTAAGTGTTAGGAGCATGTGGGGATGCCTTGGAGTGAGCTCCTACAAAATAGGAGCACATGGGCACCCACATGGGAGGTGGGATCCACCTTGGTTCAGTTAACTGGTTAGTGAAATGAGTACACTTTAGAAATGCATCTTAGGTTCCTACAAAATAGGGATTTTTATTTATGCATGTTGAGGTCCTATAAAATAGGAGGTTCAGTTCATTTTAGTTTAGTTTAGTTTATTTTAGTTTAGTTTAGTTCAATTCAATTCAGTTATCTTCAGTTGCATGTTAGTTAATATCAGTTGACTTGAGTTGCATGGAAAGATAACAGGTTGATACATTCAATTAACATATGGAGGATCATGCATGCACATTGTTTTGCATGAATCAGTGACAAATGTGTTTTTGTTAACAAAGACTAAATTGGGCCCACCTTGGGTGCCCAAGTTGGCATATTTGAGTTACAACTATTGCATGGAAAAGATATTTATAATGCTCAGTTAAGTGGGACCCATTTTGGATGACTTCTTTGAGGATGATGTTACATAATATATTTCTGACATCTATGAGGTTCACACTTCAGAGTTGGGCGCCAAATTTGAGGGACACTCTTGTTTGACTTTTTCATGCATGTTTTAAATCAACTTAGCAACCCTAGGCATGGATTTTATCAAGAGGCTTTGTGATATTATATATGTTAAACACTTATGAGTTTGTAAGCAAGAATTTTGTCTATTATTGTAGCAATTGTATGAGAGAGTTTTGTGAGAAAATTTTGCAGGTTGTGAAGAAGATTTCTTGAAGACAGAAGAAGCACATTAAGGAGAATTAAATTGGTATTATTTTAACTCATTTTAAGGTTAAATAATACAAGCAAGAACAATTTTGGTGGATTTTTTATACTTGAAATGGTTTTCTCCACGTACATGCGATGTCCTTTCTATTTTGTCGTATATTTCTTCTATCAATCTTTTGTCTACTTTCTACAACATTAAAATTGATCTAATTCAAGATTAATCATACACAAGAGATTGTGACAAAGAATACTAAAATTTAATCTACAATTACACAATATTTACAAATTTAAGCTAATTTTACTATTGTTTTACCTTCATTTTTCAGTATTTGGTATCAGAGCTAGAGGTTGGGTAGATTTTGGGATGCTTTTCTCTTAAAAGTTTCAATGTTTTTTTACTATATTGGGAGATTTTAATATTGTCTCAATTGCTGATTTCAAAAATTAGTGTGTTGCAATGGGTTCTACTTCTCGTTTAGATATTGAAAGGTTCAATGGATCTGGGTATGAGATGTGGAAATTAAAAATGGAAGATCTCCTTGAAGAGAGAGATTAGTGGTCAGTTGTAGGTAATAAGACAAAGAAACCTACATCAATTTCAGATGAGGATTGGGATAAGTTAGATAAGAAGGAAAGATGAACCATAAGATTATGTATTGTTGATGCTATTCTCTTGAATGTTTCAGATGAAAAGACTGCATTTGATTTATGGAAGAGAATAGGTGATATTTATCAAACCAAAGTCTTACTAATAAGTTATATTTGAAAAGAAAATTATATTCTTTAAAGATGAAATATGGTAATTCTGTTGCACATCATTTAAATGCTTTTGATTTGATTCTGAGTCAGTTAGCATATATAGATGTAAAGCTAGAAGATGAAGATAAATGCATTTTGTTACTTTTTTCTTTACCAGAATCTTGGGAAAATCTAATTGTTGCTATCAGTGGTAGTGGTGCAGATTTGAAGATGGACAATATAATTCCTACTCTTCTATCAAAGGATATGAGGAGGAAGTCTAAAACGGGATCCCTAGATGCCTTGTTTGTAAGAGGTAGACCTAAGGACAAGGAATCTAAGGCAAACAAGAAAGGAAAGGGTAAGTCTAAAGGACAATCTAAAGCACCTGGTAAGAGTAAGGTAAAGTGTTGGAACTATGGGAAACCAGGACACATAAAGAAGGATTGTAAGAGAAATACAAAGAGTTTTGACGCTACTACTGAGAAATCCTCAGATGATGGTAATGATACATTGATTATTTCATGTAAAAATGTTAGTGATGACTCTTGGCTTATTGATTCAGGTTGCTCCTATCATATGACTCCTAACAAGGAGTGGTTCTCAAAGTATACTGAATATGATGGAGGCAATGTCTTCTTTGGAGATAATAGCACAACAAAGATTGTGGGAAAAGGAGAGGTAAAATTGTGTTTCAATGATGGTAGGGTTAATAGCGTTAATGATGTTTTACATATTTTAGGACTTTCTAGAAATATAATTTTTGTATCTAAGTTCAATGATTCTAGAATGCATGTGACATTTGATAAAATTGGTTGCAGATTGGTGAAAGGGAATATTATGGTTTATAAAGGATCTCGAGTTGGGACTTCATTTAAGTTGAATACCTCCAATTTGAATAAATCAACCAATGTAACTGAAGCTGAAAATACATGTATGTTGTGGCACCATAGATTGGGACACATAGGTGAAAAAATTCTTAGGACCATTCTTAATAAGAAATTGGTTGATGGTATTCTTGATTATAATATTGGCAAAAATGATTTTTGTGAGAATTGTGTGTTTGGAAAACAATCTAGATCTTAATTTCCTAAAGGAACAAATAAAGCTAAAAGATTATTAGAAATCATTCACTCAGATGTTTTGGGTCCTATGGATATTGGATCTATTGGAAAATATAGATATTATGTCACTTTTATTGATGATGTCTCAAGATACACTTGGATCTATTTTAAGCATAAAAAATCTGATGTTTTTAATAAGTTTAAATAATTTAAGGCTTTAGTTGAGAAACAATTAGATCATAAGATAAAAGTGTTGAGATCAAATAATCGTGGTGAATATTGTTGTACATAATTTGATGATTATTATAAGCATGCAGTAATTGTGAGATAGAAAACTACTCCATATACACCAAAACAAAATGGAATAGCAAAGAGGATGAACTAAACCTTAATGGAAAGAGCTAGGAGCATGTTAAGTAGTGGTAAGATAGATCAGTCCCTTTGGACTGAGGTTGCATGCACTTCTTGTTATTTAATTAATAGATCTCCTAGTTCATCTATTAAAGATAAAACCCCTTATGAAATGTGGTTAGGTAGGAAGCCTAGTGCTGCATATTTAAGGATCTTTGGTTGTGAGGCTTTTGTTCATGTGCCTAAATAAAAATTGATCTAAATTGGATCCAAAAGCACAGAAATGCATATTCATAGGTTATGGTGAAAATGTAAAATGTTACAAACTTTGGAATCCTCTTTAACCCAAAAAATTACTTTGTCAAGAGATCTGATTTTAAGGGAATTTAGAGCTTATTCAGGAGAAGAAAAACCAAAGAAGAAGGATACTTCTTGAACAATGTGTTTTGAGGAAAATAGTAAGAAGCAAGAAGATGCACATGTTGAAGAACAATTAGATGGATTGTATGAGGAGAGTTCACAGAGTTCTGAGATAGATGCTCATGAAGAGCATATTGAGGAAGAGATAGAAACCCCATTGAGAAGATCCACAAGATAACAAAATCTCGTTGGTAGGTATAGCCCACCTGATTTTCGTTGTATATTTTCTTTGTTGAGTACTAATGATGAACCTAGATCTTATAGGGAAGTTGTGTTTTCGGATGAGAAAAATATTTGGACAAAAGCTATGCATGAGGAAATTGTTTCCTTGGATACTTGTGACATGTGGGATATTGAGATTTTTCCCAAAGGAAGAAAGGCCATTGGTTGTAAATGGATCATTAAAAATAAAATTGGAGAAGATAGTAATCTTGAAAGGTACAAGGCTAGATTAGTAGCCAAGGGCTACTCCCAGAGAGAGGGAGTTGAATTTAATGAAATCTTCTCTCCTGTTGCGAAACTAACTTCTATTAGATTCCTTTTATCTATTGTTGTTGCTTTTGATTTATAAATAGAGAAAATGGATGTGAAAATTGTTTTCTTGCATGGGGATCTTGATGAGGAGATTTATATGAAGCAACCTAATGGTTTTGTTGTAAAAGGAAAAGAAGAATTGGTTTGCAGGTTAAAGAGATCTTTATATGGATTGAAACAATCACCAAGAATGTGGTACTAGAAAATTGATTCTTTTAAATAGAGAAAATGGATGTGAAAATTGTTTTCTTGCATGGGGATCTTGATGAGGAGATTTATATGAAGCAACCTAATGGTTTTGTTGTAAAAGGAAAAGAAGAATTGGTTTGCAGGTTAAAGAGATCTTTATATGGATTGAAACAATCACCAAGAATGTGGTACTAGAAAATTGATTCTTTTACATTAAAAATCGGTTATGTTAGGAGTGAGGAAGATCATTGTGTTTACATAAAAATAATTGATGAGCAACTTTTAATTATTATCTTGAATGTTGATGACATGTTTATTGGTAACAAAAAGGTAATGATCAAAGAATTGAAAGCACAAATCTCTAACATATTTGAGATGAAAGATCTAGGGGATGCAAAATATCTTTGGTATGGAGATCAACAGAGATAGAGGGAATAGAAAGCTTTGCTTAAGTCAAAGAAATTATGTTGATACTATTTTGAAACTATTTAACATGCATGATAGTAAACCAATTAATATTCCTTTACCAGTTGGCACAAAGTTAAGTTTATACATGAGTCCTAAATCTGATTTTGATTATGAGGAAATGTTTGAGATTCCTTATGCTAGTGCAGTTGGTATTTTAATGTATGCAATGGTCTGTACAATACCATATATAGCCCAAGTAGTGGGAGTTCTAAGTAGGTTTATGTCTAACCCTAGTAAAGAACATTGGACTTATGTTAAGAGGGTGTTTAGATATTTACGAGGTACTTCTAGTTACTATTTGGTTTATCATGGTGCTAGTGATATTGATATTATGCATAGATCATTGGACATACACGGTTTTATTGATTTGGATTGGGCAGGAGACCTAGATAGTCGGAGGTCAACATGTGGTTATGTGTTTACTTTGTTTGGAGCTACGGTCTGTTGGATGAGTAAGAGGCAGCCCACAATTTCTTTGTCCACCACAGAACTAGAGTACATGGTTGCTACGCATGCCTCCAAAGAGGCAGTTTGGTTACAAAGACTTGGGAAAGGTATTGGTTTTAATTGCAATAAAATTAAACTTGAATGTGAGTTAGAGTGTTATTTGTTTAGCCAAAAATCCTATGTATCATGCTCGTACTAAGCACACTGATGTGCATTATCACTTTGTGTGAGAAATGATTGACAGTGGGAAGGTATTGATTGAGGAAGTTGACACTTTATTCAATGTTGCAGATTATCTTATGAAATTGATTCCTATAGAAAATTTCTCTTGCTGTAGGAAGGCCATTGGCCTTGAGTCTTGTACTTGATTTATATTAAATGATTCCTTGTTTAGAATAATTTTAATGATAATTCCAAGTGGGAGAATGTTGGGAATAGGATGCCATTTAATTGCATTCTTAACATATTTCATGTATCTCCTAAGTCCTTGGAATGGGTTTCACAACTCTATGATTAGGAAGAGATTAATTTAGAATGAAATAAACATTTAATTTGACATTTGTAATTATTTATTAATTTTAGGAGCATGTGGGGATGCCTTGGATTGAGATCCTACAAAATAGGATCACAAGGGTGCCCACATGGGAGGTGGGATCCACCTTGGTTCAGTTAACTAGTTGGTGAATTGAGTACACTTCAGAAATGCATCTCAAGTTCCTACAAAATAGGGATTTTGTTTTATGCATGTTGAGGTCCTATAAAATAGGAGGTTCAATTTAGTTCAGTTATGTTTCAATTATCTTTAGTTGCATGTTAGTTTATCTTAGTTGAATTGAGTTGCATGGACAGATAACAGGTTGATATATTAAATTAACAGATGGAGGATCATGCATGCACATTGTTTTGCATGAATCGGTGACAAATGTGTTTTAGTTAACAAAGATTAACTTGGGCCCACCTTGGGCAACCAAGTTGGAAACTTTGAGTTACAACTATTGCATGGAAAAGATGTTTCTAATGCTCAGTTAAGTGGGGCCCATTTTGGATGCCTTCCTTGAGGATGAGCTTGCAGAAGATATTTTTGACATCTATGAGGTTAACACTCTAGTGTGGGGCACCAGATTTGAGGGAGACTCTTTTTTCACTTTGTCATGCATGTTTGAACTCAACTTGGCAACTCTAGGCATGGATTTTCTCAAGAGGCTTTGTGATATTATATATGTTAAACTCTTATGAGTTTGTAAGCAAGAATATTGTCTATTATTGCAGCAATTGTATGAGAGAGTTTTGTGAGAAAATATTACAGGTTGTATAGAAGATTTCTTGAAGACAAAAGAAGCACATCAAGGAGAATTGAATCAGTATTATTGTAACTCATTCAAAGGTTAAATAATACAAGCAAGAACAATTTTGGTGGAGTTTTTTACCTGAAAGGGTTTTCTCCACGTACATGAGGTTTCCTTTCTATTCTATCTTATATTTCTTCTATCAATCTTATGTCTACTTTCTACAACATTAAAATTGATCTAATATAAGATTAATCATACACAAGAGATTGTGACAAAGAATACTAAAATTGAATCTATAGTTAAACAGTATTTACAAATTTAAGCTACATTTTACTACATTTTTACCTTCATTTTCAACAAAAGCATGTCCCACAATAAAATCTACTATCATGTCAATATTAGGAATGGGAAATTCATCTTTTAGAGATGATTTATTAAGGTCACAAAAATTCGTACACATCCTAATACGGTTATCAGGTTTTGTGACTGTGATAATGTTTGATATCCATGGAGAATAGTTAATAGGTCACATAAAGAAAACTTCAAGAAGTTTTACAATATGAGCCTTCACCAATAAAGCTATCTTAGGATTCATCTTACATTTTTTGAATCTTACCATTTTAGCATCTTGTTCAAGAACTATGTTGTGTGTCAATATCTTAGCATTAATACCCAACATATCTAAATAATTTTGAGCAAAGAGTTCATGAAATTCGTGTAATAAGGTTGTATGATCTTCTTATTCATTATCATCAAGGAACTTTCCTATTTGAATCACTCTTTCTTCATTAGATGTTTCCATCAGTATGTTGATTGTATCTCCCATAGGAAGTGCATTTTGTCTTATAATTTCATAATTATGTTCTTATTTATCATCGTCAACATCATTGATTTCCTTTTCTTCATCCACTTGTTTAGCACTAACCATAGAACAAGTGACTCCTTTTTTCTTAAGACGGGTAAATGAATTGTCATAAACTCCTAACATTTCTTTCAAAGCTTCATCATCTTCAAAATATTCCAATGATTCCTCGCATGTTGTATCAATCAACTCAAGATTCTTCAAAGTAAGAGGTTTCTTAGAGGAACTATACATCATGGTGTTGATGTTGAGTGAAGGTCTTTTCATTTCTTTCGTTATCTTAGAAGGAAAATATCCAAGACCATTTTTTGTTTCTTCCGAGTTAGGCTCTATATAAGGAAAAAAATGCCTTGCTCTTTTCTTCCACATCCTTTTTCAATATAACCAAGTTGTTTCAAGATCTCATAATCTCTTCCATAAAGAATTTCCATATCTTTCGGATTTAGTATTTGTTCATAGTACATTTCATCAAAGTTTGTTGTATAAATTATGTCTTCTTCTTCTAAAGTGGATGAAGTAGATGCTTGTGAGGGTTCTTTCAATTTTTGTGTTGACATTACCATAGATTATTTTCCCTTTTCAGGTTGTTTTGTTGTCATCTTATATTCTCCAATGAATGTTGGTGTGAAATCTAAGGAACCCCAATCATCTTCCAATAACTTTGTGACTTCCTC
Organism: Sequoiadendron giganteum; assembly: GCA_007115665.2. Lineage (NCBI taxonomy): Eukaryota > Viridiplantae > Streptophyta > Pinopsida > Cupressales > Cupressaceae > Sequoiadendron > Sequoiadendron giganteum. Next base: position 430,489,438 of record CM021102.1, on the reverse strand, counting down.
AATATTCTTTTATTTCTCTTGTTCTTTAACTTTTTAATTTGGTTTCAATGTTTTCATGGGATTTTATTTATTTTTCTCAGTGTGCAAACAACTTTTAGGTTCAGGATCGGCCTTGACTGTGTAAAATTTATTGTTGTAAACATACATCATTAAACAATGAAGATTTGAAGGTATGACATTCATTTCATGAATCCATGGTCTACCTAAAAGAACATTGTACAAAATATCATGAGGTATAGCATAGATAGTAGTTTGCAATGTAGATTTTCCAATAGTAATAGGTAATGTGATCATGCCAAGTGGTTTTTTTCTTATGTTATTGAATCCATGAATAGATAAAGAATAAGGTTCAATATTACCCTTATCAATTCCAAGTTTATCCAAAAGGTTCACAGTACACACATTAAGGGTTGATATGTTTTCAACAAGGGTTCTCTTTATTTCTTTCCCATTAATAATGGCTATGATCATGAAAGATTCATATATTTTTTTGAACTTTCAAGGAGGGTAACTCACTTTGGTGAAAAATAATGTCTAGATTAACTGCATTCATTCCTTGAACTAGGGTTGTCACATCATTTGGATTTGTATTAGGAGGAATCAAAACTTGTTGCAAAGCTATTTGAAGCATACTATGGTAATTTGGTGAGGCTTGAATAAGGTCTCATAAGGATATCTTAGTAGGATTATTCTTAAGTTGTTCAACAAGATCATGCTCCTTTCCACTTTGTGAAGGCAATTGAGGAGCACTAGGCAAGATAGGTTGAGGCATTGGTAATGAAACAAGAGTGGTTTATTGTTGCTTATTGTTGCTTGTGTTATGTGTATGAGCAACGGTATTGTGACCTGATTGTTGCGAAACATTGTCATTATTAAGTTGCATTGTAAAATTCAAGATATCTCCTAGTTTTAATGGTTTCTTTTTAGGTGGTTCTAAGATGATCACGGGTTTTTTTCTGAACTTGAGGTTGATGTGAGGGTGGGTAAAGGATAAGTTGAGGTGTGATTGCATTAACATCTCTTTAATTCAGTTTTTCATGATAACCTTAGTGGATGAACCTTGCAATATGAAATCCTCAAGGGCTTCATCTAACATATCAAAGTCATCACTACTAAAGGGCTTAAGGGATATGTTAGCTTGGAAAAAGAGATTTGACATAATCAAATAATTATGCTTTCTCCAAGGGTTTTGAACTTGTTTCTTTTGATGTTTTTGGTTTTTGTTTTTGTTTTCTAATGATTGAAAATGTGAACTAATCTATCTAATAATGCAATAATGTTGAAAATAAAATAAAATTATAAAAATATAACACTAACTTTAACTAAAATATGCAATACATGTTCTTCCACAATGTTGCAAAATCTAACTAAATGAGCAATAACTAGAATAAACAAATAAACTATTTCAGGAGTTTAATTCTTAGATCTAGAACCATAAATAGAAATAAAAATGCAAAAAAAAGACCAAAAAGTGCTCAAAAATTTATCAAAAAGGTTTGTATAGGGACTCATTTTCCCTAGGTGAATGGGTCCTATTTGTTTTTTGGTTTTGATCTAAAACAAAAAAAATTGTACAAAAGATTTTTCCAGATTTATGTCTCTAAATGCAAGTTTACCTAAATTCAAATGATGAAATATGTGACTAATTTTAATATGCAATATGAATCTAAATATGAATTCAAATGATTTAATAATGATCTCAATGTGCTTACTATGCAAAAAAATCAGATCTAATGCAATTTTTCTTATTTTTGATGATTTTAAGTGATGCAAACATGCAAGTTTAACTCTAAATGCAATGTTCACTAATGCGAGATTAAATAAACCTAAATGTAATGCAACTAATACAAACCTAATGAAATCTAGTGCAAAACTTAGATATAGGATTGAAAGGACTCCAATTTTTATGATGTTGTACAAGGTCGGGTTCATCAAAATGAAACATAGAAAAATAAGGGGCTCCTAGGGTTTCCCAAAATGGAAAAGTGGATCCAAAGAGGGAAAAGGTGTCCCACTTCTCTAATTTCATTAGAAAATGAGATCCCAACAAATAATTGACTAAATACCCTTAGGAGAATTAATTCTATGAAAGAATCTTCATATTTCCTTTTTATATCAAGATGGGAGTATAGGTCAAACAACACTTTGGGAAGAAAGATTAAAAATAGAAAATCAACTCCAAAATTCAATCTAAAACTTGGATCTAATAGATTATGCATAAAATTAAACGAAACAACAAATTTTCTTTAAAATCTAAGAGGAATAAATGTTGTGCACCTTTCACAAGTTGATGTTTCTACAAGATGAATAGGGACTCATTCGCCCCAGGGCAAACGGGTCCTAGAATTTTTTTCTAGAAAAATCTAAATCTAAGATTGAAGTCTAAGACCTATAATTCATCCCTGTAATACTGCACCTTCACTCTTGGATCTGGATCTATAGAAAATCTGCAAATTAAAATTTTTCCTTGTTGGTGGATAGGGGTTTACCTCAATCAAACCCCAAGTTTGGTAATTAAACCTTGATGAAGAATGTATATTTTAAACATAAAATATGCGTGCAATCCTAACCTTAAGTGTGTCTAAGATTGAGAATTCTAATAATGCAAAGAAACCCTACTCAATCGTGTTAGAATAGGATCCCTAAATGAACATGCACAATGATGAAGACCTACTTTGGGAGATCTTAAATCACCTTAATAAGTCATGAAACTGATAATACCTCTCTTTAGGTTGAAAGTAGAATGATAATAGAAGATGGAATCACTTAGGAAACAAGTCATTAGGCTTGGTTGAATGTCTTGTGCATCTCCCAAAACCTAGAATCTATTATGATCTTCTATAGGCATATATCATCACTCCTTTGGAAATGCTTGATCTTGAAATCAAAATGAGCTTGAGGACCTACAAAAAGAACTCAAATGCTGCTCCAAGACTTTAATTTTTGATGCTTTATTGACTTCTCCTTTCTCTTGAATGTGAATACTTGATCTCATGTTAATTTCTATTTCTTGTCCAGTGTAAAAAGAATGTGAGACTTAGTTTTATAGGCTTACTTTTTAATTTTCCAATTATCTGATCCGGAAAGCTAACATGTGAAATTTGAATTTGAAACCTTAAAATTCCACCAAAAACATAGCCAAATTTGAGTTTAATTGTTCTTAATGAGGACCCATTTTCCCATGGGTGAATGGGTCTTGAGCTAAAACTTCAGGACTCCACAAATGTCAGGGAATTAATTTAATCCATATCATTTATTCAATGTGGGTTGTAGTGTCGGTAATTAAATAAAATTAAGTAAAATAGGCCTTGGGATACATGATAAAGGGTATTAGGGGCCTATTGATGAGGTTTTAAAATGCATAAATGAAAGGGTCACTAAAATAGGTCCAAATAAGTGTGAAATTATACTTTCTCCTAGAAAGGGGTACAATTTTCTACACTAGAACATTAAATAAAGTGAAAACTTAGTACCCAATATTAAATAAGGGATTAGTTGTTTATTGTTCGCATGGTTTTGTCTTACCACTTGGTTGTATTTGTGTGAGCTTGAGCATATAAAAGAAAGCACATGTTTAGTGGTTAAGGTTGGTTGAGTGAGTGAGCTATCATTATTGAGTCTTTCTGAGGAGTGAATATGTGAACCATGGCATGGGATGTGTGGATTCATGCTTGGAAAAATTAGGATGCATTGAGAGGCTTGATTCTTTAGAGGTATTCATTGTAACCCTTGTCTTGCTTTATTATTGAATAATATGGAGTAAATATGTTTTTGGAGGTTGGATTTTTCCCTCTTGAGGGTTTTCCCAAGGTATATCTTTTGTTATTTTGTGGCTTATCTATTTGATCTATGTATTATGGTTACTTGTATGCAATTTTATCTCTCATGGGGTTATGTAGGAAATGGATTAAGTTTGTGGGTTGAATGCACTATTTTCTAACAAGTGGTATCAGAGCTTTCATGAATGATGGATTTTTTGTTATAACCCTTGTTTGAGAGTTTTTTGCAAAGTTGAAGCCATGGACATGCGTATAATATTTGAGGCACTGTAATATATGGAACACATGTTGTAGGTGTTTGTTTGTAGATTTGGGCTTTTGGGTTGTCAATATTTGTTGGGTTTATTGTAGATTTTTTTAAAAATTTGGGTCAAAGATGGTTTCTTGGTTTGAGTTTTCATATGAGGGATTTGTAAAGGAAACTTCATAGATGACTTCTTGAGATGAAATGGACCTCGCCATTGGATCTAGGAGGCTTGAGACATGAAAAATAAATAAAATTCGATCCATTTGGGAGAAATTGAAAAAATGCAAAAAAAAATTGGTCAAAGGCCTTTTTGGTCGTATGACCCAATTGGAGAAAAATACCATATTAAAAAATTGTTAAATATCTCCGCAAGAAAAATTTCATCAACCTACAAAATAAAAATAATATTTATTAAAAATTGGCATTTAAAGGGGTTACTAAAACCTTTTGAAAAATCAAATATATATAATCTTTGGGGGGTTGATAGACTCCCCTGCTAGTTTGTAAGGTCAGACTGACAGCCCAAATGACGTTATCAGTGCTGCCAGTGCTTCTAATTGGCAACAGCCCCATGGTCGGTGACCCACCGCTAGTTGGGGTTAAACCCCTGGTAGAGGGCCCCCGATCCCCTAGGGGACCTCCCTCACAAGCAACGAACCTTAAAAAAAATTATCACCGGTAAAAAATATATATATATTAAAACTTTTCAATAATTTTACAAATCCACCTAAAACAGGAAATCTAAGAAATTTAATTTAATTTAATAAAAGATTGAATTCCACCACTTCTTGGCAGTAGTGCTACTAGTGGTGTGTTGCTCGGGTGCCACTGGTGTGCCACCGCCACCAGTGGGGCCACCCAGTTGCCACCTATAAGCCAAATTGGAAGAGATTTTTTCAAACGTGCATAAATTTTTCCCACAATGTCAGATGCTTGACTTCTTGTTCTCATTGGAAATTTGGTTATGAGCACTACACGATGGTATAGGTTTGGTTCCTTTAATTTTTTGTTTTGATCATTTTTGGGGGTCTAGAAGTCAGATGTTCTCGATCACACGATTTTGGGCATAACTTTTGCTTACATAATCGAATTTTCAATTTTGAATAGGCGTTCGAGAGCATGTGTAGTATAATACACAGTGGTTTAGTCATATTATAATTTTTTTGTGCAAAATGAGTTTGGTACTTGTTTGATCACTTGTAGGTGCCTAAGATTTGGGATCTGATTGTGTGAGCATTCTGATGAGTCAAGAGGTGAAACCTTGATGGATTACATGTTTTTATATGATATTTATGATGGTACATTTTATTATCATTTTGGTGCTTCTTGGTATAGGTTTACAGGTATTTTTAAGAGTTGGAATTTGATGGTGATAGGTACACAAGTTGTCTTTGATTTTGAGGACATGGGTTAACATAAGTGGAGACTTGGATTCTTGTATGGGTGATAGTTGAGTGTAGGTACAATGATGGCTATGGTTATGATGTCATGGGTATGCAAGTAAATTTATGCATTGGCAGGACATGATCATGTATGTGGTTTTTTGGTGGTGATATGGTTTGATGTTAGGAGGCTGTTCTTATCTCATTGATGATTGTATGGTTCCTTGACTTTAGTTACTCATTTGTGGACATGTTTGGAAAATTAGGTATGTGGTTGATTTGGTTTTTGAGTCTTGATGTCTATAGGATTATCTTCTTTGATATCTCTATTTGTAGGTTACTAATGTGATGATGAGCTTGCATAATTCAGTGGTTGGATCTATGAGTTATGTCATTGGTAGGTATGCACAACCTATTGATTGTAGTGGGATGACTCGAATGTGGAATGTCTATATTCACCAGGTTTGATTCATTATTGTTACAAATTTCATTAGTTGGTCTTATCTGTGGTCTTTTGTGCATTGGTATGTTGTTTTGGGATGAGAGGATGGATGGTTTAATTAATTGATTAGTCAGTTGATGGGACTTGTAGCATGTGGTTTTTTCACAATGTCATGATAGCTTGGTGCATTCATTGGTTATACACTTTCAGTGGGAGCTTGGTTTATGATGTTTTGATGGTGGTTGCATGTATCTTCTTAGATTGGAGATCTTGGTTTCACTTGTATGTTACTAACATTTTAGTTCAGTGTGAATAGACCTAGATGATCTTCATGGAGGAGATGGTATTCATGATGCCATGTGTAGCTCATATCATGGTTTAGTGGGAGTTGTTGGTAGTGACGTGTATGCATCATTGGTGATAGTTATCTTCATGTGATTGGAGATTTGGTTTCTTGGTTTAGATTTTTTTTTTTATTATGTCATCATATACTCTTGATTCTAGATCAGATTTTGGCATATTACATGTTCTCTTGATACCAAGATGTGATCTCCTAGGAGGAGATGGTTAGATCATGATGTCGTGATAGGTTCTTGATTCTATGGTTGGAGCTTTGACATTGATCTTGGTAATTCTCTTTGTATTGAGTACATGATCATTTTATTGATCACTTCATGATGGTGCTTTGTTGCATTTGGAGTTCGGCATGTATTGGTCAGTTACAGGTGCTCATGGATACTTTGAGACATAAGAGGCTAGATTTCTCTTGTGATTAGAGACATTTTCTTGAGATGGTTACTATTTGAAGGTTTCAGTAGGAAGACTAAGGATCTTTCACCTAGGTATGGACGCGAGTTCATGATGGACCGATAGAGGAGACTATTCTTGGAGTGATTCATGATGGTTTGGTTATCCTAGAGGGGAATTCTCATTCCCCACTCTTGGTCTACTCGGTGTTTTATCGTTTGAGAGGTATTTTCCCATTTTTTCAGATGTGTTATGTTTCATGCTTTGATTTCTCATGGGAATGATTTGATTCATGGTGATTGATTTTAGAGACTCATTTGAGGATTGTTTATCATGAGTTTATGATGCTTTATCTTTCATTGATATGGATCTTGAGTTATGGATAGTTAGTTCTGGAGGATTCATTTTGAGGGATGTTTGGCATGGTTATCTCCTTGTCCATTTCATTTTATGTTATCATCCATTGATGAAGAGTTTAGGAGATGGTTTATGGGTTGATTTTCAAATTTTGGAATGGTTATTTTGAGTTTGATCTTCTTGTTTAGAGAGGATTACATCCATATTGGCATTTTACATGATTCATATGTTGTTTGATCTAAGAGATTGAACATTTTTTATGGGTGTTGTTGAGGATTTTCATTTGGTGTTGTTAGGAGATCATAATTGACATAGAATCAACACTTTGACGTATTGGTAGAAGGACATATTATGGTTTACAGGTTTTCTCTCTTCATGGTTCCTTCCTAGATGTTCATGTTCATATGATTTGGAAGGATGGTGGCAACATGTTGTGAGAGAGATTATGCAGATATTTAGTATTGCATGTATGGATCATTTTTATTGTTCTTGGTACTTCATAGTTGATTATTTATCACACCTTGATATAGAATTGATTGGTAGACTTGATATTCTTTGACATTACCTATGCAGTGGAGTTCTTGGATATGTATGTTCTTCATTGATAGGTTTGATACATGGAGCTTGTGATTGCGGTTTGTGGGTTGCATATGTTCTTGGCATGATTTTACTAATATATTGATACCTTGGAGGTATGGATGGTTAGATGTATTAGCATGTGTTGTGAATGGTATTTCCAATCATGTGGGTTTTTGACTTGATAACAACTTTTTTGGAGTATTTTTTATCACTTGGATTTTATGCTTGTGTTCTTCTATTGGTGCATCTTCACCTTGGCATGCTCATTTTCTTCCATAGGTAGCAAGTTGGATGATGAGAGGAGTTATTTCTTGAGATGATGGTCACTTTGTTCTTATTGCAGGTATCTTGATGGAGCACAATAACATTGTGGAGATTCATGTGGATACATGTATGGCTATGATGATGTATTTCATGTATTGACCCCTTATACAATGTATACAACAAGTGCGAGAATTTTGGGATATGGTGTTGTAGAAAATTGCATAATTTGATATATTATAATTTTATAATTAAATAATTATTTAGTTGTTATGCACCTAGGTGGTGTGGATAATCACACTAGGTAATTATTTGGGGACCAATTTATGTTGTATTATAACATTGTATTATTATTTAATGTGTGGGATACATGTGATAATAATTTAATATTGGAGAAATATTAAATAAAGTAAAAACTTAGTACACAATATTAAATAAGGGATTAGTGGTTTAGTGTTCACATGGTTTTGTGCCACATGATTTTATCTTACCACTTGGTTGTATTTGTGTGAGATCGAGTCTATAAAATCAAGCACATGTTTAGTGGTTAAGGTTGGATGAGTGAGTGGGTTGTTATTATTGAGTCTTTTTGAGGAGTGCATATGTGAAGCATGGCATGGGATGTGTGGATCTATGCTTGGACACATGAGGATGCATTAAGAGGTTTGATGGTTTGGAGGTATTCATTGTAACTCTTTTGTTTCTTTATTGCTGAATAATATGATGGAGTATGGATGCTTTTGGAGGCTAGGTTTCTCTTTGGAGGGTTTTCCCAGGGTATATATTGTGTTATCTTGTGGCTTGTCTATTTGATCTATGCATTATGGTTACTTGTATGCATGTTTATCTATCATGAGGTTATGTAGGAAATGGATTAAGTTTGTGGGTTGAATGTTTCTTAACAAATAAGGCAATACTTGTGTGTAAGGGCTACTCACAAGTTGAAGGAATAGATTTTGAGGAGACATTTTCTTCGATGGCAAGAATGGAGGATTTCAAGATGTTTCTAGCTTTTACAACACACAAAAAATTCAAAGTTTGTCAAATGGATGTGAAATCTGCTTTCTTGAATTGAGAATTGGAAGAAGAGGTATACATGGAACAACCGAAAGGGTTTCAGTTATCAAACAAACTAGATATGGTCTTCAAATTAAAGAAGGCATTATATGGATTGAAGCAAGCTCCCAGAGGTTGGTATGCAAGGTTGGACATGTATTTGATACAAGGATTCAATAAAGGTACCGCAAATAGTAATCTTAAAATTTGAGAAAGATCAAATCTTGATTGTGGTTGTGTATGTTGATGACATAATTTATAGAGGAAATGAAGCTATGTGGAAGAAGTTTGTAGAAGAAATGAAAAAATATTTTGAGATGTCTATATTTGGGGAGATGAATTTCTTCCTTGGGCTACAAATCATTCAAACAAATAAAGGTATACTCATTTCACAATCAAATTATGTTAAAAAAATGTTGAAGAAGTTTGGAATGGAAGACTCCAAACCGGTATGTACTCCTATGGTTACTAGTTGCAAACTAAGAAAGAATGATGATTCACCTAAGGTTGATTAGAGAAAATCTAGAAAAATGATTGGTGGACTGCTATATATTTCTACTGCTAGACCAAATATCATGCATGCAGTTTTTCATGTGGCTAGATTTCAAGAATATCTTAGAGACTCACATGTGGATATTTAGATACTTGAAGGGAACTCAAGATCATGTCTTGTGGTATCCAAAGGATACTAATTTCACTCTAAGTACTTACACAAATGCAAATTGGGTTGGTTGTGTTGATGGCAGGAAAAGTACAAGTGGTGGTGCATTCTTTCTTGGATGTAGATTAATATCATGGTTAAGTAAGAAACAAGATTCAATATTTTTATCTACTCCAGAGGTTGAGTACATTGCAGCAGCATCTTGTTGCACAGGTATTGTGGATGAGACAAACATTGAAGGATATCAAAGTAGTGTATAATGAGCCAATTTCTATCTTTTGTGACAATACAAGTGCAATCAATATCTCATAGAATTCAGTGATGCATTCAAGGACAAAGAATATTTTAATTTGGTATAAATTTTTGATAGAGAAGGTTTTGGAGAATTAAGTGAAGCTTGAATATGTGCCTACAAAGGATCGGATTGATGAAATATTCACTAAGGTTCTTCTTAGGGATAATTTTGATTATATCTAGGAGAAGTTGGGGATTATTGCCCCTCCATCCTTGAGCTAGATGTATAAGGATATGCAATAGCCCAGTGGATCTCAAGATTCATTCTTTGGTCTGGACTGATGATTGGTGGCTACCTCTCAAGGGGAGTAGGTAATGATATTGTAGTAAGAGATGTGTGTGTTTTCATTGAGTAGTGGTTACTGATTTGGTATAGTTTGGTATGTTCTCCTAAGGGGGATTATACATAGAAGTAAAGGAAAGAAGTTTCAAAGTGATGAACCCATTTATTAGCTAAATTTTTGTTATCTTTATGTTGTTTAAAGACATCACCAAGACATTTCTCCTATATATATTCATACATTATGCTATCTTTGATACCTATTATGCAATTCCTAAACTTGATTTAAAGATATGGAAATATAATTATGATGTGATGGTTAATGCATGATTTATGTGTGAATATGTATGAATTTTGATTAGATATCTATGTTTATTCATGTTTGTTAGTGTGAAGGGGAAAAACGTGCTAATCTAAAATGCAAGAAGAATACAAAGAAACCTAACACCTCAAAAATGATTAGCCTAAGTTAAACAAAAGATAAAAAGGAAGATGAAAATGAAAATCAAATTTATATACCTTTATCCATGTTTCCCTTGGTTGGCCCTTTCATAGTTGATATTATGTGTGCTCCTTGATGGCAAAATGATGCAAAGTGCCTAAAATGCAAAATGAAGATGTAAATAGCTAAGATGAATATTGGATAAAAATGATGTGATAATAACTTATGGAGGCTCAAATGGCTCAAGATCATAAACTGGCTAAGAATGCATCTGGATCCTTTAATGAAGGAAGAAGGGGGGTATTAATAGGAAAAGTTGAATTCTCTAGAGAATTCAATGGTCAAGATTGAGCCACCATGGCCAAGATGGAGGGCTATGGTGAGTTGAGGACTCACAAGCCCTCACATTTGAACATGTGGCGGGTGAGTTGTTCAAAGGACAAGGTGAGATGGACAAGGGTACAAATGACATGGAAGAGGCCATGTGGTCCTAAGGTACTTGCAAGTACCTTGGGATGGGAGATTATTTCTTTAAAAGTTTATTCTTTGGCCCCATATGGGGCTAAAAGTGACAAGTGTTGATTTTTAGAAAGTCATCATTTGTCAACATGGAGAATGGGAAAGACCTTGGAGAAATAAAAGTGTATTTTTAATTCACTTTTAGGGAGATCCTAAAAGATAAAATAAGATTCCTCTAAAAGAGGTCCTTGTCCTTTGGGTACGATGTGACACATGAGATGTCATGGGGAAGACAAATGCATGGGGGGAATAAGTGTGAAGTTTTAATTCACATGGGGAAGAGGTCAACCCAAAAAAGGTAAGTACCAAAAAGGTTGACTTAAGGACATGTTAAAAGGAGTAAGTGATTAGGATTAGGATTGTGCAAACAGATGATTAGATTAATTAATGATAATTAGAGGCAAGTGGAAAGTTATGGAGGATCTGACATTAATCCTCATTAAAGATATTTACATCTTAATGAAGGATTAATTAAATTAATCTAGTTTAGTGAAAGATTATGGAGAATGTGACAAGGACAGAGAAAGAATGAATTAAAAATGATAATTGACTAAATTAAATAAATTGATTGATTTATTTAATTTAGAGATGAAGTGGGTTAATGTATAAAGTATTTAATTGATTCAATTAAATACCTTAGGAACGTTAGAAAAAAATGAATATTAATTAAATAAATAATTTAAATAACGTTGATGAAGGGGATGAAGGAAAGGATAAATTTTTCCTTATGTAAAGGGTCAAATTTAGGTGTCTACATTTTTCCCCTCTTCGAAATATTGTTTAGAATAACATTTTTTCGAAGAAGAAGATGCCCCAGCATGAGAGAGTTTTCCCAAATGGAGGGGAATGATAGGAGCTGCCCCAATCAGGGTTAAGAATGTGATGTGGTGAATATGGTAGGGTATGCCCCCTCAAGAGGGTGGTAGGGGAAAAAGGGATCCCGGATGACGTCTCGATATGAAGAAATAGAAGGTATGGTTGGAGAGAGCTCAAAAAATCAAGCAAGTTTCATTTTTAAATGGAGTCAATCTGACACACATGGAGCAAATAACGGCCCACAGAAGTTTTAGGATTAGTTAGAAGAAAAAAAGGTTAAATAAAGGAAAAGAATTCCCTAAATTTAAAAAGAGGGGGAAAGGTATAAATAGGAGTGTGAGGATTACTATTCCTCATTTGGACAACTGTCAGTTGGAGAGGAAGACAAGAAAGGGGCAATGTCGGATGACTATGATGACGACATTGTTCACCGTGTGGACGAGGTGCAGAGTTTCTGGGCTAAGTACGTTGTTCCCTGTCAGGTTAGGCTTGAAAAAAACCTTTGTGATTTGAGCACATTTTTATAAGTAATGTGACCATTATTAGAATTTTAAAAACATGAATTGGGATTTGGGAGTAGGATTGAGAAATGGGTAGAAGAGAAAATGGGAATTTAATAATTGTTTTCAAAAGAAAATCCTTTGAATATGGAGAAAAAAAAATGAGGTGTGCCCAACCGGCCCCTCATTGAGATGTCTTGGGTCACACACACGTGACCCGGCCCCACATAGGGGCTATTTTTCCTATCGGGAGGTGGCTACGCCCATCGATGGGCGGTCGCGCCCACCAGCGGGCGGCCTCGCCCCGCACAGGGGCGGCCACGATGACTAGGTGCGACCCCGACCCCAAACAAAGGCGGTCACACCTTCTAGAGGTGGCTCCACCCCAAATAGGGGCGATCATGCCCATGAAGGGCAGAAGCACCCTACAAGGACGGCTGCGCCTCCAAAGGTGGCCCTGCCCATGATGCGGTCGCACCCGCCCAAGAGGCGGTGGTGCCCAGGAAATGGGTGGGCCTGCCCTGCCACCTCGAAAAGGGGGCGACCATGCCTGAAAGTGGTGGTGCCCAGTGAGGGGCAACCTCGCCCTGGACAAAGGGGCGACTCTACCCAAAAGGAGGCCCCGCCCGTGAGGCAGTCGCACCCGCCAAGGGCGGCCTCGCCCAAGAGGCGGTGGCGCCCAGGAAATGGGTGGGCCCGCCCCATGGGCGGTGCCGCCTCGAAAAGGGGGTGACCACGCTTGAAAGTGGTGATGCCCAATGAGGGGCATCCCCGCCCTGAACAAAGGGGCGACTCTGCCCAAAGGGCGGCCCTGCCCAATAGTAGGCCTGCCCTGGTGAAAAGGTAGCCCCGCCCAAAGCGCAACCCTGCCCCAAGTGCAGGGACAGTCAGAAAGAAGGGGGGAGGAGGGTGGTGGCGTTCGAGACATGGGTAAGTTAGGGATAGTGACGGGGGACGTAGGGTCAAAATAAAATGATTTGGTATATGACAAAGTTTGTGGGGTGATTGCAGAGATTCGAGACATTATGGACGCGGGAGAGGAGGTCAGAGGTACTTGCAGTGACATTGCAGGCAATGGCCGGAGTATATCATCAGTGTCTAGCGGAGGCGAGGTTTTTGCATTTCTTGGGATATCCTTTTATCATAGCACATCAGGTGATGTTGACAGCTTTGATCGAGCGCTAGGACTCAGCAACATCGACCTTTCATCTTCCGACAGGAGAGATGACCGTGACACTAGAGGATGTCTGGCGGATTTTGAGGTTGTCGATAGCAAGTCAATTGGTTAGTGAGCTGAGATTAGAGGGAGATGAGTTGGACCATGCCATGTGGGTCTTGTTAGGGTGGGAGGACTTACCGATGGAGAAGAATGGTTTGGACATGGATCAATGCCTAGGATTGGCGGTACCACCACTCCCATTGTACTTGTGTGGGTTGATTAGCGACATACTCATTCTAGACAAGGGTGGGATATGGTGTAGCTTAGGTTATATGGAGGTTGTCTGACATATCGTCTAGGGGAGAGATGGGTAGTTTGCATGGGGTCCATGCGTACTAGCATAGTTATACAGAGAGATGCATGTGGTGTGCTATCGGGATGTAGTCAGCGTGTGTCATGTGATGTTGCTATAGGTATGGGTGTGGGTGCATATTAGTGTGGACAGACCAGTAGTGGTGAGGGAAGGATAGAAAAAGGAGATAGCATTGGTAGCTTGGTGGTATGATGCAGAGGATGGGCAGATGTTTTGGTATCACGGTGCAGGGGACTTGGAGAGGTGGAGGAGAGTTTTTGATGAGCTGAGGGAGGAGGATATACTATGGAGGTCGTATATGTTCTGAAGGTTCAGGGGATGGAGAGAGGATGAGGCAGTGCATAGGAAATATTTCATGATGCATTGCTATATAGTGGGGAGACACCCTCAGATAGTAGAGGCACACAGGCTGGATCAAGTGATGAGATAGTACAGGTTGGAGTAGGACATTCCAGGTGCCTCAGAGATGTTCAGGCGGCTCACGCGGGAGTGACCATCAGGTGATGATATTTCCACAGAGTTTGCTCGAGAGCACTGGGTGACACTAGGGCAAGAGCTAGTAAAGTACCCTGATAGAGGTGAGGGACCAGTAGATATTGGGATCACGTTGAGATATGTAGTGTGTTTTGCACGACATCATCCTAGATGAATCACACTAGTGGTGCCGATTTCAGAGGTAGTAGGGTTTGGATCGGGAGTGGAGGCCAGGCCGGTGATAGCAGAGATGAGTCGGCGAGTCGATGGGGTCGGGGGGCAGTAGAGGAGGGGGACAGAGGCAGTCTGAGGAGGAGATGATCAGAGAGTATTAGATGGATTATCCCTAGAGGATGGCAGAGGAGAGTACCGAGAGTGGGCATAGTAGGTAGGCAACAAGAGGTGTTGGAGGTGATAGGATTACGGAGGTAGCAGAGGGTGCTAGAGGGGGTAGGGTTAGGCAGGCAGCATGAGGGGCCAAGGGTGGCAGGATCAAGCAGGCAGCAGGAGGTGTCGGAGGTGACAGAATTACGGAGGTAGCAGAAGGTGCCAAAGGGGCTAGGGTGAGGTATGTAGCAGGAGGAGGATCAGATAGGAGGAGGACGAGACAGAGGGGTCAGGTCTAGCCCAAAGAGGAGAGATAGGAGGCAGAGGCAATGGAGAGGGATGAGGCTAAAGTGATGGACACGGGAGATGGAGAGGGAGCATAGGCGATGGATATAGAGGTACATGACATTCCTCCCCTAGTGATCAGGCCACTGATAGTAGAGGATATGATCACCCGGGTGAGAGGAGCGGAGGCGGGGGACCAGAGATTAAGGGAGTCAGAGGTGGCTAGGAGGATACTGGAGGCGTAGGTTATCAAACTCAGGGCAGATAGGAGAGACTGCAGGTAGAGGTAGTCAGATTAGAGGGCACAGAACAAAGGGAGTATATCTTTATTGTGGACCACCTGACCGCCCAGGTACACGATGCAGAGAGGGAGAGGGATGAGTCATATGCAGAGGCGAGTAGGCTACAGGCTGAGGTGAATCAATTGGGGGGAGAGGTAGCGAGGGAGCAAGAGATCAGAGAGTCAGCAAGGTAGGAGAGGGACAGACTGGAGGTGACGATTGTGCTAGTACAGGCAGGGGGTCAACATTTGTTTGGAGGAGAGACAGGTAAGATATCAAAGGCACTAGCAGAGGCAGAGAGAGATATGGGGGATCTGAGGAGACAGGTAGAGGGATTGTTGAGGGAGTGGAGGGAGTTGAGGCAGGAGCGAGATGAGATTTGGGCTCGAGCAGAGGTGGTTGGGGAGATAGTGGAGGATATGGGAGTGGTGCAAGAGAGGGAGGAGATCTTGAGGGACCAAGTACAGAAGATGGAGGTAGAGAGGGAGGTTGTTCAGACATAGATGTGGGTGTTGCAGGATGAGAGGGATGAGGCAATGACAGACATGTCTTGGAGAGGGAGGTAGCATGGTTGTAGGGTCAGTTAGATCAACTATAGCAAGACCGAGATAGATTGGTGGAGGGTATGACCTAGTCGCAGGATCAGACAGGGCAGCCACAAGGTGGGACAAACATGATAGGGGAGGAGAGGAGACAAATGCAAGAGGAAGTAGAGTTATTGCGAGGTGACAAAGACAGGTTGGTAGTCGAGATGTCATGGTTGCAAGGATAGGTAGATCAGTTATGGATGGCACATGATCTATGGGAGTAGGAGAGGAGAGTCCTTTGTGTTCATCATGATAGGTACAGATCAGAGTGAGATACAGTGAGATTGCAAGTGGCAAAGAGGGATGATCTCATACGAGAGTCGAGCTATTATATGGGGTGTATTATATGGCAGTTCCAGACCCAACACATCCTATACCACCCTTCATTTTAGCAATGCCTCAGATGATGACACCATCACGGATAGCAGGGACATATTCATGGGGCCTCAACAACTATAGGGAGACACCACCACGTAGAGGTTTAGTGTCGGACTCACCTCATAGATCGGATGGAGAGAGCATGGGGTTCAGATTACTAGAGGCACAAGAGCCCAATGTTTGACAGGTACAGGGCAAGTACAGTACAAAGATCAAAGTAGATCCAAAGCCATGTACTCGTACCTTTATTTTGAGTGATGGTTATGACAGATATTGTATTTTTTTGGATTTTAGATATGTGAGGACCTTTATTGACATTTATGTGATGTGGATATGATGGATGACTTTATTTATGCATTATGATGTAGCGATGGATATGTTTGTATGGATGTATGTTTATGCTAATGTATGATGATAATGATGATTGTATTTATGCCTAACAGTGGTGATGCAAGATGTGATGGATGGAGGAGATCTTATTATTTATATGTTGTGATATGCATGATGTCTAACACTTATGATGCAGGATGTGATGAATGCAGGAAAATTATGTATATGTTGTGATATGCATGATGTCTATATGTTTGTGATATGCATAATTATGTTTATGGTGGACGTATGAACTAAAGTGAATGGTAAGAGGTGTAGAATAATTAATTAAAACTAGCCTACACAACTTAAAATGGGTATGCAATTTAATATAAATAAGGGCCTGCAATAAATGATGTGATGAGTGGGGTGGCTTGCACTTGTCAAGAAACATAGGACCCAAAAGAAGAAGAAAAAGAGGGGGGGGATGGAGGAAATCGTCATTTGCACAATCCGAAATCCTAGGGAAAAGAAGAGATGAAGGATACACGAATGCAATGGATGAGAATAATGCAATGTATTATGAATGCAAGTTACCATCTCTGGATCACTGATTTTTGCTATAGCTTAAGACACCGAGCATCAGGGTATGTAAACCAAGATGAGATAGTTTCCTATGCATACACAAACACAACAAATAAGAAGGCGATCCTAACACCCGAAAATCATGATAACTTTGGCTGGGCCAGGTATTAGGATAGCCACAAGCACAAAAGGATGCCCCAACATAACACAAGACCTCAGGGATCTTGGTGGATACTACGTGGGAAAACCAAGAAGACAATACACACAAGAAATATCAAGATATGCCCCTATGTTAACTAGTCCAAAACACACCATAATATTAGAGATTATGGTGGCCTTGGCAAGTAATTATAGGGAGCTCAAATGATCAAAATAAATGTCAAAAGCATCAAAAGATCACAATCAAATTCAAAACATCCTTTTCCATAGGATCAAGATGGTGGAGGGGGTTGATGTGGTCTATTAGAAAGGATGCATCCTATTGAGACCAAATATGGATGCGACACTAAAATATTGATTAATGATGCAGGATATTTTGAAACCGATTAACCCTTGTGACACAAATGGATTCTATTTGTGAGGTACTAGCGAGATAAGGACATATCTCAATAACAAGGTGCTAGACACAAAACACAAGACACAGGACACAGAGCGACACAACTTAAAGACCTAGGGGCTCGAGGGTTGATCAAAGATCAACCTTGCCTACGTGAAAGTGCAGAGCCCTCGTAGTTTAGGAAAAGGCCGTGATAAAATCAGAAAGAGGATGATGAAGACAGATGGATGATCGAGACAAAAATAAGCCCCGGGGGCAAATCAAAAGATCATCCTTTCCTACGTAAAAGTCCAGGGGCAACATAGTTCAGAAAGGATGAAATACTGAGGATGGAAAAGATTGAAAATTGGACCATGAGGATGGACAATGAAGGAAAAAATGCCTCAGGGGCTGATCAAAAGATTAGCCTTGCCTACGTGCAAGCGCAAAGGCATCGTAGTTCAAGAAAAGACATGATGAGACCTAGATGGGGATAGACATGAGGAGTGAACCTAGATAGAGACAACCAAAACAATGAGATGAAACAAGCTCAGGATTTCGGATAGTAGATGATGGTCATCCAATGCTCAACCAAAATATACCAAGTGATGAGTGATGCAAGCGGATGGGAGGATATGGGGATTGAGGAATCGACAGATAAACCATAAAGTAACCAAGATGCGAGGTAGATAATTATTAATCCTTATACGAGAGGTGCTTGTTGCTAGGTTTTCACCAATCGTACATATCCAAGGTGCCACGCAGGGGTGGTTTTCACCATACGATGAATTATTTATCTTTACTATTTTTGGATTTTTTTTATTTTCTTGTATTTTTCTGATTTTTTTGATTTTTTTTTGTATTTTTTGAGATTTAACCAAGAAGGATACCCCAGCTGACCTAAGCATAGAATTTCTTTAGGTGAATTATGTCGATGGGTTCTTCTAAGGGATCCCCTTTAGGGGTAAATAGCCTGTAGGTGCCATAACCATACTTTGTGGTGATGATATAAGGGCCCAACCAATTGGCTTCAAACTTACCCTTTTTCTCCCGATCTTGTTGATGCCACTAATTCTCTTTAAGGACCAAATCACCAAAATAGAATTGGTGAGGGCCTAATTTCTTATTGTATCTCCTTTTGAGTTGGTGTCGATAGGCTTGCAGATGGTTATAATCCTTGACCCATTTTTCATCCAACAATTCCAACTATGCTAGTCATGCCACTCGGGTGTCTTCGTCAGTGATGAGATTCTTGAGTGATATTCGAAGTGAAGGGATTTTGACTTGGATTGGCAAGATGGATTCAGCACCATAGACAAGGGAGTATGGAGTAGCACCGATGGAGGTGCGGATGGATGTATTGTAGGCCCAAAGAGCAGGATGGATATGGAGGTGCCAATCTTGGCCAGTGCTATTGACCATCTTCTTAATGATTTTGATCAATGTTTTGTTTTTTTCCTTTGCTTGTCCATTACCCTGGGGGTAATAGGGGGTGGACCAATGATGTTGGATATGATATGTTTCACAGAGGGACTTCATGCACTTATTCTTGAATGGCTTTCCGTTGTCGGTGATGATGACGGAGGGGATACCATGCCTACAGAGGATGTGGTAGAGGATGAACTTAGGGATCTGAACACCAGTGATTTGAGTGAGTGGTATGGATTCTACCCACTTGGTGAATTATTAATTGGTTGTGATGATAAAAGTCTGACCAGCAAAGAATGGAGGGTAGATCTTTCCAATCAAGTCAAAACCCCATTGTGAAAATGGCCAAGGTGTCGTGATAAGTTGCAACTCTTGTGTCGGGGTGTGAATCAAATCTGCATGTTTTTGACACAGAAGACACCTTTTGACAAATTCACAAGCATTGTGTTCCATTGTAGGCTAGTAATACCCTACTCTTAGAATCCTTTTGGCTAAGGTCATACCATTAGAATGGCCCCACAAATACTACTATGCACTTCTATTAATGTCATGCGGGCTTTGGTTTCATCTAAACAACAGAGGAGAGTTCCATCATACCCACATCGATAAAGTGTATTGCTGATGATGGTGTAGCAGGGAGTGCATTGGATAAATGATTTACGTTGGTTTCTTGTGAGATCAGGTGGGAGGATGTTGTCATGAATATAGGTTTAAATTTTGTGGTACCAAGGGGACTTAGGACCTACAATATCACACACCATCTCGCTCTCAGGGATATCATACATTGGGATTAAGAGTTGTTTGACTAGGAATTGAAAATTTGTGCGGTCTTTTGGCATATCAAGGATAGAACCAATGGTAGCCATAGCATCCGTTGCCTTATTCTAGAGTCTCAGGATCTGCTCAAATTGGATGCAGGTGAAATATTTTTTCAAGTCATCCACCATGCATTTATAAGGCAACAACTTGTCATCTTTTGTTAGAAACTCATCATTAACCTATTTTATAACTAACTGGGAGTCACCAAAAACTTGCAAATGAGTGATGTGCCAATGAACTACAATTCTAAGGCCTATGAGAAGGGCTTCATATTTGGCAATGTTGTTGGTGCAGGGAAAAGGCAATCTGAATGATTTTGGTATGTAATCACCTTGAGGGCTGATAAGCAAGACTCCTAGCCCAAATCTATTATTAGTGTGTGATCCATCAAAGTACAATGTCCATGTGGTAGCTTCTGATACTGCAAAGACTCCTTCATCTAGAAATTCAGCTTTTATGGGATAGGCATCTACTAATGGAGCGTTTGCCAACTGATATTCTATTACATGTCCTTTGATTTCTTTTTTTTCCACATATTCTATATCAAATTCACTTAGAATCATGATCCATTTAGCCATTCGGCCAATTAGGGTTGTCTTAGATAACAGGTACTTGAAGGGGTCAAATTTTGATATTAACTTTATTGGATGGCTAAGCATATAATGGTGTAATTTTTGTGTACTAAAGACCACAGCAAGACATGCTTTCTCCATAGGATAATAATTAAGTTCATAACCGACTAGTGTTCGGCTAATGTAATAGATTGCTCGCTCTTTTGAGGATTCATCATGTTGTGCCAACAATGCCCCCAATGCAACTAAAGTGGTAGATATATATAGCAAGAGGGGTTTTCCAGGGATAGGTGGCATCAAGATTGGTGGGTGGGCCAAGTATTCTTTGATTGTATCAAAATCCAACTGACACTATTGATTCCATTTGAAGGTGGTGTCTTTCTTTAGAAGGTGATTGAATGACTGACATTTATCTACAAGCTGGGCTATAAACCGACGAATGGATTGTAGCTTTCCTTGAAGGCTCCTTAACTATTTTAGGTTTCTAGGTGGAGGCATATCCATGATAGCTTTTACTTTAGCAGGGTCAACCTCAATGCCTCTCCGGGAGACTATGAATCCCAACAATTTCCCTGGCGTGACACCAAACACACACTTTTTTGGATTTAGTCTTAGCTTGTACTACTCCAAGCGCTCGAAGATCTTTTTCAAAATGGCAAGGTGCTCTTCTCTAGTTTTGGATTTTCCTAGCAAGTCATCAACATAATCTTCCATGATAATGTGGATAAGGTCATGGAATATAACAGTCATTTCTCGTTGATATGTTGCCCCCACATTTTTCAGGCCAAAGGGCATGACATTGTAACAAAAGGTACCCCAAGGTGTTGTAAAGGTGGTTTTGTGTTGATCTGCAGGGGCAATTCAAATCTGATTGTAGCCAGAGAAGCCATCCATAAGCGATAACATCTTGTGTCCTGTAGTAATGTTGACCAACATGTCAATGTTAGGCAATGGGAAGTCATATTTTGGACAAGCTTTGTTAAGGTCCCGAAAATCTATGCAAATCCTAATGTCTTCATTAGGTTTAGCAACAGGTACTATATTTGAAATCCAATCAGAATAATCAATGGGTTTGATAAAGCCAACATCTAGTAAATTTTCCAATTCTTTTTTGACTAATAGTGCTACCTGCGAGTGCCCTTTCGGAGCTTTTTCTTGAGAGGTTTTGCATCTAGACAAACATCCAAATGGTGTACAACAAGATTAGGATCCAGGTCGGGCATATCAAAATAAGCTGATTCAAAATTGATGACCCCATCTCAGAGAATTCAAACAATGGTGAGATATTCTTCTTTTGATAAAGATTTGGCTACATAAGTGATCCTTGGATTTTCTTCTGTCCCCAAATTTACCTCTTGCATATCTTCAATGAGAATAGAAGACTGCTCAGATATTTTTGTTCCCACAAGGGGAAGATGAATGTTCCCATCTTCCAGTGTTGTATTGAGGTTTTCACTGTAAGATACACCCTTTGTTTTTACTTTTTCCCAGTCAAAAAGTGCCTCAGTGAGGTTTTCACTCGGTGATTTATTTTGTTTTTGTTTCTCTTTTCTTTTACGGTTAGGGCGTTCATCTTCCCCCAATCCCATGAGATGTACATAGGTATCCTCTAAGGGAAAAGTGTCGATAGGTGCGTTACCTTGTAGGTCATGATCTGTAAGTTCAGGATGTTTGAGGGATAGGTTTATGGTGCAAACAAACAAGCATTCAAACATGGCAGGGAGGTCAACGTGATTCAAATCATCATACGCATGTATGATGGACTCTTCTTTCGGTATGTCTTCAAGGGAACCATCATTAACACTAACATTGTTAGAAGTGCTAGAGGATGTCACATGACCCTTTTGTTTAGTATCATAACAAAAGCCCAAATTTCTTGGTCAGATGTTAGTTGCTTCAATGGGCTGGCATTTTCCTTGTTCTTCCACACCAAGGCCACCTCCTTGGTCAAGAAACTTTTTAATGAACTTGGAGGCACATGGGTAAACTTCTTGACATTATTCTATAAGGGGATGTGGTGGCTCAGGTTCCTCTTGATAAACCCATTGACTGATATCTACTTCCATTTGATCCTGAAGGGATCCCAGATCATTGAATGTTGTCGAACCCATGGAGGTGAGTGTAAGTGTCTTTTCTTCCACTTTTGGTACTGGAAGAGCTGGTTGTCCATATGTGCAAGGTGAGGGTGGCATGGTTTCCACATTTAGTGTGGTATGTATTTCATATTCGCCACATCCCTTGTCTATGATTTGGACCTTGGTGATGGTGGAAGCAGGTGTTGATGATGGTGGAGATGAGGTGTTTAGTGTATTGGTGGATGGATGAGAATCAAATGTTGGGGATGCCCCCATTTCCACTCCTAGGCAGTAATGTTAATGTGGAAAGGAAGCTTCCAAGGCACGACAATATTCAAAAGGTTGAGGATCAACTTGTATGGTAACTTTCATTCCTTGAAATGGGAACTTTAAACATTGATGGTAAGTGGATGGGATGGCTTGCATAGAATGAATCCATGGACGGCCAAGAAGGATGTTGTATGGAAGTTCAAGGTACAAAACATGACACATAGTGTATTGTACAATGTGGCCCACTTGAATAGGCAGGCAAATAATTCCTTAAGAATCCCACTCTGTGTTATCATATGCCTTGATGGTGATAAATTGACTTCTTAAATCGGCCGGGGTGTATCCAACCTATTGTATGAATTTTAATGTGATAATATTTAGGGCCGAACCATTATCTACCAGTACCCTTTTTACTTTTTGACAATTTACACCAACCTCAAGATGGAGGGGGCCGTTATGGCTTGAATCAAGGTGTGGCATGTCTTTTTGGCTAAAGGCTAACTGATAGGTTAATGAGAGATTTCCTACCAATGCTTGGAATTGGGTGGGGTCAATATCATCGGGCACTTGTGTGCTTTGCAAAGCCTTAGTCAGGATGTCTTGATGCATAGGAGATGACTTAAGCATATCTGAGATGGATATTTGGGCTGCGGTCTTGGCTAGGTGGTCGAGGATATTATATTGCGAGCTGACGGTTGGTCGTTGGGTAGATGGAGGATCTGTTGGGACTGTGATGTGGGTTCGTCGAGTGGTAACAACACATTGTGGATATTTCCCTTTGATATGTATCATGGATTCATGTGGCTCCACTTTTTCTACATATGAGACCACACCTTGGTAATTGTATGGCATATTTTTATAGCTGATGTTATTTGTGTTGTTTCCTTGCTTGTTATTGTTGTTAGATCCAAGATTAGAGGTGGAAGTATTAGGACCCTAATTGTGGTTAGGAAAAGAGTTTTGATATATCTGGAGTTGAGCATTGGATGAAGATTTTGTGTTAGCATCTACATGGATTTCACCTCGATCGATGAGGCCTTGAATGTAGGCTTTTAGGCCTTGACATTTATCTAAGATATGTCCCTTAATCTTGTGAAATTCACAATATTCGTTGTCTTTAAACCAAGAAGGTTTGGGTTTAGATGTATCAAGAGGTTTGGTGACAGGATACGTGATGGGATAATTAGCTTGAAGAATTTTTTTAAACACCATGATAAGGGGTTCTCCCAATTTAGTGAACTATCATTTTTTCCCCCTTAGTTATTTTGGTTGGATTCTTGTCGTGGTGCCCCTAAGGGGACAGATATGGCATTCTGGACTGACGGTTGTTGTTGATGAGAGTATTTTTGTGTGGTGGTAGCCACCTGAACATGTTTGGTGTTAGTGAAACCATCATTGACAGCATTTTTATTTCTATTCCAATAATGAGGTTTATCCCCAAAGGACTTCTCTCTATCAGAATTAAAAAAATTGACTTGCCCTTTTGCAACAAGGGCTCATTCCAAGATGGGACCCTTCTCCACAAGTGTCACAAAGGTGGTGATACAATGGAGTTGGAAGTTATGAGCCATATCTAGGTGGTAATTTTTGATAAATAGCGTGACCATGTCTTTTTCTAATGCTAGGAATTTCATCCTATTGGCCAAGGCACGCCATCTTTGCAAGTAGCTTGCAAAGGTCTCTCCATCACGTTGTTTTTCTTTCAAGAGATCTAATGTGTCAATATCCTTTTCTAGATTAAAAGAGAAGTGGGAGACAAACTGTTTGAATAATTGTGCAAAGGCTTTGATAGATGCTTTTTCAAGGCCCATAAACCAGTTAAGGGAAACTCCTTGTAGACTTTTAGGGAAAATTCGGATAAGATAATTGTCATTATGCATGACCTCTAGGAAATGGGCATAAAATTATTGAAGGTGGGCTCTAGGGTCCCTGGTTCATTTGTATTTAACGAATTTTGCTAACTCAAAATGTTTGGGAAAAGGAATCAAGGAGATGGAGGGATCAAACAAATAAGGACATATGTCCTCGAACTTGAATGTTTGTTTACCCATTCCAGCTTTTAGGTCCTTTTATGTTTCTTTTACTTCTTCCAATTCCTTATTGATGGGAGTTGTGGGAATCAAAGTGGATTGATTGTATGGATAGTATTGTGGATATGATGAGGATAGCCCTACCGTTGTCAGATCATTGACGGGTTGAGTCAGATACGAGTGTGTTTGTTGATTATAAGTGGATTGATAGTTGGATGATTGATTGTGATGAGTGGGAGCCACTTGTTGGTAAGGATATTGTTGTTGATAGTAGGAAGCGAGGGACGAGTCCTATTTTTCTGTAGCATTTTTGTAATATGTGGAGGTAGAGCCTCTTTTTTGATGTGATGATGGTTTTTGGTAATAGGAAGTGTAAGGTGCCCCTTGCTGATAAGTTGGTTGTTGTTGAAAGTAGGGTGGATAGGATTGTTATTGTTGCACAATGGTGGGTTGTTGTGTGGCATATGGGGATGGATTCGATGGTTGTTGGTGGGGATGATGTTGAGGTTACAAAGTATTGGTGTAAGGTGGTAGTTGGGTATGTGTTTGGTTTTGAGCATTCTAATGAGGATTCATTTTGAGATGGGATGGAATAGTGTATGTGCTAGAGGGATGATAGAGGTACTTAGTAAGTGGATTATGGTGTGTTTGTGTAGGGATATGCACATGTTGTTGTGGGGACCATTCTTGTGGCTGTTGTCGATGGGATGGGTGAGATGAGATATGTTGTTGTTGCGGGGTGACCATGAAAGGGTTATGCGGTGGTTGTTGTGGCTGTGAGATAGGCTGCACTACTTCATGTGATGGTTGTGTAAGAACGGTAGTGTGTTGTGGATGTTCTCGATGCAAGGGTTGAGATGAAGCTAGAACGGTAGCAATATGTTGTGGTGGTGCTATTAGTGTGGTGGATTGGTGTGGATTATTTGGAGGCTATCGAAATGCAAGAGGTGGAAAATTGGTAAGTATAGGTGTGCCCCTATTATTAGGATATGGGGGGAACGGTGGAGCAGATGGGATGTATGATGGCATGCCATAGGTATGGGAATCATTAGGATCTGGTGGTGGAATAGTAGATGTGTTTGACAGACGAGGATATTCTTGGACTTGATGGATGACGACATTTCCAAATTCAGGATGATACTAGTTTTCAGTGGGTGCACCTTCAGGAACATAGGAACTCTTTGGAAAATTTTGTGAGGCTTATGGATCGAAAATTGTGGGAAGGGCATATTGTGATGTATCAAAACTGGACGGTCGTTTAACCGCGTTCATGAGTAAGGTGGCAAGGATCTTATATCCACATTCATTTAAGAGATGATCTATCATCTGGACATTGGCAGGGTTACTAAGATATTCATCAATATTAACCTTGAGTTGGTTAGCCATATGTTCATCACTGAGTAGTGTGGTATTCTCAATGTCGGTGTTTGATTAAGATGAGGCACCATTCTGGCGATCTTGTGGATTGGCCAGAATGTTATGGGGATATTTCAAAGTATTTGGAATGTGATTAGGGTCGTGTGGGACATTCAGGTGGGTACCTTGAGCTTGTTGATCAGCCATTTTCCTTTTTGCTTGATCGCGGGTCTAAATGGGCATGAACGTGCAAAACAACTAAGTGGTTTAAGATGCAACTAAGTTTCTAAATGATGATCTAAGTGATGATTTGGATTGGATATTGGATTGGTTGATAAGATATATGATGGATCAACTGATGATGCATCAATTAATTGATTGATCGGATAAGGATTTGATTAGATTTGATTAGATTTGATCGGTAAGATGATTGAAGATTAAATGGTTTGGACAATTTTGAAAGGTTCCTAAACCGGTTTCAGAGATCACTTTAGGTGACGCAAAGTGTTGATTGATCATATTAAGGATGAATTGATGATCACGGCACCAAATCCACCTTGAGATGAAAGGGGATTGATAGGGTCAAGGATAATGACCGAATTAGGATGGATAGCAATCCTAAGCGGGTTTTCAAAGATGACAATCAGATTCAAGCACATAGGTTAATTTGTATGATGACTGCAAACAAAGTTCAAAGGATAAATTGATGATGGGTGAACAATCCAAGGGGGATTATGGATGCAACCTATATGATTTGGAGAATGATACAGATGCAAAAGGTCATGATATGGGTGAACGTGATGCACAAACAACAAGATAGTTAACAGTCCTTTCTGGCAGCATGGGAGGTTGGATTTTTAAATCAAACAAGGAGATGGGTAATTTTTAGGTCAGGGCCACCCAAAATTTTGGTCAAGGCCACCCCCCTAGGTCAGGGCCGCCCAAATAACAAAAAAAATATTTGACCAAATTTTGAGTTTGAACAGGCCAAAAAACTGGGTAATGATTCTCAGAACAGGAAAATGGGTACTCGGAATGGACAAAAGAATGATCGGGATAGATGGTTTGGTACCTCGAACAAGGGAAAAGCACTCAGAACGAGGAAACAGGTTGTTGGAATGAGTGAATAACTAACGAACGAGAGTCGAAAAAGGTTGTTTTGAAGGTCAGGGTTGCCCTTCTAGGTCAAGGCCGCCCAATTTGAGGTCAAGGCCATCCCTTTGGGTCAGGGCCACTCAAAAAAAGGTTAGGGCCACCCAAAAAAAGGTCAGGGCCACCCAAACAGAGGTTAGGACTGCCCAAATAGGAAAAATAGTTAATTTTGTCGACTTGAACTGGCCAAACAGCTAGGAAACAGGAGGACAGGGTTGCCCCTATAGGTCAAGGCTACCCCTCCAGGACAAGGACACCTCTGCAGACTGGTTTGATCCAAACTTAGTCAAAACAGTGATGGAAAATGATGAAAACAGCAAGTAAAAAGACCAAAAACTGAGTGACAAGTATTAGTTTTTCACAAGAAGACACTTCAAGCAACACAAGCCTAATTTTAGTGTTAAGGTATGGCCAACACATTATTCTATCTAAACTTAACAAGTTTTCTAGTGGTGTCCCCGATATACCCACGATACGTGGGACACAACCATGAACACCAGCCCATTTACAAGCGTGAGTCAAGAGCAGCTAGCGAGAGACTGGGAGCTCAGACCAGCCCTTCACGTCTATCTAGGTATCACCCTAGTTTCGACGCTCTGCCAAATATGACATGACTGTATTGAGGTACAGCTTTCACCTCCCCCCTTTATATACCCCATCAATAACATGTGGTTGGAATCCTCCCTTGGGGTGATGAAATCTCCAAGCAAGTCCCACTAATAAATGTAAAAAGGGATATAAAAATAGACTAAGTGAGCTACGATTTATCTTCACCTAGGATCGCCAAATGACGCAAGGGAATTGGATACATCAATAACTCACTTCAAACATGGAAAACAGATTTATCGACCCTTTAATTAGTCCTATATTCCTATTTTAAGAAAAACGAAAAGACAAGACTAACTGGACACTATTTTCCACCTGCAAACTGTGTCAGTAGTTTCGTATTTTTTTTATCTTTGACAAGCGGACTTTCTGGATCTGCAAGAAATAACTATAAGAAAATGATTAAAAAAAACATCATCAAAAAGATTTGTTCCTAGGTTACGGCCGCCCCTCCAGGTCAGGGCCGCCCAAACATGAATCCTATAGAAAAAAGAGTCAGAAAAATGTAGAAAAAAGCAGAAAACAACAACAACAAAATTGGTCATTAGGTCAGGGTTGCCCGAACATGTAACCTGCACGAAAAATGGTCAGAAAACAAAGAAAAAATAGCAACAAAAAAATTTGTTGCTAGGTCAGGACCGCCCCTACAAGTCATGGTCGCCCAAACAAAGTACCTGAACAGCAAAACAATTAGAAAACAGTAGCAAACAACAATAGAAAAATCTGCTACCAGGTTAGGGCCACCCAAACATGTAACCAGCACAAAGACTATTAGAAAATAGAGAAAACGATAGCAAAAAATTATGCTACTAGGTCAGGGTCGCCCAAATAGAGTACCTGCATAGCCAAACAATCAGAAAACAACAGTAAACACCAGCAAACACCAGCAGAAAAATCTGCTACCAGGTCAGGGCCACCCAAACATGTAACCTGCACAAAATATTATAAGAAAATAGAGAAAAATAGTAGCAAAAAAATATGTTGCTAGTTCAAGGCCGCCCCTACTGGTCAGGGCCGCCCAAAAAGAGTACCTGCACAACAAAACAGTTAAAAAACAATAGAAAACAACAACAAATAGCAGCAAAAAAAATTGTTGTTAGGTCAAGGTCACCCCTCCAAGTCAGGGTCGCCCAAACGGAGGACAAGGTCGCCCCTCTGTGTCAAAATCTGCAAAAATCATTTAAAAAATAACAACTATTAGTACAAAAAGAAGACCCGTGAAGTGGGTCCTACCGGGCATGCCAAAAATGTGAGGGGGAAAAACGTACTAATCTAAAATGCAAGAAGAATACAAAGAAACCTAACACCTCAAAAATGATTAGCCTAAGTTAAACACAAGATAAAAGAAAGATGAAAATGAAAAACAAATTGATATACCTTTATCCATGTTTCTCTTGGTTGGCCCTTTGATAGTTGATATTATGTGTGATCCTTGATGGAAAATTGATGCAAAGTGCTTAAAATGCAAAATGAAGATGTAAATAGTTAAGATGGATATTGGATGAAAATGATGTGATAATAACTTATGGAGACTCAAATGGCTCAAGATCATAAGTTGGTTAAAAATGCATTTGGATCCTTTAATGAAGGAAGAAGGGGGGTATTTATAGGAAAAGTTGAATTCTCTAGAGAATTCAAAGGTCAAGATTGAGCCACCATTGTCAAGATGGAGGGCTATGGTGAGTTGAAGACTCACAAGCCCTCACATTTGGATATGTGGCGGGTGAGTTGTCCAAAGGACAAGGTGAGATGGACAAGGGTACAAATGGCATGGAAGAGGCCATGTGGTCCCAAGGTACTTGCAAGTACCTTGGGATGGTAAAGGATTTCTTTAAAAATTTATTCCTTGGCCTTATATGGGACTAAAAGTGACAAGTGATGACTTTTAGAAAGTCATCATTTGTCAACATGAGGAATGGGAAAGACCTTGGAGAAATAAAAGTGTATTTTTAATTCACTTTTAGGGAGAGACTAAAATATAAAACAAGATTCCTCTAAAAGGGGTCTTTGTCTTTTGGGTACGATGTGACACATGAGATGTCATGGGGAAGACAAATGCATGGGGGAATAAGTGTGAATTTTTAATTCACATGGGGAAGAGGTCAACCCAAAAAAGGTAAGTACCAAGAAGGTTGACTTAAGCACATGTTAAAAGGGGTAAGTGATTAGGATTAGGATTGTGCAAACAGATGATTAGATTAATTAATGATGATTAGAGGCAAGTGGAAAGTTATGGAGGATGTGGCATTAGTCCTCATTAAGGATATGCACATTTTAATGAAGGATTAATTAAATTAATCTAGTTTAGTGAAATATTATGGAGAATGTGACAAGGAGAGAGAAAGAATGAATTAAAAATGATAAGGATAATTGACTAAATTAAATAAATTGATTGATTTATTTAATTTAGAGATGAAGTGGGTTAATGTATAAAGTATTTAATTGATTCAACTAAATACCTTAGGAACGTTAGGAAAAAAGGAATATTAATTAAATAAATAATTTAATTAACGTTGATGAAGGGGATGAAGGAAAGGATAAATTTGTCCTTATGTAAAGGGTCAAATTTAGGTGTCTACAATTAGTATTGTGTATGTGTTATGTGAATTAACCCTTGTAGCTAGAAGAGCCATTGTAGCCCACAACTATAGCATGAAGCATGTAGCCAAAGGAAAGAAAAACAAGGGATTTCTAGAATAATCTAAACATGATGACTACAACATGAAGACATTTAATGGAGGAGATAATGCATCATTATGGTTATTAATAAAGGAACCAAAGAAAGAGAGACTTGTTACTTTTACGATCATGGCATAACCAATTTAACATTCCACATTCTAGTTCTATTGTTTCAGAGTTCTAATCCTATTTGGATTCTTACTTCTTTTCAGATGCAATTAGGATAACTTAATCTTAATTATGCTCTAATATCTATGGACTTGTAGTTGATGATTTTAGTTTAGAGTTGTAGTTTGAATAAAACTCCCACATGCCTATGTATAGCCAATGGTTGAGTATTTAGATACAATTGGTTAATCTTTTATGCAATATATTTGGTTTTCAATTACTTTAATTTTTCAAATGTCGTTACACAGACAAAACAAATTCAACATGGATTTTGTGAATATAATCTTTGAAGATTTCATGTGATATTTTGAATGTGCAATTAATGATATTTAAGTTGATATGGTTAAGTTGAATCTGAAGATCTATATTTGGTTTAGTTTAAGTGAATACAACCACCTAAGAAGGTCACTCAAGGTAATTGTTCTTCATTACATTTATAGTTATTTCATTCTTGTTGGTAGTTATTTCATCTTTGTTTAAATGATTACTTCATGATTGCATATCAAATAGCTAGATTCTTCATAGCATAGTTACTCATAGTATTTTTTTTCATTTATACTATATTCAATTAAGTTGTAGCTACTCTAGAGTGTAGTATAATTTCAGGTTAACAAGTTTCAGTTAATTTAGTATTGTTTATTAGCAATAGGCTAGTTATAGTTTATGTTGTAAGTACCACAGCCACAAAAACAACTTTACTTTCTTTATTTTATTGTATTCTTGTGAGATTTTAGCAATTGTAATTCCTTTACTAGCATGATTAGGTATTCATGAGTCTTTGGAAGCACATATAGTTCAAGTACCATCACAATTTTATAATCCCTAGTTGATTATTTAATGTAGTCTTCCTAATGTTGAGTGGATTGTTCAATAGGTAAATCCTCTGGATTGTGTGATTGTCACCAAGTTTACCAAACACTAGTTAAGAATCTACATTTTTTGCGTCATTAATGGGGATGGTGCTACTTTCATAGATTTGTTTTTCCAAAATTTTCTATTTTACACTTTGTTTTCAACGTTAGGATTGTTAGGCTTAATCTTCTTAAAAATATCAGAACATTCTACTAGCATTGTGTAGGACTCATTTCTATACAAAGTCATACCTATTGTATGCATAGGTAGAGAGATACTTTGGTTAGATTCCTCCCCTCAACAAGCCAACAAGCCACAATAGAAATTGGTGATAGTAGTGATAAGAGTGAGGGTACTACTGCAAAAGAATCTTCCCTTTCACCAACATTTAGTACACCCATAGAGGGGACATACCAAACAATGGGTGATGCAATAGTGGATGATCCACCTAAAAATGTGACCTTTGAGTTTCCAATTAACAACCAAGAAAGGGACACTATGCTAAAGAATATCCTTCCTTCAGCATTACTAGTATTTTATGGGTTAGTGATTGAAGACCTAGACACATTTATGTTTGAATTTGATGTCCTATGTAGGAGCTATGATTATACCTTCGATTATCATAGGCTCAAACTCTTTCCTTCCACTCTAAATATGTTTCCCTAATATGGTTTATGAGATTAGGAAAGGATATTATTTCAGATTTGGATAGTATGAAAAAAATGTTCTTCGAGAAATACCAAGATTATTATAGAGGATTTGATAGGAGGAGAGATGATATTTTCAGAATGTCAAAAAAGAAGGATGAGTCATTAGAGGATTATGTGGAGAGATTCCAATTCTCCTAGAAGAAAAACCCACAGAATAAGCTATCTAAAGAATCCCTCAAATTAGTATTCTTGAGGGGAGTCAATGAGGACTGTATAGATTCCCACAATCTTGTTGGGCAAGGTGATGTTTCTCAACTACCATTTAAGGAAATCTGTAGGGTTTGTAGAAATTACTCTAGGACTTTCACTAAGAAGACAAGAGGAGAGAGAACATCCACCATTGGAAAATCATCTACTAGGGTTTCAAAGATACAACTAAGTAATTTTTTGTCCAACATGAAAGAAGACATTATCATTCACCTAGAAACTCAGTTGGACACTCTCTACATAAATAAGAAGTAAGAATAATATGATTCCATGCTAATTGAATACTACCCTAGCTGCAGACAAAGTAAAGAAAACTATAAATGCAAAAGGGTGGCTAGTATTAAAGAAGAAAAAATAGAGAAACCTAACTTTCAACCCTTTGAAGGAGAGGATGGACAACTATTTTACATTGCTCAAAGAAGGCCATGGCATAAAAAACAAGGTATGCTACCAAACACTTTGAATTTCAATTCATCTTTCCCAATTGGAAATCAAATTTTTCTACTTGGAATTCTCAGCCCTCGCTAAATAACCAAAACCAATGGTCAAACCCTCAACAAAACTAGTGGCATCCATAATGGAAAAAAGGCTAGTGATGGAAACAAAAAAACATGAATTACTAGTAACCTTTGCTTCCTCGTCAACCATAACAAAATCCTATTATTCCCAATCCATCAAATCACACATCTCATCCACCAAGACCACCATAGTTACCTGCCCAACCTGCACCCAACCCCAACAACAAGCCTGTCCAATAGGCTTATACTAATGAGGATATGTAATACCTCTCTTATGGACTAGAGGTGAGTGATGTCCACCTTAGGTCAAGGAAAACACTGGCTAGACCTTCATCCCCCCAAATCACTGAGATACGGGATGAGGAACCTACATCTAAAGCTTCAGACAATTTACCTCTAGAACCTGAGTCAAATCAGGTAAACCAGACCACCTCAAGTCTAGAGCCTCCTTTTCCTGAGTGTTTAGCAATTCAAAAAAATCATACCCAAGTTGAGATAGACCTATTGGGTTAGTTTAAATATGGAAATATCAAGAGCCATCTCATCCAAGCTATTAAGGATATACCAATTTATATGAAAACAGTAAGGGACCTATGTCTTAAGAGACCAATAAGAAAAAGGAAGGACCCTTAGACAATTCATGTGCTAGGGAACCTTTTTGATTTTACGCTAGGGAAATAACTATCCCTAAATACACAAACCATGGAAGTCCAGTAGTGGATGTTAAGATTAATGGGACCCTTATTAAGAACACCTTAATAGAATTTGGGGTAGTAATTAATTTCATGACTAAAGAGACAATGTAGTTACTTTAGTTAGCCAATCTTAGACCTACACCAATTGTTTTACAATTGGTAGATAGGTCAACAGTAAAGCCTAAGAGGATCATTCAAGATTTAGTCATTGCATTATATTCCTAGGAATATCCTACAAATTTGATATTCTTGTAACCAAAGGTCAACCTTGCAGGATATCCACTCATTCCATGTAGACCATGGTTAGCTACAATTGATGCATTCATATGTTGTAGGTCTAGAAATATGACAATATCAAATGGGACTATGACCAAGAAATTGGTCCTCTATCCTCCTACCTAACCTTATGTTGATCTTGAGAAAACCATATGGCCCACCTTGGATGAAGAAGACCACTATTCCCTATAGACTCTAATGACCATAGAATGCAACCCTTTATTGGATGATCAAGGTGAAGATGATTTGATTTCTCACGTAATATAGAATGATTGTGCTAGGAACCCATAGCAACAAGACTGTCTTTCATGCCTGCAAGATCCTTTACAGAGTATTATATATACCAATTCCTCAAAAGAAATGTCATATTTTCTACTCCCCACTGTCACAGTAGTGTATACCATGAATTACTAGACTTGACCTCTCTGATGAGCCTAGTTTTTGGTCTAATTTTGGGTAGAATCTATAGTTTATTTGATAAGGTTAACATGGAATTTGATCTTAAATGTTGATATTTCTATAGAGTTTCCCTCAAACCAGAGACATTGGGTATCTATTTTTGCCAGTTTTAATGACATTAGCCTATTATGTGGACTATCTATATTAATGTTGCATGTGGTTAATGAATGTTTTTTAAGATGATTATAGATGTGCAATTATTATGTGTACTAAAATTTCCATGCAGACACTTAAGGATACTAAGTTAAGAAATGCAACCACTAGCTAATCATGCAAAGGAATCATGTGAAGGTCAACTAAAGGATGACAGTTGGATATTATCGTGCCAGTTGCATGGAGCCGCCTTGTATTAGTATTTCACGAATGTTGAGCAGATGCGAGCGTTACTATAGAGTTGAGTCTGCATTTGGACATGCATGTCTGACTAGATTCCCTGCATGTGTAACCATCCTTTCATTCTTTTCTCTGCTTTCCCTAAATGGTGTCCTCTCATTTAATAGGATTTGATTGTCTTATTTAGTGGTAGTATAAATAAGATTTTGATCCTTCTTATCTTGGAGTTTAGTCACAGTGTCATTGATATTGTACGATTTGAGCATTTTTAGACATGCTACTCTTTTGTATTTTCATTTCTCAATGAATAAGATGAAATTATGAGTTGAGAATTTGAGTTTATATTAGTTTTAGAGGATACTCATCCAAGGGGTCCCAATTGGTGAGTGATCCATTCCTTAGCTTAGCTAGATTATTTATTAGTTTATGTTTAGTACTTAGTTAAGAATCTGGCACCGACTATTCCTGCAGCCACTAGAATTCCATTTTGTGACTGTTCCTATAGCCAAGGGAGACATAGTAGTTTCCTGTTTTTTGCTCAGATCTTCATTCTTTCCATGCATGTTCAATTTAATTTAATTGTTGAGTATTGATCGACATTTACTTTGTTCCTTTCCATGAAATTTACTTTCGGTATTGAATATTTTCTTAGTCGTAGAATGAAGGTGACTACTTTGAGTTCCTAGTGCACATACTGTGTTGAACCATTTCAAGTTCATGTCCATGGGTTGAAAATTTAAATGTACCTTCATGATGGTTAAAATGGCTATTCAGGTTATATGTCTAATCTTTGAATCATGGTTGTAAAGGCTTAGTTATTGAAATCATTGTAGGAGGCTGACATTTTTGGCGTCGTTGTTGAGGATGGTGTCAAAATAGGAAGTTGTTTGGAGTCATTGCTAGTTTTTCCTGCTATAGTATCTATATAATTTTTTCTTAGTGTTTAGAAGATTATGATCCACTATTATTTCACCAATTATTTTTGTGAGTTGGTTGATGTTGATTTGATAGCACATGCATAGAAGAAGAAGAGATGCTTATGGGAGATTCCTTCCTAATAATCCAAAACCATTTCATCTAGTAGAGCTTACAAATCTTCCTAGAAATGAAGAATAAGAAGAACCACAACCCTTTGTTGATACATTTCCTGACCTAACCAATTTTGAAGTTTCCCTTGAGGATCAAAATCTAGTTGAAGAATCTCCTGCATTGGAACTTCACCAAGCAGGCATGGTTGATGCAAATGGAAACAAGCCTAATAGGTAGAACCAGCTGAATTTTCCTTTTCCCATTGCTCAACAGAATGAAGTAGACAACCTCAAAAATATCCTTGCTTCAATCCTTCCTAAATTCTATGGACTTGTCATAGAAGATCCTAATACATTCTTGTTTGAGCTTGATATACTCTGCAGAAGTTATGACTATACCACTTATTCCCATAGACTTAAGTTGTTTCCTACCACTTTGAAAGAGGTTGCATTGAGATGGTTTATAATCCTTGGCAGAGACACTATGGAGACTTGGTAGGACATGAAGAAAAAATTCTTTGATAAATATAAGGAGTATTGCAAGGGCAATGATATGAGAGGAGATGATATTTTTCAGAATGCGGGAAAAGGAAGATGAGAGCCTAGAGGATTTCATTTCAAGGTTTATGTTTTGTCTGCATAAATCTCCCCACCATACACTCAATGAAGACTCGTAAAAGCTTCTTTTCTTGAGGGAGATTAATGAAAGTTGCACTGATGCCTTGGACTTGATGGCAGGAGGAGATATACTCAAGTTCCTTGGGAGGATATCAAGAAGATATGCCAGAACTATTCTATGGTAGCTTCAAAGAAGGGGAGAGCTTACCAATCCTCCATGGGTAAGTCATGCACCAGTGAAGTTTTAAGGATAGAGAATACTCATTTCTAGGAATATTTCAAGCAAGATATCATAAACAATCTAGCTACTCAACTGGATACACTTCAACCAAGAAGAAACATGAGGAGGCAAAGGCAATGTTGACAGAATATTGTCCTCATTGCAGACAAAAGAAGGACTACAAATACAAGATGATAGCTAACATTGAAAACAAGTAGATTCCACCTGAGTTCAAACCAATTCAGACTGAGAAAGATCAAGTCTAATTTGTTGTACCAAAACATCCATGGGTTCCAAGACAAGGTATGCCACTAGATCCATTATCTTTTGTTGGGCCATATTTTAATTCTTATTCATCTGGTAACCAATGGCAGCCCCCATGTCCATCCAACCATGGAGGATATCCACCATAGTCCTAGGGTAACCCTCCAAATGCTTGGACCAATTATCAAAATCCTTCACCTCAGTGACAACAACCTCAAGGGAATTGGCAACAGTTCCAAGGACCTTGGAAACCACCCCTAGGAAACTAGCAACAAACATCTCAATGGAGAGGTGGAAAAAAATGGCCAAGCTAGATAACCAGTTATATGCAAACACCTTCTCAACCCCAAAAATATACTATAATTCCTCCCCCTTCTAATCCTAGCTCAAATGCACCTAAACCCACTCAGTTACCATCCCAGCCCACACCTAACCCAAATAATAAACCACGACAACAACCTGCATACTTTGTTGATCCAAAACAATTTCTTGTATATGTTGTGATTTTAACTGATATACATTTGCATTCAGAAACCACTTTGCTAGCTCCTTCCACACCTATCATCACTGAGATTCCTGTGGAAGAGAAAGAAGAATCTTTGAATGATCCCATTCAGCCTAGTGCACCTAGAAATCCTAAACCAGTTCCGGCCAAGCAGATGGCACAAGAACCACCATTCCCCTAGAGATTGGAAGTTGCCAAACAAACAGTAGATAAGGAGGAAACCACTTTTGACATTCTAGACCATCTAAAGCATATATGTGTCTAGATACCCCTATTCCAAACCATAAAATATGTTCCTATATATGGCAAGACAATCAAAAAATCATGCCTCAAAATTTTAGGCAAGAAAAAGAAAGACCCAACTATAGTTCATGTAGTGGGACAACTGGCTGACATCATGCTTGGAAAATTAACTATCCCCAAGTACAATGATCCAAGAAGTCTTGTGGTTGAATTTATTATAAATGGGATACACATAAATAATGCTTTGATTGAATTGGGTGCCAAAATAAATGTGATGACTAAAGACATCCTGTAGCAACTAAACATTAAAAGTATGAGATCCACTCCTACTGCCTCGCAGCTTGCTAATAGATCCACTGTTAAGCCTGATGGCATAGAAGAGGACCTTGTGGTGATTCTAGAGTCTTGGGAGTATCCAACTGACTTCACGATTCTTTCTCCTAAAGCTACACTAGGCGGGTATCCTATTATCCTTGGAAGGCCATGGTTAGCAACAAAAGATGCTTATATTGGTTGTCGGTCAACTTTCATGACCATTTTTTATGGAAAAAACACAAAAAATCTTATTCTTTATCCTCTTGCTTAGCCAACACATGATGCGGGTAATCGTGTATGGCTACATGTAGGTGAAGAGGCTGAGGAAGTTAACTTTGTGGCACAACTTATGATGTTAGGTAGAATTTCTATCCTAAAACTTCAAGATGAAGATGAAGTGTTATTCAATATACTCCAAAACCATTGTGAGGTAGAGGAGGTATCACCTTCTCATGCGTCAGGTTTTGTCGATCCCGTGAAAACACTTCTGCCTGCTCTGCCTGATTTTCTTGCAACCACTGTTTTTGCAGAAAAACTTCATGTAGCCACTCTTCCAATAGATAAACTTTCTGTAGCAACAAGTATGTTCCACATAATGATGCCATATGAACTTAAGGTACCATTTATTAATGAAACGGCTATGATAGAGTTGAGTACACAAGTATAGGTGTCTGAAGGAAGATATTTGAATATCAACAGTAAGTTGAGTGAAGAACAACAGTTGACATTGGAAATTTTTTTGAAGGCCCACCAAAATACATTTGTATGGGATTATCACAATATGAACGGATTGGATCCTAAGCTCTACACTCACATAATATATATCAAAGATGATTGTACACCTGTAAGGAAGCCACAAAAAAGAATCAACCCTGCATTGAGAGAAATTCTTTGAATAGAGCTACAAAAATTACTAGATTTAGGATTTATCAACCCTATTTCAGAGCTCCCGTGGGTGTCTCCATTGGTGATTGTTCCCAAGAAGGGAGGAAAATGGTGATTTTTTGTTGACTACAGGGAACTCAATGTTGCTACTAAGAAAGACCATTTTCCCTTGCCTTTTGTAGATCAATTCTTAGACTCACTTGCAGGAAAACAATATTTTTCTTTTCTTGATGGATTCAGTGGCTACAATCATATTCAAATTGCACTAGAGGACTAGGAGAAGACAATATTCACATGTCCATGGGGGACATATGCATATCAGTATTTCCCTTTGGGTTATGCAACACACCTACAACTTTTCAGAGAGTAGTCATCAGCATATTTTTAGATATTTCCCTCGATTGCATGGAAATCTATATGGATGACTTTACCACCTACAGTGCTGATTTTGATTAAGCATTGGAAAATATCAAGAAAGTGATATAGATATGTCAAAACCAAAACCTATCTTTAAACAGTGAGAAGTGCTTCATGATGATGCAGGAAGGTGTAGTTCTTGGCCACTACATTTTCCACCAAGGAATTCAAGTAGATCCTGCAAAAATTGAGGTAATTACTAATCTACCTACACCTGAAAAAGAAAAGGATGTTAGGAGTTTCTTGGGACATGCAGGGTATTATAGGTGTTTCATAAAATATTTCAGCAAAATAGAAGCACCATTGTATACTCTCCTAACCAAATATGTTCAGTTCCAATGGACAAAAGGTTGTGACAAAGCATTTTATGAATTGAAAGCAGCATTGACTCATGCCCCTATACTTAAGGGACCTAATTGGGATATCCCTTTTCACATCCATATAGATGCATAACACTATGCTATAGGGGTAGTCTTAGGAAAGAAAGAAGGATCCATTGAAAATTCCATTTATTTTCTCAGTAAAAACTTACAAGGAGCTGAATTCAATTATACAATAATAGAAAAATAAATGCTAGCAGTGATCTACACCCTGAACAAATTTAGGCACTACATAATAGGCTACCAAATCTTTGTGCACACTGATCATGCAACCATTAGATATCTCAGGAATAAACCCATGATCTCAAGAAGGTTAGCCAGATGGTTGTTGATGTAGTAATTTGACATAACCATTGTGGACAAACTAGGGAAGGCCAATGTTGTTGCAGATTTTCTTTCAAGACTGACCACATCATAAGACAATCAAGCCATAGATGACTCCTTTCCTTATGAGCATTTATTTTCTATTACCATGTACACACCCCGGTATGCTAACATAGTTAATTACCTAGTGACTGGGATTGTTGGATGCTTCTTTTATACTGGGTTAGATCATGTTATGAGAAGATGTGTGAGGGAAGATGAGACATATGAAATTTTAAATGCATGTCATGATGAACCTTGTGGAGGAAATTTTGCAGCTAAAAGGACAACAATGAATATCTTGAACACAAGATACTATTGGCCTACACTCCACAAGGATGCATGAAGCTATACAAGGAAATGTGATAGGTGCCAAAGAATGGGACGACCAACCAAATAAGATGAGATGCCACTCTACCCCCAAGTAGTAGTCACTCCCTTTGACAAGTGGGGATTGGATTTTGTGGGACCCATTGATCCCTCATCAAATGGTAAGTCTTATATCTTGGTATGCACTAATTATGTAACTAACTAGGTAGAAGTCAAGGCCATGAAGCATGCAAGGGATAACAAGGTTGCAAAATTTATTTATGAATAAATTTTCACATGATATGGAGTCCCCAGAGAAATAGTAACTGATCAAGGAGCTCATTTTACCTCAACACTTGTTGCAACACTAGTAAATGAATATAATATAAGGCATAGAAAATCTACCCCTTATCACCCTTAGACCAATGGACAAGTTGAGGTGACCAACAAAGAAATTAAAGTCATCCTAACCAAAACAATAGTTATTCAAATAAAGGATTAGGCAAACTGATTATTAGAAGCAGTTTGGGCCTACATAACCACCTAGAAAACAACTACAAGCTTCACTCCATTTGAGCTTCTGTATGGGAAGACAACCATGATGCCAATTGAATTCGAGCACAAGACTCTTAGAACTGCAATGGACTTAGGGATGGATATTTCTAAGGCACCTGAGTGTTTTATATGAGATGAGGAAAATAGCCTTGCACCACACTGAGGTTGTGCAGAATCAGAGAGTCAAATGGCATGAAAAATTTATCAAGGAGAAGAAATTTCAGCCAGGTGATTGGGCATTGTTGTATAACTCACGATATCAGGACAATGCAGGAAAATTGAAGACAAGGTGGCTAGGGCCATATGAAGTTGTTGAGGTCTATCCCAATGGATGTTTTCAGCTCACTACCATTGATCTCATTAGATTCCAATTATTAGTCAATGGTCATCATATCAGATTGTATCACAAGACAACTTCCAAAGAAGAGTTCCTGCAACAATTCATCCAACATGCAGCACCTGAGCTTCCTACAACCAAAGGAAGTGGACCTAGTGTCCCTCCTTCTAGCTAATTAAGGTACATACTTGTCATAATTAATAATTCTACTTTTGTTGAGGTCCATGTCTTCACCCATCTGCCCATCCATACCATCTTTATCTCTCTTCCATCACTTCATTCGACCTCACCTCATTCCACTTCATTAACATTAATTGCTCAATTTATTTCCTGAAAAGGTGATCGATACTCTCCACGATCTTTGTAATGTATCCTCCACACATTCAAGTATGTGTGCATTATTTGCTTTCTTAATTATCTTTTTAGTGCATTCATTTAATTTTTGTACGTTAGTATGGATGTTCACATAATTTTCATAACCCCTTGTCAAATCACTACTCCCATCACACATGTGTGGACACATGTCCAATTTTAAGTTGGGGGGGAAAGGAAAGATGTAGATATATTTCCCACATGTTAGTCCATGCTTGTCTGCATCAGCAAATCTAGCTAAGTCGATTTAGAATTTGTAGTAAAGGATGACTCACATATGTGATGTGACACCTAAATTCCCGCTGCCATTTCTTTTCATCATAACTCCCTTTTATTACCCCTTTCTTTTCATTATTGACCCCATCATAATCTCAAATTGTAAATGGTAAATGGTAGAAAATAGAAAGAAGGGAAATTCAGTCAACATTGGTGCAAGAAAATTCAGCTAAGCAAGTGTTGCAGAAAGGAATTTGTTTTCAGATAAGAATTTCAGAAGGGAATTTTACAGAGTAACAGTTGATTACAAATAATGGGGGTGGACTAATTTGAAATGATCCCTTAGTTCATGATGTCTTATTGCAGGATGCACATTGCCTAGCTAGATTTAGAAACTATGGTTGGTTGGACTACTTCCTAAAGCTGGACGGTTTCGATGAAGGCATTGCACTTGAGTTTTCCCAGACATTTGCTGAAGGAAAAGCCACAATAAAAGGGCTAGAGGTTGTGGCAAATGAATAAATAATTGCAGAAGCTACAGGGTTACCTGTTGATGGTGAGTATTACCCTATTTCTAGAGATGCCAAGTCAACTAGGGACGTATTCATAATACATGGTGACCCTCTAATCAGTATAGACAAACAAGGTGACAAAAGACTCTCTCTGCCCAAGCCATGGAAGTAGGTAACCATCCATATTATCAGGTACATCACTTGTGAGGGTCATTTATCAAACCTACATTTGATACATTTAAAAATTTTGAGTCACATGAGGCACAGGAGAAGGATGAATGTGTCCAACGGCTTATACAACCTTCTCTCCATCATGGAGGTTGAAAAACAAAAAGGTAGGGACAAATCTGTCTCATACCATTATATGATTAAATTGTTGGTTGAAAAATATCTGCATGATGTAGCACGTGAAATCACCTAGGAGGAATTCATAAATGTTGATCAATTTAGACCTAAGCAGCTGCAATCTAGGGATTTACCTCAAACACTTAGGCCTATCAGGAGATTAAGTTGAATTGAAGCCACCCCTAGTACTTCAACCTCTGGTGTTGGCTCTAGTATGAATCCTCTTGTAGCAAAAAGGACCATAGATGTTAGTTCCTCTTAAACAGAGCTCTCTGGAAAAGAAAGTTCTTCATCGGATTTTGATGATGATGATGTTCCAATTGAAACCCTAATTAGAACTAGGGCATAGAAGAAGGAGGCAGAGGTAGGAAAATAAAAAAGCCAAAACACAACCCATGGAAAGAAAGGTGCCAAGTCCTAAGAAGAGAAAGGTTGATACTATTCATCCTAAAGCCAAAGGAAAGAGTGAGAAATCAAAACCAGTTGTTGATATGCCCTCATAGAAAAACCCTAAGCATGGAGGGACATCACATAGGAGCAAAAAAGCCCCAATGGAGTAGGCAAATGCCAAAGAGAAGGATATATTCGAAGAGGCAAAAAATGTGACCCTGGCGGATCTTGTGGACCTTGCAGAGGAAGTTGAAATTAGAAAGCATGAGGAAAATAAGGTGTTCTTGCAACAAGACTAAGGAATAGATCATGAGTTCCTATAGCAACTACAAGAACAAGAACCAGAGGCCCTGCAACAAGAAGTGGGAACATAAATTGTACTCCTGCAGCCTGATCCAATTGGACAACCTGAATCTATGCAAATGGTATTACATGGGGCATAAACATCAACACAAATCCTGGTAGGAATTCATAGCCCTCCTAATTTTTCAGTACATACAACAATTCTAAATTTATGGAAAGAGATACAAAGAAGGGGGGATGAAAGGAAAAAGGAAAAGAAAAGATTGAAAAAGGAGATTGAAGAGATGGATGAGATTATTAAGGAAAAGAACGAGGAGATTGTCTCTCTGAAGGAGAGGGTGGACAACATTGCAAACCTGTTACCACAAATTTTAGAATGCAGAACCCCTCCAAAGGTTTATGCTCTGCACCTAAAGGAAAATATCTCTCTTTTAAGATGACAAAAATTATCTCAAGTTTGAATCCCTCTATTGAGACTCCCACTGAATTTTTCAATGCTTAGAGGATTTCCTCCCCCCAAATGAAGAACTTGTTATGTGAATTTTATTTAGATAATTTTTTTGTAACTAAAGACCAAGACTGGAACCCACTGCTGTATGTTTGAGATATCCAATTGAGAGCATTCATGTCCTGGGTGCAAAATGAGATTAGTTGGGGAGAACAATATAATTATTATAAGAAAAGGGAATCCAATACCCCCTTGGCCATTAGAGAAGAATCAAGAAACCCCAAGGATATTTACATAAATTGGAACAAAATAATTTTCAGACCTAGTTATGGTAACAAAATTATGCCTTGGATTGAGGCAGTTTACAATGAATATGAGGTAAAAACGACAAAAAAATAGGACACCATGAAAGGATATCTATCACAGAGATGGAACACTTTAAATAATGAGCTGAAATAGGTTGAACCTCATTCCATCCACAACTATGCTACACCAATAAAAAGGATTGAAAGGTGCATTCAACTTGGGAGATCAAAGGGACAAGAATGGCTTCCCTTGACCTTTCAGCCACCTATCCTTATGTGACTTGTGCCAAACTTCAGATTATACCATTATGACATTGGTGAAGAAAATCAAATATGGAAAAGACTTGACAAGTTACGAGGATTATACTAAAACCTTGACTTTCCCTCAACAAACACTGATATTGGACAATTATCAATTGCAGATTTCAGAACCTTGACCAAATAGACACAGTTCTTGCCCTACTGGAGGACCAGCAAGATGTTAAGTTGGGGGAAGTAATGAGCCTAGTTTTTGGTCTAATTTTGGGTAG
Organism: Sequoiadendron giganteum; assembly: GCA_007115665.2. Taxonomy (NCBI): domain Eukaryota; kingdom Viridiplantae; phylum Streptophyta; class Pinopsida; order Cupressales; family Cupressaceae; genus Sequoiadendron; species Sequoiadendron giganteum. The sequence goes on along the minus strand of CM021102.1, from coordinate 430,444,718 downwards.
AATCTATAGTTTTTTTTATAAGGTTAACATGGACTTTGATCTTAAAGGTTGATATTTCTATAGAGTTTCCCTCAAACCATAGACATTGGGTTTAAATCTATTTCTACCAGTTTTAATGGTATTAGCCTATTATGTGGATTGTCTATATTAATTTTGCATGTGGTTAATGAATGTTATTTAAGATGATTATAGATGTCAAATTATTATGTGTACTAACATTTCCATGCAGACACTTAAGGATACTAAAATAAGAAATGCAGCCACCAGCTGATCATGCAAAGGGATCGTGCGAAGGTCAACTGAAGGACGACGACTGGAGATTCCCCATGTCAGCCGTATGCAACCACCTTGTATTGGTCTTTAACAAATGTTGAGAAGATTTGGGCATTACTATAGATTTGAGTCTGCGTTTGGACATGCATGTCTGACCGGATTCCCTGCATGTGTAACTGCCCTTCCATTATTTTCTCATCTTTCCTTAAATGGTGTCCTCTCAATTAGTGGGAGTTGAATTCCTTATTTAGTGGTAGTATATATAATATTTTAATCCTCATTCTCTGGGGGGTTAGTCACTGAGTCATTGATATTGTATGATTTGATCATTTCCAAACATGCTACTCTTTTGTATTTGCATTTCTCAATGAATAAAATGAAATTTTGAGTTGAGCATTTGAGTTTATATTAGTTTTAGAGGATACTCATCCAAGGGGGGCCACTTGGTGAGTGATCCATTCCTAAGATTAGCTAGATTAGTTATTATTTTATGTTTAGTACTTAGTTAAGAATCTGGCACCGACTATTCTTGCAACCACTAGAATTCCATTTTGTGACTGTTCTTGCAGCCAAGGCGAATAGAGTAGTTTCTTTTTTTTCTCTTAGATCTTCATTCTTATCATGCATGTTCAGTTTAGTTTAATTGTTGATTATTGATCAACATTCACTTTGTTCCTTTCCATGCAATTTACTTTCAGTATTGAATCTTTTCTTAGCCGTAGAATGAAGGTGACTACTTTGAGTTCCTAGTACACATATTGTGTTGGCCCATTTAAAATTCACGTCCCTGGGTTGACAATTAAAATGTACCTTCATGATGGTTAAAATGGCTATTCAGGTTAGATGTCCAATCTCTGAATCACAATTGTAAAGGCTTAGTTATTGAAACCATTATAGGAGGCCGACAATCTCATATATGCAAGAATCATCCAAAGCCTTAGTAATTATGCTAGGAAGAATGTTGAACATAAATAATGCATTAACTGAAGAGCAGTAGAATTCCCTCAATACTTTGTTGCAGGCACACACATCAACATTTTCATGGGACTACCATGACATTAATGGTATATATCTTGACTTGTGTATGCATAGGATCTATATAAATGATGGTTTCAGGCCCATTAGACAGCCTCAAAGATGGATGAGCCTTTCCTTGAGAGAAGTATGTAAGGTTGAACTCCAAAAATTATTTGATGCAGGCTTCATCTATCCTATATCTAACAATGAATAGGTATCACTCTTAGTCATTGTTCCCAAGAAAGGTGGAAAATGGAGGGTATTTGTAGATTATAGGGAGCTAAACAGAGCCACTAGGAAGGATCACTTCCCATTACCCTTTATTGATCAGGTGCTTGACACTTTAGCAGGGAAGAAGTATTGTTCATTCCTACATGGTTTCAGTGGTTATAATCAGATAAAGACTGCTCCAAAGGACTAGGACAAAACAACATTTCCATTCCCTTGGGGAACCTATGCCTATTATGTCCTACTCTTTCGGTTATGCAATGCCCTAGCTACTTTCTAGAGGGCAGTGTTTAGCATCTTCTCTAATTACACTCATGACACTATGGAGATATATATGGATGACTTTACCACATATGGTTAAACTTATGAAGAAGCCATCAACAACCTGGAAAAGGTTTTAAAGAGATGTAAATAACATAACTTGTCCCAAATAAAGGAAAAGTGATTTATGATGATGACCCAGGGAATTGTCCTAGGGAATTTCATATCCAGTGTAGGGATCCAAGTTGACCCACATAAGATGGAGATTATATCTACATTACCTAATCCACAAAGGTAGAAGGATCTTAGAAGCTTCCTAGGCCATGAAGGCTATTATAGGAGGTTCATTTAAAACTTTAGTAAGATTTTTGCACCATCATTTGTTTTGCTTACTAAAGACATATAATTTTTCTAGACATCAAAATGCCAAAATTCCTTTGAGGAACTAAAGACAGTCTTAACAAAAGAACCAATTTTGAGGGGGCCTAATTGGACATTACTCTTCCATATCCACACTGATGCTTCAAATTTTTCTATTGGCATAGTTTTGGGTAAGAAATAAGGTAATAAAAAATATGTTATCTACTACATTAGCATGAATCTGCAGGGAGTGGAGCTAAATTATATTGTTATATAAAAAGAGATGCTAGCAATAGCGTATCCCATTAAAAAATTTAGGCATTATATCATTGAATATGCAAATTTTTTCCACACAGATCATTTAGCTATCAGATACTTAATGAAAAAACCTGTGGTATGGGGTAGGCTAGTCAAATGGCTGCTCCTTTTACAAGAATTTGATATTTCAATAGTGGAAAATCTTCGAAAGGCTAATGGAGTGGAAGATTTTTTATTAAGGTTACCAACACAATCAACAGAGGGGATAGTAAATGACTCATTTTTGGATGAGATTTTTTTTTCTCTTACTATACATACACCCCGGTTTGCTGACATTGCAAATTTTTTAGTGACACGGTAGATACCAACACACTTTTCACCAAGAGAGAAGAGACAGTTAGTACACAAGTGTTTCCCATACTCTTGGGTATCTACGTATCTATTCTATGCATGCCCAAACAATATCATGAGAAGGTGTATAAGATAAGATGAATTCTTTGATATCATGAAGGCTTTCCATGATGAGCCCTATGGGGGTCACTTTGTAACCAAGAGGATAGAATTCAAAATCCTCACAAATGGTTAGTACTAGCCAAATTTTTACAAGGATTCTATCAAGTATACAAGAAGTTGTGATAGAAGCCAAAGAATGGGTAAGCCAACAAGCAGTGATGAAATTCCATTGCAAACCTAATTGGCACTAGCACCCTTTGAAAAATGGGATCTTGATTTCATTGGCCCAATTTCACCTACATCTAACCTCAAAGAGTATATTTTGGTTTGCACTGATTATCTGACCAAGTGGGTGGAAGTGAAGGCACTATAGTTTTCTAGAGATGGAAATGTGGCTAAGTTCTTGTATGAAGATATTTTTACTAGGTATGGAGTACCTAGGGAAATAGTAACTTATCAAGGTCCACAATTTACTTCAAAGCTCATTACAAAATGGATGAAGAATATGAAATAAGGCAAAAAAAATTAGCACCTAATCACCCCCAAGACAATGGCCAAGTGGAGGTTACTAACAAAGAAATTGCAAGTATTTTGACAAAGAGAGTGTAGTTACATAGAAAATATTGGGCTCCTAGATTACCAGAAGTAGTATGGGAATACAAAAAAAATGGAAAACAACTACTAGTTTCACACCCTATGAAATAGTATATGGAAAAATAATAGTTCTCCCAATATAGTTTGAGTATAAGACATTAAGAAAAATAATGGATTTGGACATAGATCTCACAATAGCTCAAAAGGAGAGATTGCATCATTTAAAAATGGGTTTGATGAAATCTGGATGGAAGCAATACAACATACAAAGATAATACAAAAAAAAGGACAAAGTGGCATGGCCAATATATAATGACAAAAGAATTTAATGTAGGATACTAAGATTTATTGTATGATTCAAGATATAAATATTTTAAGAGGAAACTCCAATCCAAGTGGTTAAGACCTTATGAGATCAGCCAAGTCTTTCCTAATGGAGTAGTAAAGTTGTAGACTATAGATGTAGTAAGGTTATCCTTGTTGGTTCATGGCCATAGGTTGAAACTTGATAAGAAACTAGGACAAAGATATTTTCTTTTTCTTTTTCTCATTCAACATTATAGTCCTACAAGTAATGTACCAGTGATTTTGATACAACTACAATACCAAACAATGATGACTCAGTAGTAGCAGATGTACCAAGTTCTTCAAGTGACTCAGTGGTTGAACTACACAGCTCACCCCCTAAGGCTACTCAGGTATAACTTATTATCCCACATATTTATGCACACACAACACAGTTACCATTGTTCACAATCTTCTTCCACCAATACTTCATGTTACTAAAGATACCTATAGCTTATAATTTTAACGTTGCCCTAGTCAGTCGAGACCTGTTGCTGACAAAACCTGTAGCCTAACACATATGATTTGTCACAATTTATTCTGGGACCTAGTCAAAAGGTACCCACAACACAAACTGACATGGTTAAAAATGACACCAATTTAATTACAATCCATCACATTTTACTTCAAAAATTTCATGCAATGCAAAAAATTTCAAATCATATTAAGTACAGGTTGCATGTTCATTCCATTTCACATTACAAATTTTAATTTCAAGAATTTGAGTTGTCATTTCATACCCATTATTTGTAATTCGGTTTCATTTTGTTGCATGTGCCACCTTGTCATTCATTCATTTACATGAAATTAACTCTTGTCACTTCAACATCATTTTGTGGATATATTTCAATCAGCCTCACATATGCGGAATCCAGTTAATCACATTCGACAAGTATGCAATCTACATAGCCATAATTAATATAAATTTAATAAAACTTTCATTATGTATTTACATTAAATTATCATGCTATTTATTCATTGCATTTATTTCTATATTTTACAATCATACCTTCACCAATTCACATGAGTTGAAGTGCGGCCACTTCAAACCTTAAGTTGGGGGTAGTACATCAGTTAAAAAATTTCATTTTTTTCCACCAAAATCCAAATGTAAAAACAAGTCATGCAAACTCTTTATGTATTAATAATTTTTCACTTGTAACCTTTTTCTTAATAATTTCAATTGCCAATTCCCTAGAATCCTAGATTTTGGGCTAATTTGAACCAATTTAAAGCTGAATTAAGTTGATATAGAGGAGAAAGGGATGTAAGAGTTTCAGTTATAGTGGAAAGTGTATAAAATCATAGTAGTATATAGAGGGTTTGAAGGTGGTGAAGTTGAATTGAATTGAATTTTTAAGGATAGAACATTGAGAAGAGGTAAAGCATTTCACTATAGGAGGTGATGTTATAAGAAGAGAGCCTTCAACACATAAACCAATATTAGAAGATGCACTAGTGTTTCCTATATTCACAAGAGTTGGATGGATGGAGTACTTTCTAAAGTTGATAGAATTCAATGATGATATAACAAGGAGATTTGCAGCTACATTGGAGCATGAAAAAGACATTATAAAAGGGTTGTCAGTGAATGCTTTAGAGGGAGAAATTTATTAGGTATCTGATATGCTAAGGACTAGGTCAGAATTTCTTGTTTGAGAAGTGTAGTGGTTGCAAGGGAAGAGTTATGTGAGCCAAGAGAAAACCTGGATTCGTCATCCCAAGGTACTAAAATAATTTCACTTACTTGGGTTTGGGCCAACTGTGCTTCTTATATTGTTAGATGCATTACTTGCGAAGGTAGATATTCTCTTTTTTACAATGTGCATTTCAAATTATTGATTCATCTTCATCATAATAGGCTAGTTAATATTCCCAATTATCTCTACAATATGTTAAAAAGGATGGGGTCTTAATATCACATAAAATAGAGTGAATCAGCTCTTTCCCATTACTATTTAATAGCCCTACTAGTTAAGAGGATCCTTAAGATTCAATATCCTCAGGTATCTTGTGAGAGCTTTGTAAAATTTCAAGACATTAATAGTATACTTTAGGAACCTGCAGTACCTAAAACACTAGAACCATCAGCTACACCTATAAGAAGAAGCCCTCCTATTTCACTTATTTCTTCACCTACGCACAACCAAGGTGAACCTTAAGGAACCAGTGTGCCAAAATCATCACCTACAACATCTAGGCAACGTGCAACAAAGGAAACCCCATCTTCCTGCATTCCACCTAAAACCGAGAAGAGAAGAGATAGTAAATCCACACTTTCTAAAGCATGGAAGATAAATAAGGATTCACAAGAAGGGAAATCTAACCCACCTAGGAATTCAGGCCATTTGTATAAGGGTGTCATGAGAGGAAGTGTAGAGAATTCAAAAGAAGGAATGAAAGATAAAGACAACAAAAAGAAAATGTTGTGATGATTGAAACAGATTTAGGAAATGCTTTTGAGAAGGTTCATGTGCCTATAAAGAGAAAGTGGTATGTTTCTACCACTTCTGAGTCAGATTCAAAAGATATGTTTGTTGCTAATAAGACAAGAGAGAAAAATTCAATGCACCCTAGTGATGAGGGTTATGGGGAATGTAATGAAAAAAATTTAGAAACAAAGTAAATGTTTTTGGAGGGTAGGAATATTAAGAAAGAGCTACAGGAAGCTCTAGAAAGAATTAAAAAACTAGATGAACAGGCTCAGAGTTATGAGGAAAAGGATAAAGAGAGGGAGACAAAGATACAAGAGCTGGAAGATAAGCTACATACATGTGAACATGGTACAAAACTGGACCTATTGGCATAAATTTCCATGGTTAAGACAAGGAGTAATAAATTTTAGCAAGTAGGCCTCCTACCTCTAAAACTCTAGCATATCATATGACTTTATCCCTTGGGTATCAATTGTGGAAGCTTACACAAGAAAAGGAAAAATGGAAGAAGGAAAAGGAGGAATTGATGGTAGAACATACAAGGATACTTGAGGGAAAATACATTGAGATAAGAAATTTATTGAGAAGATTGGAAGAGGTAGTAGACAAGGCTGCCCAAATTTCTAGGTGTAGACCCCCAACCAGAACATATGTTTTATTTCTCCAAGAAAAGCTTTTGAGCTTCCAATTCAGTAGGTTGATCTGCAACCAACAAGTTTCCATAAGTGATTAAATGTATTTCCTTAACATTTTTTTATTCTACACTAGATGAGAAGGATCAACTATGTGATTATTATCTACATAACTACACAGTGCCAAAAGAGAAAAAGTGGAACCCCTTGATGTTTGTAGGGAATTTACATGTAAGAGCACTAGTATCCTACTTTAGAAATGATAGATCCAGGGGAACTTATGGAGGAATATGAGGAGAGAGATAAATTAGTTTCTCTCCCCGTAAGGAAAGAATTTAATGACCCTGATGTATTCGTAGATGAGTGGTTACTACTCCTAAAACACAAAGGACCAAGAGGAAAGATCATGAGATTGAGGATGTAGAATTATGATAGAATGAAGCCATTGATAGTTGGATTGGTTCATAATTTTTATAAGTATGTGCAAATGAGATGGGATAGTTTCACTCCCGAGTTATAGAGAAAGGAGCCACATTTAGTGTATAACATCATGGCTATGCTTGAAAGCGTGCACAAATATATGGATGTTGTTGCTGAAAAAGCACTTAATTGGCTTCCACTCACATTTCATCCACCAATTCTCCTTTATCTAGTACCACATTAGACAGGAGATAAAATGGAAGAATGTGAGTAGGTAAAAATTATCAGAATGCAGAGAATTTCATGATATGGGGGTTTTTACCTGAAGCATATTAAGGGAGTAAACACTATTATGGACTTTCGAGAAATTGCACTATTTTATAACAACATTCCCTAATTGATTTTCTTGAGGGAAAAAAAAGGATATTTGGGGGAAGTGATGAACCTGTTTATTAGCTAAATTTATGATGTCTTTATGTTGTTTAAATATATTACCAAGACATTTCTCCTATACATATCTATACATTATGCTATCTTTGATACCTATTATGCAATTCTTAAACCTGATTTGAACATATAGAAATATAATTATGATGTGATGGTTAATGCATGATTTATGTGTGAATATGTATGAATTGTGATTAGATATCTAGGTTTATTCATGGTTGTTAGTATTGTGTATGTGTTCTATGCATTAGCCCTTGAAACTAGAAGAGGCATTGTATCCCGCAACAACTACAAAATGGAGCTCGTAGCCAAAGGAGTTCCTGAACAACAAAATAGGGGATTTCTAGAATAATTTGAACATAATGACTACAACATGAAGACATTTACTGGAGGAGATAATGCATCATTATGGTGATTAATAAGGGATCTGAATAAAGAGAGACCTATTTGTATTAGGATTCGTACATAACCGATTTAACATTCCACATTCGAGTTCTATTGTTTCACAGTTCTAATCCTATTTGGATTCTTACTTCTTTTCAATTGCAAATGGGACAACTAAACCTTAATTATTCTTTGATATCTAGGGAGTTGTAGTTAATGATTTTAGTTTAGAGTTGTAGTTTGAAAAAAAAATCCCTCGTGCATATGTATATCTCATGGTTGATTCTTTAGATACAGTTGGTTAATCTTTCTAGCAATAGATTTGGTTGTCAATTACTTTCAATTTTTAGTTGTCATTACACATAAATGTTTTTTTTTGCAACATGGATTTTCTAAATACAATCTTTGAATATTTCATGTGATATTCTGAATGTGCAATTAATGATATTTGAGTTGATATGGTTATGTTGAATCTGAAGATCTAGATTTGGTTTAGTTTAAGTGAAGACAACCACCTGAGAAGGCCACTCAATGTAACTGTTCCTCACTACATTTACAATTACTTCATTCTTGTTGATAGTTATTCCATCTATGGTTAAATGATTACTTCAAGATTGCATATTGAATAAATAGATTCTTCATAGCATAGTTACTCATAGTATTTTTTTTGCATGTACACTATATTCAATTAAGTTGTAGCTACTCCAGAGTGTAGTGTAATTCCAGGTTAACAATTTTCAATTAATTTAGTATTGTTTCTTAATAGTAGGCTAGTTATAGTCTATGTTGTAAGTACCTGCAACCACACAAACAACTTTACTTTCTTTACTATTTTTTAGTCTTGTGAGATTTTAGCACTTTTAATTCCTTTACTAGCATGATTAGGTAGTCACGAGTCTTTGGAAGAACATATAGCTCCAGTACCATCACAAGTTTACAAGCCCTGGCTCATTACTTAATGTATTTTTCCTAATGCTGAGTGGAATGTTCAGTAGGTCATTCCTCTAGATTGTGTGATTGCCACCAAGTTTACCAAACACTAATTAGGACTCTACACAAAGCAGTAATAGGCAGGTTGTTTGGTGTCAAAGGAATGAACAAACAATACAAATTTAATTTCCTATGCCATTGATGTTGTCGACACTTAAAATGTCATGAATGATACTAAACACTTTAATCTGATATACTAACATCATTTCATCCTAAATTTCATCCTCTTTTTTCCCATTTGATTAAATTAACCTAGTTATTTAATTGAATGCTTCATTTTCATCTATTGATCCAATTAATCTAATTAGGTTAATTCCTACCCTCTCACACTAATATTTCATTTTGTTTAATTAAACAATGCAAATTATTTAATTTAAACCCCTTCTTTTATCTCCTCACATTTAATTAATTAATCTAAATCATTTAATTAAATGTCACTCATCCCTTTTCATTAAATGAGTCAATTATTTAACGGGCATCCTATTATTCCCCATCTTGCCCAATTAAAATTTAGTTATAATTAATAAATTTATAATCCCCCCCCCCCCCCCTCACATCCGCTTGCATAGGAAATATTCCAAAGGAATATTCTCCTATTTGGTTCCAAAAAGGGAATGATTTCTTTCAAACAAACTTTGTAACAAACTTTCAAATTTGTTACAAAGTGTGTTTTTTTTAATCATTCTTATCCCTTGATCTTTCCTTGACCCATTCATTCACCCTTCATTTAGTATTGACCATTGATTGATCAAATCGATCTCAACCCTTGATTCTTCATTTTCTCTCATATAAATACATCGCCATTTGGAGAGAAATGGATCCATCTTTTGATAGAAAAGTTATGTTGTTGAAATTCATACTCACTTGCACCATATTTAGCATTTGTTAGTAATTTAGATTAATCATCATCCATATTAGCTTAAGCATACATTAATGGCTTCCATTTTAGATTATCTCACATCCATTTTAGCATAGTTTACATCCATGGCTTGTATCTTTGAACTCTGCTTCTATTTAGCATACCTTGCATCCATCTTCTTCAAGCGTTTTAATATTTATCACTCATCTTCATCATGTTAAATTAGTTTTCCATCCATGTTTCGTTCATATTGCATCAGCTTCATCAATTTTCATCAATAAAATCAATTGAAACGACTCATATTATCCAAGGGATTGGGAAAGGGTCTCCATTCCACATCAATGTGAGACCACTCCCCCAATGGGAGAATATTTAAAGTCTTAGAATAGGATTTTATTATGCTTCCGTGTTGATTTCATGTTAGTTTCGTGGCTTCTTAGTTTCTTGATGATTTCAAATATCTCATTGGGATCATGGGTTAGGGGATTAAATAGGTTTTAAATTCATTTAGGTATAGCATATTTAGTTCATACTATGACAATGGTCACATTTTGGTGCTATTGTGTTTCACAAGCCCTTATCTTAGATAACAGAACACCCTTCAAGAATCGGGATGTAAGAGAGTCATTCTAATGATTTAACATCCCACATCGGCTCTCTAACCCCTATTACCCCCAAGGAAATGATCAAGTTGAGGCTACACAAAAGACCATTCTAAAAATCCTAAATAAAACGGTCAATGAAGATGGTCGTGACTGACATTTACAATTAAACCCCGTCCCATGGGCTTATAAAACTAGTATTTGTACGCCTATAAGTGTAACCCATTTCTCCTTGGTATATGGATCATAATCCATCCTACCTATTGAGGTTGAGCTTCCCTCGCTATGAGTGTCACTGCAAAATCTGATCACTGATGAAGAATACAGGGTATCTCGACTAAATGAGTTAGAATTCTTGGATGACTGTCATCTTGATGCCCTAAATCATTTACAAGCATACCAAAATTGACTGAAATGGAGCTGCAACAAGACGATCAATAGTTGGTATTTCTAGGTCAGGGATCTTGTCCTCAAGTAGAATCAAAATAATGTTCCAGATCAGGACAGTAAAGGAAATTTTGAGCCTAATTGGTCAAGCCCATTTTTTGTCACAACAAGATATGGATCAGGAGCATACAAACTATCAATGCTTGAAGTTGAACCCTTGCAAGAGCCAATCAATAGTCTACATCTCAAAAAAAAATATGCCTAGGCTTGAAGGGTATAAATCTCAAAAATACAAAAAAATCAAAAAATAACAAAAATCCAAAAAAATAAGAAAAAGGATTGAAAATAGTAAAGAAAAAATCATCCTCTAGTGAAAACGACTTCGGTGGCGCTTTTGGGCGAGTAGCTTGGTGAAAACATGGAAAACAAGCGCCTTGCATAAATAAGCACATCCATCTATATTTGGATCTTTAGCTTATCATGCTTCACATCATATTCATCCATCGCATCACTCATCCTATTTATTCCATCACCCATATGTGTCTGTATCATAGCTTGATATTGTAAAGTATCATATTCCCTTTAGCACTACCTGAGACATTCCTAAGGTCAATTTGTCCTGCCTATATCGAGGTAGTCTATCGCATCATGTTGGGGGAAATTCATTATGCATGGGATTGGGTTCTTGTATATCTTAAGTTTATTCAAAATCGCATTAAAAATCCCAAAAACATTCATAAAACCTCATCAAAATCCAAAAAACACTTGCAAAATCTGAAAAATCAAAAAACATGAAAATCTTGTACAACTAAAATCCAAAAACATTCAAAAAGTAAATTCTAAAAATCCAAAACATCCAAAACAAATAAAAATTCCCCAAAATAGGTCAAAGATCATAAATCCAAAAAAAAAACCTTGTCGAACTACGTTGTCTCTGAGATTGAATGTAGACAAGGTCATCATTGATGTGCCCCTAAGACACCCTATGTCAGTCCTTTAGGATTCCATCATAATAAACTGGCAATCCATCAAGTGTTCATATCTCATCAATAAACTAGTCAAATTCAATTGAACTGTGTGGTCTCTATGTGTATAACATAGGCAAGGCTCATCTTTGATAAGCCCCTGAGGCCCCTAGGATAGTCTTTTAAGTTAGGTTCTTGTTCAAAACTTGGAAAAACCCAAAACATTTGAAAACTTAGAAAAACACAAAAAAATTGAAGATTGAAACCCAAAAACATTTGGAAAACATTGGAAAACCCTAGATAGCCTCAAATAATTGAAAACTAAAACATCCACATTAACTTTCAAAAAGACCAAAAATAGCCTCAAAACATTTCAAAAATATCAAATAAAATTGAAATATTCCATAAAACCCCAAAATCACTCATCTCATTTCGCTTTCACTTGTAACAAACCTTCATTTGGATAAATAATTCAAACATCATCTTCAACCTTTGGTAAAACAAATAGAAAACAAGTGTCACAAGTCGTAAAGTGAAAATCTAAATGTCAAAATCTAAAGTCTAGATCATAGGTAAATGAGTTGGTTACATTTATATCAATGACCTATCAAACAACTAGTCTTAGTCAAAACATATAATAAACATGTCTTTGTATGCATCCTTCCTACAATGGACATCAACATCAGAAATCACCTTAGCTATGTTACTTTGGCAAGAGATATAGGTAACATTTACTATTTGTTTTTTATCTTTTCTTATGATTTATCTTGTTAACCCATTCTAAGGACCTCTCGATGATGTATAAAATGATTTAGAGAGAAAGGAATGGGGCATTGATCATTATCTTTCATTTTCCATGCTTGTGGGATATTCTTGTAAAATAATCTTTGCGCATACTTGCTTAGTTGTGTGTAGGGAGATCGTTTGGAGTAGATTGTTGACTATTGTGTATGCTTTGGTTCAAAATATTCTAAACTTCTAAACTACATTCCAACGAGGTTTCCGTATGTCAAGGTGTGAACAATGATTATCCTATCTATTTTCAAAGTCAAATTCCAATGCACTAGATACAATGCCATAATGGTTATCAATACCTTGATGCATCATGTCTATGTGTTATATCAAAAATAAGGTATGACAAAGAGTCCCAATCCCAAATATGAGAAAATTATTCGTCTCATCACCAAATCTAATAAAGTCTCAATGAATCATGGACTTGTTGGACTTCTGAATCAATATCAAAATCATTCATCTTATTCTTCTATCTTCTTTTCCACACTAACACAGTATCATGACAGTCAACAAAAAATCATAACACATCTGCCATGTATCCATAAACCATTAGCATACATACATCTTGCATAAGCGTATCATATCATCTGCATATCGTAAAGATCATATCATCTGTATATCATAAAGAATGAAATCATCATATGGGAAACATAAAAGAGAAAGCATATCCATCTCATAGCATGTCATAGAAAGATATTGAAAAAGAGAAGGAAACACCCATTGCATCCATATCATACATTGCATATCACATAAACATCCCATCATGGATCATTTCATATCACATGGCATAAATAAAGAAATACATCCATCACATAAACATTTGCATCCATTGCATCCATACATAATCATGAAGCGTGAAGTAAACACAACATCACATCACATATCATAAATGTATCACATCATAAATCTGCATCGGGCCATCTCATATATATATATCAAAAAAATGGTTGTCATGGTATAGATATTAGAATCAATGTGTGTGTAACTATCATCAAAAGTAAATATACAAGAGGCTATCAAAAATGATCCAATGAATGTGTATACTTGTATAAATCAGATTGTTCATAAAAAAATGTCTACAAATCAGGGTGGGGTTTATCCCCTGCTGCCTCGATCCCCATGATCCGATTGGTCCTGGTGACCACCTATTGGCTGCCTAACAAAGGGTTGACCACCTGATGCACTCAGTGAAACTCCACTCCTATGCTCAAAATCGGGTTGTTAATGGCTCAGGGGGACATCTCAGTAATAAAGTGTCTTGTAATAGGACACCTCCTCTCTCGCCAACCCATAAAGGTGAGCTACCACTATCTGGCCCACCTACCCATGTGCATGTTGGGCCTGCTACTAAGCAACAACCTCTAGCTGGTGCCTTCTCCCCATCTCCTAGGCCAGTTGAATGTCTGAGGTTTTTCACAGCTATCGCTCATTGTCCCTCTCGGTTGTAAGTGCTAGAATCTACTGGCAGGCCTAATCCTGCTCACCTATTACTATCTATAGTTATTGATAGGCATGGTCCCACTCCTGTGTCAATAGATGAATTTGTGCATCTCTGGGATCCTATTCCTACTGTTGCTGAAGTGGTGGAGGTGGTGCCTCTCAGACCTGGCACACTACTTGATCTTGACCATCCTAGCCTTCGTGACCTTGCCCCTATCCAACAAGCTAGTTTGACTGACCCTGATCCTATTGACCTTGTCCTCTACCCCAACCTTCCCCTTAACCTTTGGGTCTCCCTCGTGGGGGTACCCCTATCAGATCTATCAATCTAAATGGAGGCACAAACCATGCATCATATGTCGAAGTGTGTTGGGCATCTACTTGACCCTAGTCATAAACCCAAGGCATGGCCACAAGTTGTCTAAACTCATTAATAGCCACTTGTGGCTCAATATATTGTCCCCATGTCACCTCCTTGGTATTCCTCACAAAAATGGCAGTGTATTAATCTTCCAATGCATGTTGCACCTCCCCACATTGTCGAGCCACTCGATCAGGAAAGTATCTCTCTATCATAGTGTTCTCATGACCCTGCATGAACTGAGCCTATCGAGTGTAGAACAAATGCTAGTGGTCATCATACCAGACAAGCATCTAAAGCCATGGTTTCCATCTAAACACTGTCATATCATCAATGACCCTCCTTCGGTAGGGGATCCCCAACTGACATGTATACTGAAATGTAATGGCTCCCCTATATCTGAAGACCACGGGCTCATCTGGGTCCACATCTTCCATATGGACTATCAGTCTAAGCACGAAAATATGCTCCCATGCCTAGATATGTAATAATGTAACATTGACACCAATACCTCTACCCTAACAATAGACTAACTAGTGCAAATCATGGTAAAGTTAGGCCAGCATGATTAGGCCCCACGTGAAGAGTGTCCACTTGTAGATCATCTGATGACATGCCAGTCCCCAACTAGGATTGAATCCTCTACCCCGTCGATCTGGGGCCACAATCCTTGAAATCGGTGCATCAACTATCAATCTGAATATTGGTGATCGTCCTCGATACATCTCTAAATTGATTTGTGAGTTCGCTATGATGACATCCTCCTAGCTAAGAGGCTCATGGCATGCATCGTATCCAGAGTTAGTATCATAAATAACTCGATCTCCATGGATCAAAAGTTGCAGTATCCGCCACACGTCCTCAAGGGTAACTGTCACCTTGCCAATAGGAAGGTGGAAGGAAGAGGTCTCATTGTGTCATCGCTCACACAATGGTGTCATCATCACTAAGTGTGTCCTCACCACAGGCATGTACACAATAAACCACAACTCGGTCTCCTCGAGGTGCTCTTGTCAGATCTCATCCAAATCATACAACTCCTATAGTAATCTAAGTTGATGCTTGCATGATATTAGTCGTTGGACAACCTCCTGCAAGCACGAAGCTCACGATGTCAAAATTTAGCTAAAATTGACAAATTTTGGAGCTTTTGCACCCCCAATTGACAATGGCATTGCTATTTACAATAGCATCGCTATAATTATTTTTCTAAATAGCTTCACCCCTATTCAAATCCAGGAAAGCATCGCCCAATACAATGACATTGCCATAATTCCCAACGTCGCCCAAATCAAATCCCAATTAGTGTCGCCAAGTGCACTTGAATCCCCAAAATCAATTTGAAACCATAATTTCAAATCTAGGGAAGCATCGCCATTTACAATGGCATTTCCAAAATTTCCAAAAGCATTGGTGAAATTCCTAAAAGCTTCGCAATACAGTGATGCTAGACTTGACCTAACTTTGATGCCTAATAAATGCGAAAAAAATCAAAGTACAAGGAAAGTCTCGAATTGTGTGTTGGTGGTCCTACACGTGGAGGCTAATGGTACTCTTGAACTCAATCGAAAATGTGATATGGGAGCACACAAAGAGCCATTTTTTCAGTAGGTCAGAGCAAAAAATGCAAAAATCTCAAGAGTGTGAATGCACAAATGAATTTAAAGTTACCCTCTAACACATATTTTTGCCTAAAAATTAGGGTTTTTTGCCCTAATTTGGGAGGAAAGCTAGGGTTTTAGCCTATTTTACTAGTTCCTATGTCATGAAGCTTATTTTGTACCATTTTTTATGTTTTTGAGATTATTTTTGCATCCCAGAGCCTATTTTGGCACCTAAATAAATGTTTCATCTTTGTCTAGAGATAAACCCAAAATTCAAAAAAAAATCCCAATCTCTCAAGGAGGTAGGGTACCAACATAATTCCTCCCACAAGAGCAATAGTGGGGCATCTTAAAAATTAGATTTTTAAATTTTTGATCTGAGCAACAGTTTTAATCTGAAAAGCATCAGTCTTTGAACCAATGTAACATGTACCTCACTTCAAAGAGGGGAAAAATATAGACACTTAAAAATGTTATGAATGATACTACACACTTGAATCTGATATACTAACATCATTTTGTCCTAAATTTCATCTTCTTTTCGCCTTTTTCATTAAATTAACCTAGTTATTTAATTAAATACTCCATTTTTTTCTATTGATCTAATTAATCTAATTAGGTTAATTCCTACCCTCTCGTGCACTAACATTTTATCTAGTTTAATTAAATAATGCAAATTATATAATTTAAACCCCTTCCTTTATCTCCTCTCATTTAATTAATTAATCTAAATCATTTAATTAAATGTCACTCATCCCTTCTCATTAAATGAGTCAATGATTTAATGGATATCATATTATTCCCCATCTTACATAATTAAAATTTAGTTATAATTACTAAATTGATAATTTCCTCTGCCATCCACTTGCATAGGGAATAAGGAATGTTCTCCTATTTGGCTCCAAAAAGGGAATTGTTTCTTTCAAACAAACTTTCAAAGTTGTTACAAAGTGTGTTTGTTTGAATCATTCTTATCCCTTTATCTTTCCTTGATCCATGTGATCATTTATTCTCACCCATTGATGAATATCCTTGATCCATGCCTTCACCCTTCATTCAATATTGACCATTTATTGATCAAATTGATCTCAACCCTTGATTCTTCATTTGCTCTCCTATAAATACATCACCATTTGGAGCGAAATGGATCCATATTTTGATAGAAAAGTTATGATATTGAAATTCATACTTACTTGCACCCATATTTAGCATTTGTTAGTATTTTAGATTAATCTTCATCCATATTAGCTTAAGTATTCATTAATGGCTTCCATTTTAGATTAGCTCACATCCATTTTATCATAGTTTACATCCATGGCTTGCATCTTTGAACTTTGTTTCCATTTATCATAGCTTGCATCCATCTCCATCAAGCATTTTAATATTTAGAACTCATCTTCATCATGTTAAATTAGTTTTGCATCCACATTTTATCCATATTGCATCAGTTTCATCGATTTTCATCAATAAAATCAATTGAAACAACTCATATTATCCAAGGGATTGGGAAAGGTTCACCATTCCACATCAATGCGACCCCCAATGGGAGAATATTTGAAGTCTTAGAATAGGATTTTATTATGCTTTTCTATTGATTTCATGTTATTTTAATGGCTTCTTAGTTTCTTGATGATTTCAAATATCTCATTGGGATAATGGGTTAGGGGATTAAATAGTTTTTAAATTCATTTGGATCTAGCATATTTAGTTAATACTATGACTATGGTTACATATTTCAAAGGGAGAGAGAGAAAAATGTGAAAAAAATAAGTAATAAGGGGGAGAGAAAGTCATTTAGGGAGAGAGAAACAAGTGAAAAAGATAAGTCATTCATGGGGAGAAGAAATGTGAAGTATTGCAATGTTTTGGAAGAGAATCATGTGAAAAAAATAAGTAATATGGGGGAGATAAATTCATTTAGGGAGAGAGAAACAAGTGAAAAAGATAAGTCATTTAGGTTGTGAAGCAAAGTGAAGTATTGCAATGTGTTGGTATTCAAAGTTGTGCCTTTGATATTTTTTCACATCATGTGTTGTCATCAATGACAAAGGGGGATATTGTTGCAAGTATTAGTAGTTGGTGTTGTCATTGATTTCAACCAGCCTATGTTTTCATTGATGCCTATTGTTGGATAAGATTATTGCAAGAGTGTGAGTAATTTATGCTTTGATTAGTTGCATTTTGTTGTCATTAGTAAAGCTACTAGTGTTAACCTCTAGTGTTGCTTTGATAAGCTATTTTCTATGGATATGTGGTTGAGTTTCTATTACATTTGGCTTGGTGGTGATGAGGAAGTGATGAAGATGATGAGGATGTGTCTCTGGTGATTGGTTTCCAAGTGCTTTTGACAAAAATTGATAAAAAGAGGAAACAATGTGTTATAGTGATGTTTTGAATGATAGCATTGTGTTTTGGTTTTGCTCTACATTTCTTATAGGTTGAAGATCTACCTATGTGATTCATATATGTTAATGAGATATTTTCAGAGGTGTTATATTCAAGAGTTGATGTGTTGGATTTTTGTACAATAGAAGTTGTGTTCACTAGTGTGTGGTTGTGTATTGCAAAGGCGTTTGGGAGAAACGTTTCAACTCTGCATATCTCCACAATTATGTTTCAGGTCTTGTGCTTTTGAAGGTGTGTTGATGGTGTTGGTAGTTTATTGCATTCAAGAGGGTTTAAGGTTTGGTGCTTCAGAAGTTAGTTTTCAAGTAATAGTGTATGGATGAGTCATCTAGATGTACTGGGTGTGTAAATTCTTCAGGTGGGAGTTGTTGTGAAGAATTTTGTTGGATTTCAGGGTGTTTGAAGAATATTCTAGATCATTTTCAAGCATGTTGTGTGGTTTGCAAGTCATCCTTGGGTTTGTGGAATCATGTACTTAAAATTTTAATGGTGTTTTCACAAGTAACAGTCAACCTTGGTGTTTACACTACATGCGAAGGATAAATATTGTTTGTGGTAGTGTGTGGTTGAGTGATGTTGTTGATTTGGGTCCCAGTTAAGTTTTGATGTGGTCCACTTTCACTTCTATCTACCACTGAAGTGTTTTAACACTAACCTAATTTGAATTTACACGTTTGAGGTGTATTGCCGACTTTGGAGAAGGTTTCAAGGTTGAAGATGGTATAAGTATGAGTTGAGTTATTAAGGGATGATAAGATAGATGTGTGAGATGTGAATGATGCAAGGTTCAGTGTATTAGAGTGTGAAATTGATAAGTACAGTGTGATCTTTCAAGTGTTAGTTTGTTGGATGCAATGAGCATAAAGTGGCTACAATTCTTCAATCAAGCTATGAAGGTGTTGATAACATTATGGTGGAATCTTTGTTGCATTGAGATAATGTTCTTTGTATAACACTTCTTCTCTGTCTTCTTTTCTATTCTAGCAGTTAGCCTTTCTTCTTTGGGTAGTGAACCTTATTATATTAAGTGTTGATATTACTTATATATTGTGAGCTAATCCTCACCGTGGTTTTTCCCTTCTTGGGTTTTCCACATAAATTCGGTGTTTTCTTACGTATGGTGTTAAGTTGTTTTCAGTTTTTGTTATTTGCATTTCATGATTAATCTTCATGGTAGATTAAGAGTTTAATGAATGAATGTGGATCTTAATGTTAATGAGGGTTTTTAAGTCTTAAGGTACAATTGATTCACCCCCCCTCTCAGTTGTCTTGTGCTTTCAACAATCTCAAGTATCATAGAACCATAGATTGTCTCAAGGCCCTCTTGAAGAAGCCCTCCATACATTTCCTAATATATTTCTCTTGTTTATTTAAGGGGACTAGCCTCTATGAGAGAGATACAAAAGAGATTACACAAACATATAAGGAGTAATGGATTACAATTGTCTCATACCATTCCCATGTATAGCCCTAATTGTCAAAATGATAATTCCTAAGGCCATCTACTCTCTCGTATGACCTACAAGAGACCTCTCATAAATACAAAAATTTTACACTTAAATCATAGTACTCTACATGAACTAGTAGACAAAAACACTAGAAAGAAGCCTCAAACCAGAAAATAAATCTTTAGATTTAATCTACCAATAAAATTTATAAATAAAAATGAAAATCATAAGTAGCAATTAGTTCAACATCTCAAAATATAAATCAAGAAGTCAACATAAATAATTCCATGAGGCAAAAGATGTTCATTATCAAGGTGAATAAAGCTTGCAATATGAGCTTAAATAAGTGAATGTGAATCTGAAATATGTAGATTAACCTTTTTCCTTAGTGTGAAGAAAGAATGAGAGGGAGAGAGATAGAAGAAACATAACACATGCACAACAACAGATTAATGTGGAGAAACCTCGAAGGGAAAAAACTCCACCATAGAAATAAAGGCAAGTATATTACTGATAATCTGAAATATTACATGCAGCAATAGACTTCTCTTATCAAACTCTATAAAATTTGGCAGCACCCTATTACCCTGCAAAACTGAATTGAATAACTCTGGCTCAAGGCCCCAATTTATAGAGATTTGTGAGAATGAAAACCACCATGGTTTCACCAAATAATAGGCAGAAATACCACCTAGAAAAAACCCACGCCTCCCTCTTTGAAAATGGTCAAAAATACCAAAAATAGCCTCTTATAGATGCTCTTAAAACTGTCATAAGGCATCTCTCATTCATGGGCGCTTGGGGTCCAAGAATAGCATATTTTGTCATAGAGAATTTGTCATACTATCATAACATCTTATGAAAACTATCATACATGTCATAGATGCTCTTACAACACCCTATTTTGACCCAACAACCTCATTCTAGAAGATTCCAAAGTGGGATGCCTAGCTATTTTGTCCTTTTTTCCAAAAGGACAAACGATAATGGTAACACTGCATTTACATTGTCTCTTTCACCACCATTGATCAAAAAAATTCACCTCTTATGCATAAATGTACAAAACACTTTAGGAGAATAATTAATTAAAGGATTTACAAGGTTGATGACACCTAAATCCTAACATTCTCCCACTTTACATCATACATTGTAAATTACACCCATAGAGATACAATTACATAGAATCAAGTACAGTGATCAAGGCCCATGTCCTTCCTGCACCAAGAGAACTTATTTGTGGTGACTGGCTTTGTAAGAGAATCTGCAACGTTATCCAAAGTTTCAACTTTTTCAATCAAGACTTTTCCATTCACAACCATTTCTCACACAAAGTGATACTGAGCATCTACATGCTTAGTACGAGCATAATACATAGGATTTTTAGCCAAACATATGGCACTCTGACTATCACATACGATCCTCACTATCCTGCAATCAAAACCAATACCATTACCAAGTCTCTGTAACCAAATCACCTCCTTAGAGGCATGTGTAGCAGCCATATACTCTGCTTCAATTGTGGAAAATCAACTGTAGGTTGTCTTTTACTCATCCAACTCATTGCTCCTCCAAACAAAGTAAACACATAGCCACTAGTGGACCTTCAACTATCCAAGTCACTTGCCCAATCTGCATCAACAAAACCGTGTATGTCTAATGACTTATCAACATTGTCAGTACCAAGATAAACCAAATAGTAATCAAAAGTGCCTCGCAAATATCTAAATACCCTTTTAACAAAATTCCATTGTTCTTTACCAGGGTTAGACATAAACCTACTTAGAACTCCCACTGCTTGGGCTATATCTGGTCTAGTACAAACCATTGCATACATTAAACTACCTAAAAAAATAGCATAAGGAACATTATACATTTCATCAATATCATCATCCAATTTAGGACACATGTCTAAACTTAACTTAGTACCAACAAAAAATGTAATATTTACTGGTTTATAGTCCTGCATGGGTGATCCCACAATAGTGGTTTACAATTTTTGGCCAAACTGGACACTGAAATTATTATTTTTAACTAAATCTTCACATTCGGGCACCTATAGCGGCTAAACTATGAGGAATTTGAAGATAATACAAACTAGAGTCTTATCACATTTTGTCTGCAGATTCTAAAAATATTTTTTTCAAACTTTTTTGGAATAAGATTGCACTTCTTTTTCCATCTCCCACGAAAACTGGTTTTTTCAGAAAACAACATTTTTAAAAAGTGACGCTCACCGTATATAACATAACGTTTTTTGTATGAAAGATAAAATTCTAATTTTTTTAAATTTAGATTTGTAACTACTATATCTAGCACTTTCATTTGGTCTCATAACTTTTTATTGAATATTTTTTCCTTAATAGAGTTTCAAAGTCAAACCAATTGCAATTCAGACATAGGCGGACTGTATACAACATAACTTTTTCTGTATGTATCGAAATTAAATTTTATTTTTTTTAATGGATCAAGGACATCAATACCCAGCACGAACATATTTAAAAAAAAATTATTTTGATAATTTTCTATTTTTTCACATGTGCAAAACAAAGATCTTGATTTTCGGTGAAAAACCTATGTTTAATAAAACTAAAAATACACATACATAATAAAAACAAAACATATTAAAATTGTATTCGTAGGATAGATCATTTAAAGGACTACCATAATAATTTGAAATAAATTTTAAATTAATTCATTTGATCCCCCAAAAGGTAAATCAAAAGTGATTCTTTATCAGTATTTTGATAGGTGTAAAGGAGACTCATTTATAGGTATGGTTTAAAACTAGAGAAGTTCTATCCAAGGGGGTTTGATCTAAGGTTGTTTGATCAAACCCTCTTTAATTGGAATCCTTAAAATGAATCTTTTAAAGGCTTAAATCATTATATTTTCTAAAAATATGTGATTTCAGCAAAAATCAGTTCCTCTTAGAAATTGTAAACCAGCTTTGTGGGATCACCCGCATATTAAACCTCTGCAAAATAGTGTTAACATACTTACTCTGACTTAACCAAAGCTTTTTGTGAACCCGATCCCTAATGATTTCCATCCCAAGAATATATTTAGCATCCCCTAAATCTTTCATATCAAATGTGTCATAAATTTGAGTTTTAAGCTCCCTGATCATTGCCTCATTGTTATCAATGAACAACATGTCATCCACGTATAAGACAATAATCAGTATCTTCTCATCAATAACTTAAAAATAAACACGATGATCCTCTTCACTTCTAACAAAACCCAAATTTAATTCCAAGGTATCAAATTTATAGCACTACATCCTAGGTGACTATTTTAAACCATATAGAGACCATTTTAACCTACAAACCAAGTTTCATTTTCCTTTCACAACAAAACTGTCAGGTTGTTGCATATAAATTTCTTCCTTAAGATCCCCATGCAAGAAAGCAGTTTTATCATCTATTTGTTCTATTTCTAAATCATAAGAAATAGCAATAGATAAAATGAATCTAATAGAATTTAAATTAGCAACATGAGATGATATTTCACCAAAATCAACTCCCTCTCTTTGGGAGTAGCCCTTGGCCACTAATCTATCCTTGAACCATTCCAACTTACCGTTTGCACCAAAATTATTTTATATACCCACTTACAACCAATGGACTTTCTTCCTTTGGGAAAACTAACAAGATCCCAAGTGTCATAGTTTTTCAAAGACATCATCTCATCTTGCATGACCTGCATCCAAGAGTCACATTCTTTTGAAGAGAGAGCCTCCCTGAAAGATCTAGGTTGATCATCAATACTTAACAAAGAAAATTTACAATGAAAATCAGGTGGGCTATACATGTCAACTAGATTTCACTATCTTGTGGACCTTCTCAAAGGTGGAGTAATAGGTTCCTCCTCATGTTCATCCTCATTGTTTTCAACTTCTTCTATTACAACAGATTCTTCAGCACTTTCACTTGAACTCTCTTCTTCTTCTCCATCTTCTTCTCCATCTCTTTGTTCTTCCACATGTGCATCTTCCTATTTAGTTTCAAAATGCACTGTCTTTGACTTTTCCTTTGGTTGTTCATCTTTAGATTTAGCTCTAAATTCCCTAAAAATAACATCTCTATAAAATATCATCTTTCGTGTTAGTGGATTCCAAATTTTATAACCTTTAATATTTTCACCATAACCTTCAAAGATGCATTTCTGAGATTTGGGATCCAATTTAGACCGCTTCTCTTGAGACACATGAACAAAAGCCTCACAACCAAAGAACCTTAAATGTGAAACTGAAGGCTTTTTACCCATTCACATTTCATAAGGTGTTTTATCAACAAGAGCTTTACAAGGAGATCTATTAATTAAATAACAAGTAGTACCAACAACTTTTGCCCAAAATAATTTATCTAACTTAGCACTACTTAACATGCTCCTACCTCTTTCCATTAATGTATGGTTCATTCTTTCTAATACCCCATTTTCTTGGGGTGTGTAAGGTATAGTCTTTTGCCTAAAAATTCCTACATGTTTGCAAAACTCATCAAATTCCTTAGAACAATATTCACCCCCCTTGTTAGATATCAATACTTTTATCTTATAATTTCTTTTCTTTTCAACCAATGCCTTAAATTCCTTAAATTTGGCATAAAATTCAGATTTTGTATGCATAAAATAAATCCAAGTATATCTTGAGTAATCATCATTGAGGGAAACATAATAATGAGATCTACCCAAAGAATCTGTATCCACTAGACCACATACATTAGAATGAATTAGTCCTAACAATCCATTAGCTTTATTAGTTCCTTTAGGAAATGATGACTTGTTTTATTTACCAAACACATAATCCTCACATAAGTCAATTTTACCAATAGAATAATCAAAAATACCGTCTACTAGTTTTTTTTATCAACTATGGTCCTAAGACCTTTTCACCAATGTAACCCAATCTATGGTGTCGCAACATACATGCATTTTAAGTGCTAGTTACAAAAGAGGAATTAAAAAAATTAGAGGCATGTAGCTTAAATAAATTCCTTGTCTGAGATCCTTTAGCAACCACCAAACTTCCCCTTACCATCCTGTAACCAGACTTGTCAAATATCACATGCATTCCAAAATCATTCAACTTGGAAAATGAAATTAAACTTTTTGTAAGTCCTGGAATATGTAAAACATCATCAAGGATTTTAACCCTCCCATCACTGAAATACAACTTTACCTTTCCCTTACCAACAATATTTTGTGAGTTGTTGTCACCCATCAAGACCTCTCCTCCATCATATTCTTTGTCTGTAGAAAACCACTCCTTGTGAGGAGTCATATGGAATGAAGCACTTGAATCAATAAGCCAAGCATCATTACAAACTGTGTTAACTGAAATAATCAAAGCATCAAAATCATCGTTATCAGAGGACTTTTCCATGGAGGAATTTTCATTTTGTTTCTTTTTTCTACATTCCTTCTTTACATGTCCTCGTTTACCACAGTTCCAACACTTCACTCTTCTCTTTTTGGGGGTCTTAGATCGTCCTTTAGACTTATCCTTCTTCTTGTCCCCTTTAGGCCCTTTCTCCTTGGCCCTACCTCACACATGCAAGGCATCTTGGGAGCCACTATGCATGGTATTTCTCCTCATCTGATTTGAAAGAAGTATGGGAATAATAGTATCCATCCTAGGTTCTGCACCACCACTTGTTATAGCAATAGTTAAATTTTCCCAAGATTCTAACAAAGAGAAAATCAATAAAATGCATTTATCCTCTTCTATTTTAACATCAATAGATGCAAAATGACTTATAATCAAATAAAAAGCATTTAATTTTTCAGCAATAGAATCGCCATCCTTCATATTTAATGAATATAAATTTCTTTTGAGATACAACTTGTTAGAAAAACTCTTAGTTTGGTAGATTTCCCCTATCTTCTTCCAAAGCTTGTATGTCATGTCTTCTGAAGATGCATTCAGGAGGATAGGGTCTGTGAGACACAACCGAATGGCCCCTTGAGCCTTCTTGTCTAACTTCTTCCAATCCTCATCCGACAAGTTTGAAGTAGATGGCTTTGTATCAACTAAAACTGGTAACCACTAATCTCTCTCCTTAAGGAGATCCTCCACTTTCAACTTCCACATCTTGTAACCAATTCCATTGAACTTCTCAATATCTTGACAAGAGGTGGAGGCCATGGTATGCAATCTTTCACAAATTTGCAAAACCCACAACACAAAAGCTCCCACTGCAGAAAAAAACCTTCAACACTTTAAAAGGAAAGTGTCCCTTCCTTAACAAAACCGTTAGCTCTGATACCAAATGTTGATTATCAAGGTAAAGAAAGCTTTCAATATGAGCTTAAATAAGTGAATGAAAATATGAAATATGTAGATTAACCTTTTTCCTTAGTGTGAAGAAAGAATGAGAGAGAGAGAGAGAGAGGAAACATAACATATGCAATGGTTCAACAGATTTATGTGGAGAAACCCTGAAGGGAAAAAACTCCACCACAAAAAGAGAGGAAAATATATTATTGATATTATGAAATATTACATGTAGCAATAAACTTATCTTATCAAACTCTATAAAATCTGGCAACACCCTGTTACCCTATAAAACTAAATTGAATAACTCTAGCTCAAGGCTCAATTTATAGAGACTTGTGAGGATGAAAACCACCATGGTTTCACCAAACAATAGGCAGAAATACCACCTAGAAAAATCCCACGCCTCCCTCTTTGAAAATGGTCAAAAATACCAAAAATAGCCTCTTACAGATGCTCTTATAGTTGTCATAAGGCATTTCTCATGCATGGGTGCCTGGGGTCCAAGAATAGCATATTCTGTCATAGGGAATCTTTCATACTATCATAGCATCTTATGAAAATTGTCACACATGTCATAGATGCTCTTACAACACCCTATTTTAACCCAACAACCTCATTCTAGAAGATTCCAAAGTGGGACACCTAGCTATTTTGTCCTTTTCCAAAAGGACAAATGGTAATAGTAATGTTGCATTTACATTTGTCTCTTTCACCATCATTGATCAAATGGTTTCACCTCTTATGGGTAAATGTACAAAACACTTTAGGAGAATAATTAATTAAAGGATTTACAAGGTTGATGGAACCTAAATCCTAAAAAAAGAGACAATGTGCATCTCCAACAGTCTACTCTATGGTGTGAGGTTTTGTACCTTCCTCATGATCCTATAGGTTGTATGACTACCCTAATTGACAATAAAGATGAAGAGCTTCTCTATGAAGGTGAAAATGCACAATAATATGATGAAGATATTGATAAATTATATGTATTTCAATATCAATCCAGTAATGAAGGAGGTGATTACCTTGATCATGAAAATAAAAATTATATATTTTAAAATGATCATGATATTATCCCAAGAAAATATGGGTTTCCACTCCATAATTTTGAGCATTTAAAGGAGATGAAGAGATTAAAATATTAAGCAATAACACCCCCAAATGAAGTTTAGAAAATTCTTTCTAAGACTACATTCATACATCCACAAAATAGTTACCAACTAAGTAACAAGAATTTCCCTTCAAAAGAGTAATAATGTTGCAATACTAAGGGTTGAAGAACCTAGTTCAAGAAAAGAAAAGAATTTTACAACGAGCAACATCAAGAATGAAAAACCAAAGAATATGCCAATAAAAAAGGAGAAGATCCAATGCAATAGCCATCAATAAAAAGGAGATTCATTCCCAAAGATTAAAAAAAATGTGACACCTATAACTATGAAGGACATCTCAAAAGGAAAGAACCATGTTGTGAAGTAGCAACATGTTCCTTCTTAGTTGTTGGATAGAGTTGTGGATAAAAGAAATAAGATAAATGAAAAAGGTAATGATCATGTATCTTATGGTTTTTCAATGTATTTCATTCCTCAAGCAAGTGATATTTAACAACCCCACAAGATATACCATTTTCTATATATAACCCTATAGATATTATTGTGCTAAGACAAATAAGAATTATTGTGCCTATCAGTGAGATATGTGGGATCCCTATACATAGGGATAGGGTTTTTTGATTATTTTCTACCACAAAAAAAAATTGATTAGCCTATTATGAACCCTAATTCCAATATTTATCCCAAAGATAAAGAAGAAGCCATAGAGGTGTATTTAGGGAGATCTTTATCCAGTAATGAATCCCATATTGAACCCTTCTACACATTGATAATAAATAATTGGTTTGTCCACAAGTATATGTTACATTTGGATGCTTCACGAAATGTAATTCCTTTCACAATCATGAATTATTTAGGTTTAAAGGTGTTGGTGATCATATTCATCACTATGATATTTCACTGTAAATAGCTTAGACTCACCCAATGGGTAGCGATAAATGCTCCAACGGTTCAAGAGATCGCTAGTCGATTAGTGATCTTATTATGTGTTTGATACAACTCTATCATAGTATTTTATTTTAAGGTTTTTTTACGTATGATTTTAATTAGAAATTAGGAAAGTCACACAAAAAGAAAAAGAAGAATAGACTGAAACCTTAGATGAGAGACATAAGAAAATCACCTAGACTTCTCAAGAACAAACATAAAATAAAAGTAAGTAGAAATAAATAGTCACATAAAGTTCAGCAATTTATGCTCATGACAATAACAAATAAGATTAGCAACTACCCCCTTTTTGACATGCAATAAAAATGAGGAATTGATCACATATTAGACATAAGACAAATATGCAATCAAGAAAGGATATTATAGCTCAAGTTCTAATAATATTATTTCAATTCCTATAGTCCCAATGCAACTAAACATAGCAAAGAATCACCAAAGAATGATTACAAATTAACATAAGAAAAATGTGCATTGTTGCACAGACGGTTGTTGTTCCACCAAAAGATCAACCTATTAATGCTTGATACAACCGTCGGAGTTAATGAATCCACGGGAGGCGGTCATGCCATGTCATGAATCTGAGCACTACGCTGCACAACACAAGGAGACCAAGGGCACACAGCTTGCAAAAATCCCCCCAGCGCAAGTGAGGGGTTTGAACCTGTGACCCAGGCTCTAATACCAATTATTGCACAAATGGTTGATGTTGCACCAAAAGATCAACTTGTTAATGCCTAATACAACCGCCAGAGTTGATGAATCCATGGGAGGTGGTTAAACCATGTCACAAACCCAAGTGTTGCATTGCACATTACAAAAAGACCAAGGGCACACACCTTGCAACACACAACACATGAAATAAAACTAAACACAGTTTTGAAATACTCCTTCAAATCTTCATGAAATGAGAACTCAAAGTCTCTCGAATATACTTGTATAATGATAGTGTTAAAAACATAGGCAATTGCCACTAGAAATTTATAGATGTAAAACCCTCTTACAAAGCTCTCCAAATGAGAATCTTGAAAAAAAACAAGATTCCCTATTGCCTTCTCATTACATCTTTAAAGAATTCCCTTCATAATCGATTCTTGAAAATTAGTTACAATAAAGAAACTTTTCACTTTAACCTTTACACATAACATTTTATTCATAAAATATTAGAATAAAACAAAAAGATATGTTTCAACTTGAGATTGATTGGCAAATAACCATCATAGCATCATACGTGGGTTACATGGGTTGTAGGTGTTTCTTTGTAGATATATTTTGTCAATACTTTCATCTCCACATTCCTTGTGCTCTAGATCTATGCAATGTCAAGATCTAGGGCTTCTCTTACTTCCTACTCCAATATCTTTTGAGTATATATATTGTGGAAGCCACATATGCAATTTACAAGGTGAAGGCATATCATCTCAGAAAATATGACATTTCTTCCGAGTGGTCACTTGGCAATCTTGTCATCTTAAAACACTTACATGACAAGATGCTACTTATTACATTGGCAATTTACAAGGTGAAGGCATATCATCTCAGAAAATATGACATTTCTTCCGAGTGGTCACTTGGCAATCTTGTCATCTTAAAACACTTACATGACAAGATGCTACTTATTACATTGACTTCAATACTTTCAAAGTAATGCTAGATTAGGAAAGATATTCTTCATTGTCTTAAATCATTTTCTCATGATGCAAAAAGTGATTACACGGGAGGATCTAAACTACGAATCAAAATTGCAAGATCAATGTCCCTGTCCTCAAATTTCTTGATGAATGAATGACTCAAAAGATCTAAAGATGGCATTGTGTCCTTAGGGTCCTTTTGAATACAGGCTGAAACAAATGGGTAGAACTCTAGTGAAAATTGATCTGGTAGTGCACAAGGTGGTGCTTGCCCAACAATTGTCTCCAAAAGTTCATAGAAGTTCAACCAGCCTTCATCTTTCTCAAGGGGTAAGCACGGAAAACAACCAATTGTCAACTCTAGTATAACCAGTCCCAATACTCTAGATATCTCTGCTATATTCATATGCACTCCCACTTATGTGCTCTAGCGACATATTATTGTAGGTACCAACAAAGGTATCATGTTGCCCCATGGAGTTCGCTAGGATTGCGCTAACATCAAAGGTCTGTGATCTTTACTTCAGCATTGTGATTTACTAAAAGATTTGACGGTTTAATCCTTGTGAATCCTATGTCGTTCATAGTGCAAATAAATCAGATCTTCGAGAACATGCTTACAAACCACTTTGAGATTAAGTTCAAGAATAGTTTTCAATTGTGTAAGGACATCCGCAAGAGAGCCACAATCTATGCATAGCAGCTATACCTGCGACCTTGATCAACTCAAATACATATTGTACATTACTTATTGCACAGGTCTATGTAAATTCTGTAAAAACAAAGACAACTTCCTTACGGCTTCAAGTGAACTTTAAACCCAACCTCACCCAACAAGTCTACAATGAAGTCTCTCCCCTCCTTATACTCCATTCTTAATTTTTTTTTATTAGTATTCTGGACTACTTTTAAGAGCAACCAAAGCAGCCTCCTGAAATGGTGTTGGGGCTGTATCTGTGAGTGTTACATGAATATTCTGTATTGAAGATGCAATCTCAAAAGTTGTAACCGCCCACCCAACTCTCCAACTATCAGAATGCTGTCAAACTGATTTTTTTATCATTCTTTCAGTGTGGGAAAACACATTTAATCAGCTCTAATACCTTTGTTACACCTCACCTCTCTTGAATACCTCTTACACAAACATAGACATCGACAATGTAATAACGGTGTGCTCCATCATGCCGCGTAGTGAAGACAAACTATTCAAACTTTTATAAAAGCATTTCCAGCTAACAATATCTACTAAAATTCCCCTTTCCATTACGCTTTGATAGACACCATCCTTGTTCCAAAGCTTTTATTTTGGCATGGGCTGAGAGGATGCTGGAAGAAGTTGAGGAATTTGGCTTTACATCAGTGCAAACAGCATTTGCTTATTCACTATCTAAATGTTAATTTTGAGGTTTCAGGTAGGTAGCTAGCTTATCAACTTATTTTGAAGAATTTTGAATTTCCAAAATTCTCAATAGAACTTTAAGTAAGTGTGAGGAGCTAATATTTTTTCTGCTTGAAATTATCTTAATTTTGGTAAGTGGTGAAAGCAATAAGAGTTTTAAAATAATAAATAACACTTACAATCACTTCAAATCAAAATTAACAAATTCAATCATTTTCTAAATTTCAAGAGTAGTTTTCTATGGTGTCTCTTTTCTCCTTCTCAAAAAATGAATCTTATACAAGTACACATTATTTTTCTTATGCGTGCCTATGATTACTAACTTTCAAGGATAAGATGAACATCTGAATTGAGTTGCAAATGTATCAAACAAAAGATTTTGAAAAAACATAGAATAAAAGAATATGAGAAATTGTATAATTGTTTTCTAAATCTATTATTTGCAGTTTTGAAATGTAATAGATTGCATGAGATGACATGCAACCCTAATAAGGAGTAGAGCCATGAGTTCAAATACTAAGCAAACATACCAAAAATAAAAAATTGATCCAACATAACCCCTCCAGAAAAATTTACCAACCAAAAACAAAAAATAACCTTTGTAGCTTAAACATCAACCAAAAAAAATTCCAAAAAAAAATCAAAAAAATGTGTTATACAACAAACCAAAAATAAATCCCTACATACTGATATTAGAAAGACAATCAGACCACCAAATAAACACAAAATTCATTTCACTGTCCAAAATATCTTTACATGAAAAAACAAATATCATATATGAAAGCGGACAGATAAAACCACAGAACTGATGTCTTCTTTTAAGAGATAATAACAGAATTGCTTTAGAACGAAATAGAACACAGCAAAAAATGATCCGGCGTGTACAGATCCCTCAAAAGAGACTCATTGAAACCATGGCAAGTGACTTACCTCGATTATGCACAAATTGTGTCGTGCTGTCAACGATGGGAAAAAAATGAGCAGAGTTTGCAGGAAAAATATTACGAAACCCTAACAAATCAGATTTTTTTTTAAAAATGAGGCGAACCAAAACCAATCTCCCTACAAATGCTGCTTCAATCTATTCACAATGAGCCAAAAGTAGATCTATATACATCAAGGTTTTAGAGCGACTAAATTCTTGAGCTCGACACAAGATGTTTGCAGCTTTTAACGAAAAATATTGGTTGCGAGTAAAAATTTATTGTGGCGAGGAATGATTCAACTCAGTGAAAGTTGTTTTCTTCGGTATGAGACAACTTTCCTGGTGAAAGCTGCTACAAAATATAGCCTATCGCCTAAACATCTTTAAGAAATTGAGTAACACAGAGCTCAAACGCACGATGCGCAGCGTAGAGAATCTTATTCCTCATCATTTATTGTTATATATAAGAAGAGACTGAAAATGGAATCACTTTTACCGCAGAAGACGATTTTATAATCGTTTCCACTAGGACAAGTAAAGGTGCTGGAGGCAGCATCCAGGGCATAACTGTAGGTCTGGGGGCATTGTTCCTTAAAAAACCTAGAGTAAAGGGTCTGGTTGCAGTTGCGAGACGCTCCCTTGCAGCAGTGATCATCCGTATTATATTTGGCGCAGGCGCTCTGGCATCCTCCTCCGCTCACCTTGAGCTCGTCGGGGCACTTGGAATATATGTCGCTCAGGCATGCAATTCTCCCCTGGCAGTTAGGGTCTGTCGAAGTAGGAGTTATGGAAAGAGGCAGATTGAAGCCATCGACAAGAGATATATCGTAAAAGTCTAGATTCATGGATGGGTTGAGGGAATATTCAACCAGAGTGGCTGGCCCTGAGCCGTAGCCCTGGCAATAAAGCGTGCCATTGCAGTCACCGGTTTGGCAGGTGCCCCGACCGCTGTCGTCGAAGGAACAGCCGGTGCGTCCCCATATTTTGCCACTGGATGTTCCGGTGTCAGATTGGAAGGTCCATATTTGCCCTTGTGCCAGTTGTTTCCCTCCACCTGGCATTGCTGCTGCCCAGACCGTGTAGGAGCACTTGTTAGTGATCTCAAACGTTGCCGACCTCACCATCACTCCTGCAATCAATAAACAAATTATAGATTGTAAAAGCTTCAAATCACAGTAGTGTTCTTTATATCTGAATAGGCAAATGTTAAATGTTACCTTGGAGAAAAACAGAGAATGTTGGTATGAGAGCAATCCAAAATGCTATTGCTCTAGCCATTGTTACTTGTCAGTGCTTATGCTAGTAGAATGAAAGTTTATTTACAGAAAAATTGTGACTCCAGTTGTTCAAAGGGAAACCAACGCGCTTACGCTTGGAAGTCTTTTAATTGACTTTTCTGCCTATTTTCACAGTCAAAAAGGGCTGCTGGCTATTTTGACCCTTTAATGGAATTCTTTAAAATCATTTGAATAGAGAGTTTTGTTTGATTATTAGTTCCTTCATATGGCGGACCACTTTAACCCTAGCAGCATCAACCGAAATATTACACTAGCAATTGGACACAGGTTCCATGGGCACTCAATTTTTTTTTTGCAGTCATATTGCGTGTTAGAGATTGTTTTGGATAATTTTTTAATAATTAAATTATAAATTATATAAAAAAATTAATCAAATATATATAGATTATTAAATGTAATTTATAGGATAGAAACTAGTGAAATAATGTTTATTGTAAAGTAAGGAAAAAATAATTAGAATTAGAAATTATTTAATATAGCTGAATGTTATTTGAATTAATTTTTATCATACTTAAAATTTTGAATTTGGTATCATATGGTTGATCTCAATTTGAATATATTTTAGAGGGTGTGTTTGAATTGAAATACATTTCTTGATAGAATTTGATAGTTCCATCATCAAAGAGCAAGTGGCTCATGTTGGAAATAAGTCACAATCAAACTGACAATGGATTGGCCAAAGAGGGGCCAATAGCTCTATTGATTGAGCACTCCACCAATAAATAGGTCATAGGTTCAAGTCATAGCTGGTCCATACGAGTTTTAGCTCAACATGTGGTATCAAAGCATTAGGAAGATTGAACATGAGGGCTTTGATCATTCCTATTGCATTGTTTTCTTGTGATTGCTATTGGTCATTGGTTGAAGAAACACAAGGAATGTATGTTGTTGTGATGAACTATCTACTGCTAAACAAATGAAGATTGTAATGTTGTTTGTTGGTTAGGAGGAGTAGTTTGGAGAGACTGATTTGATGAGAGACTATATTGCAAGCATGGGAGGGATAGAAAACAAGAGAAATGGAGAAGCATGCAATTTGGTAAATAAATGGCATCTAGTAGCCAGGTTTTCAATAGTTAAGCTTTTTAGTATTTTAAACAATTATTGTAAGTGTAATAGCATGAAAGAAGCATTGCAAAAAAAATAGGTTTTGCAAATTCTTTTAAGAAATTATGTAAAGATTGATTTTTGGCTTTGGAGTTATAAGGTTAGCATGAATTTTTGGAATAGACTTTAGTTTATAATTTTTTTAAGATGGAAATTCCTTTAGAAAAGTATTCTAGCTTCAACTTTCATACTTGAAAAATTCAAATTCAAATGCAACTAATGAATAAAAACTTATGGGGAATAATGATGGGAATGAAACACCACATACAAATGCAAATAAGTTATTGGAATGGCATAAAAGAGATGATAAAGACAGAGCTATTTTTTTCCCTTTTCAACATTGAATTGCATCATCTAGATTTAGATAAATCATCATCAAAAATTTGGGTTAATTTGAATAAAATGTTTGGAGAAAAAGTAGTTAATGCAATTTTTTTCTTAAAACTTCAACTATTTAGATTGAAAATGGAAGATAGAATCACTATGTCGAATCACATAAGCAATTTGAGGTCTCTCATTAGACAATTGGAAAAAGTTAGGGCTCTAGTAGATGATGAAGATGTTAAGGATATTTTTTAAACCATTTTCCTTCAAAATACAATAATGTTATTTTTGCAATTAGTCAAATCACTTCTCAAATATTAGAATATATGATTTCAACCCTTTTAACAGAAGAAAAAAGAACAAATGTAGAAGATTTAGAAGTTGATTCTCAACATGAGAATGTATTATACAAATAAGGCAATAATAAATAAAGGAAAATGAATTTTATTTTGTAATAAAAAAGGTCACACAACTTGGACTTGTAGAACTCAAGCTAGTGATGTTCTTAAGAGAAAACTCAAAGAAAAAATAAATTATATTAAGCTAAATTAATATCATTTATTTTTACTTTGAGTTTTTGCTTAAGAACATTATATTGATGACTATGTTGAGGATGAGGACCCCCTAGATTGTGCTTTTGTTGAAGATCATTATTTTGAAGATATTTTAGGGATTGATACTATTTTGAGCCTTCACCATGTTGGAGCTTGGAGGATTTTCATCATCTCGAGTTAGCTTCTCACTCATATATGGTGCTTTGTATTAGAAGCACATGTTATTTTCCTTTCCTATTTTGATGCCAATAGAATTGAAGAATGAATATGTTATGAAGTTTTTTATTTGAAGATAGAAAAGGATCTAATGAACTCAACATGGAGTGTTGTCTAGATAGTTCAAGACTTGTGGATCTAGGGAATTATACCCTTTTGAGGATCATTAGACAACTTGATGGAGCAATGGATTAATATCCAATAATTTGAGGTATCTATGATTTGGGAGTTCATGGAGGTGGTAATCCAAGAACTTAGGAATTTAGCTCAAGAGCTACACCTTTTTGAGGATTATGAGGCAACTTGATGGAGTTACACTTGGTTCAAGGTTTTTTTTTCAAAGAAAAGAATTTTAAAGAATGTGTATTTTTTGTTTCAATCAACATGTTTTGATGTCTGGAATGTAAACCTTAAGGGTAGTGTTAGAATATTAAGGTTTACCTTAATAAATTTACCTTAGTGCCTTATTTATTTTTGTTAAAATAATTAGTTACATTCTCATAAGATAGTAGTTCAAGAAGATATTTTAATGGATTTATAAAAGCGATATTATAATACAAGCAAATTGAGGTCTCTCATTAGACAATTGGAAAAATTAAAGGCTCTAGTAGATGATGAAGATTCTTAGGTGTTGTTTTAAACCATTTTCCTTCAAGGTATAATAATGTCATTTTTACACTTAGTCAAATCACTTCTCAAATAATAGAAGATATGATTCAAACTATTTTAACATAAGAAAAAAGAGCAAATGTAGAATATTTAGAAGTTGATTCTCAACATGAGAATGTATTATACACACAAGGTAGTAATAAAAAAAGGAAATTGATTTTTTTTTGTAAGAAAAAGGGTCACACAACTTGGACTTGTAAAACTCAAGCTAGTGATGTTTCTAAGAGAAAACTCAAAGAAAAAATAAATGATATTAAGTTGTTAATATCATTTATTTTTCCTTTGAATTTTCTCTTAAGAATGTAATATATTGATGACTATGTTGAGGATGAGGACCCCCTAGATTGTGCTTTTGTTGAAGATCAGTATTTTGAAGATACAAGGGATGGATACTATTTTGAGCCTTCACCATTGGAGGTTGGAGGATTTTCATCATTTGAAGTTAGCTTCTCACTCAAATATGGTGCTTTGTATGAGAAGCACATGTTATTTTTATTTCCTATTTTGATGCCGATAGAATTGAAGAATATACATATGTTGTGAAGTTTTTTTATTTGAAGATAGAAAGGGATCTAATGAAATAAATATGGAGTGTTGTCTAGATAGTTCAAGAATTGTGGATCTAGGGAATTATAAACATTTGAGAGTCATTAGACAACTTTATTGAGAAATATATATTTGTAGAGGAGAGAATTTTTCACCCTCAAGATAATGAGATCTCAAGGAAAAAAATGTCTCTCAACTACCTTAATTGACCCAGCTGAAGTGAACTGGAAATAGAAAAGTTTTAAAATTGAAATCTAGGCTAAGTTTAATAATGAATACAACTGAAAATATCAAATAGCTTGTATATACATAATGATAAAAATATTTAATCTACAAGAATGAAAATTATAGAATATATTGAATGTGGTACTAGTCGGGTGAAGTCTCAACCTTGGACACCAGTGTGTTACGAGGATGTCTACGCACCCGTGTTGTTGTCTAGATATGAATAAGACCCAAAAAATTCTATAGTTAGGTCCTTTGTTTGTTTAACCTATCTAGCACCTGCACACATGGAGACAAGGAAAAAATTTGGGGTTTGTATAGAGGTTTTCCTTAGTCAAACCCCAACTTTGGTGTTTCCACCTCCACAAATAGGTAGACAAGATTAAAATGCATAAAAATAAAATAGACATGTGATAGAAACAAACCCCATTGTGGAAGAGAACCCCTATCATGATTTAAAAGATGCTAGTTGAGATCAATTAAGTACGATAATAGACGAGATTGATAAATGACAAGCAAGAGAGAATTACCTATAATTGTGGCCTCTCTCTTGAAATGATAGACATGATGAGATTGTGTGGAAGAGGAGTCCTTGCCACTACAACTGTGAGAGAATTTTGGTAGATTTTTGCTAAGAGTGAGAAGTAGAGAGCTCCATGTAGAAAATGTTCCAAGGAGTCCCCAAAATGAGAGAGAGAGAGAGAGGAAAGTTTTGTTCTTGGACTAGTAAGAATAGTCATCACAATCGCATTTGGGAATTGAGACATGTGTCACAAATGATCTATACAAAATATTCTCGTTTAAATCTTGAATTTTAGCGGGACTTTTGTGCATTGCACATAGATCTTTGTGTCGTGTTATCGTCTAACCATTTTCCTCCAAAATTCAAACCATGGGCTATAAATGATTCATCATTTCCATCCATGAGATTGAAATTATGATTTTTGACACTATATTTTTTTCCCACTTTAGTGATTTGATTGCTCAGATAGATCAACTACACTAAAGTAGCTAAAAATATGTAAAACATTAAGTGTAATAAGTACATTAATTTCCCTAAAAAAGGATATTGTAGAGGTCGGCACGAATGATGCCTCTAGTATTTGGATAAAATCTATAAAACCTGAAGTGAAAACTTGGCTGCAAAATCAAAATTTGTCAATTCTAAAAATAGAAGAAGCTACTTTAGTGAGAAGAATTCTTAAGAAGACATTAGTGAGTTGGAGGGAAAAACTGATAAAGATGTGAATATATGTCCTCTCATGTTTTTTCCCCCAACTAGGAGGGTAAAAATAGGAAGGTAGTCAAATCCAAACTGCCACAAATTTGTTTGAAAATGGGAAAAAAATTGACTATGTACTCACTGGTGGGCCCCATAAGGGTCATTTTCACTATTCATGGCAAGTATCTTTTCTCAGAGTTCTATAAAGCTTTACTAAAAATGCCTTACTGATGAGAGTTCAAGCCATCACACTTTGAGGATATTTGCACCACTGTGGAGACAAATGAGCCCTTGGATGAGGTAGGCCAATTTTTTAAAATTTTGCATTTATTTTATGTATTTAATTTTAGTAGGAAAAATTAGGGTAGATCAAGCATCCCAAGTGCCCTACGATGTCTTGGACTTATGCTAACATCCAAGGCCAACACACATTCATCCAAGGGATGGTTTTGTGCTAGCGTTCATCTAGCGCATTAGCATCTTATGGATACGCTAGCATCCTAAAAGTTAGAGATGAAAATTTGGTTGAAAATTAAAAGTTTGACATGTTTAGAATAGATTTAGATAGAATATATGTAGGATTTTACATGACAAAGTTTCATTTTTGTAGACTTTACCAGAGTTTCAAGATCATATTAATGGCCTTATTCTATCGCTCCTACACAGTTGCATAAGAGATGTTGTACAACACATGATTGAAGTTTGATGTGATGGGTTGGTCTTTGGTGGATGTACATGATGCTAGAGATGAGATTCCATCTTGCCATGTTGATGGCCTTGATGGAGTGGTAGGATGCAGACACCATGTCATTTCATCTCCCTATAGGGGAGATTACAATCACTCTAGTCGGCGCCTATCAGATCTTTTGCCTCCCCATCCATGGGGAGAGGATCTCACTAGATGAGTCACAAACAACACAAGATGTCTAGAATGGTCAACTACATTGTATCGGTTGGGTTGTGCCCACAAACACAACTAGGAACATATACTTGTGATGGCTAGAGCAGGGGCAAGAAGTAGTACCCCTAGTGCATCACATTATGATCACAATGGTGGCACTCTAAATAGCCACAAATAGATGAGTCTCCTACTTGTACATGGGCCTCGTTCAATATATTAGAGATATGGAGGAGAGGAGGACCATATTCACTTGAGGTCGGAGCATATTGGCCCATTTATATGATGACCTTGGGTGATACATGTCTATTATGAGTACCACAACTCAAGGGTGTTTGCACAATTCTCCAGGTGTAGGCATTTGAGCATATCACCTACACACAACCAGTCGAATTCCATCAGTGCATCACATGTGACTAACATAAGCATACACATACCCATAGGTATGGTAGTAGAGTTTCGATGATTTATTATTCTGGAGGAAAATCATGGACTAGCTATGGGGTATGTGTAGGATCATGATGGGAAAAAATGTGGTGATATGATGGGTATGTGTAGGGTATGTGGCTGACAACCTTTTTTTTACCCAAAATTTATGAAACGAAAAGGGTATTTAAAAGGAGATTCTCAACTTTCCACCAATATAAATTATTCTTTACTTTGAATTTAATAAATAATTATTATTCATTTTTATTTGAATTACGACTAAAGTCTCGATTGATAGGTTGATTGAAAAACATCTATAGCTTTCAAACAGTGTCACATTTTTTGAATCCAAAATATGCATCACATTCTATGCTTTGCATACTATAGGATTAAAAAAAATGAATTTCATGAAGTTTTCACCAAGTTAAGGTGGTTAGACATATGAGTTTTAATATTTTTTAAAAGTTGTATTAAAAAATTCATAATTAATTATTTACTTGGAAAAAGATTACAAAAAAATATGCATCACATCGGGACATAATTCCTCTACTTATATATAAAATCTTATAAGAAAATATTATCATTTTATTGTAGTTAGGGTGGTCAGACAGACACACACTTCTTATTTTTCCCTGAAATTTAAGTGCTACTGCATTGAAATTTCAAATTTTCACCAAATAGATTGATTTTTTTAAATAAACCTAGTAGTTCAAAAACTACATTCAATTTGCTATAGATTCTATTCTTACATATTTTTGAAATAATATAGATAACTTATTCAAATTTTTACGTCAAGTTGCCCAACTCTGATTTTTCTAAAGTTTTCACCACTTAAGGGCCTATTTTTTCCATGATGATCATGCGCATACCCTATGGGTTGGTGACGTTGTGTGGTAGCCCTATCAAGATATGAACTAATGACCCATTGATAATACATAGTTTCCACACATGTAGCACGATTGGTTCTTAGTCGATTGCCACAACCACATCATAGTGTTGTACTACTGGATATGGACTATGAGGTAGTACATGGACAAGTGTAGATGGTTCCCCACATTTTCCCCACTTACATCAAGTCCTTTAGAAGTGTTTTCAGGATTGGGGACCTTCCTCATCCTACAATTGTGGATGTGGTGCAAAGCAAGGAGGGTAGCAATGATGATGATGATCCACCTATACTGGACATTGATGATGTTAGAGTGACAAATGGGTTTAATAGGTGGTGGGAGTCAACAAGTCCCGGTTCCATATTTCTTGCTAACACCACTGGAGAAGACTCAGGTGTTCAATGGCTATATGGAGAGGAGATCCCATAGGAGGATGGAGTGGAGGCATCAAAGGAGATGCCCAAGAGGCAGAAAAGGGTATCCTCCTCAGTAGCAATCCCCACTGTCTAATATTCCCACTAGCATGTGCTCATCCTAAGAGTCTTCTACCACCAACTATCTAGACAAGGGTTCCCTCAACCATGGCAACAAGGACATTGGAGACCTCGGGGAGTGGGGCCACACCTATGGATCCTAATTGGTGAGCTAGGGACCCAAGTATGAGAAGATTTATGATTTAGACATGCTTTCAAATTCTTAATTATATGATTATTATCATGATGTAGTGTTGATACATATATCATTCTATGTATTTGTAGTTTTCACATGAGAGTGGGTTGACTTCATCGATCAAGCACTAAAAAAGATAGTACCATTCATCTAGACTTGGGGTCCTATCCTAGATACCTATTGACCACAAAAGACAGTCAAGAGGCACAATAGAGTATTCAAGCCTGTAGCACAACTCAACATAAGGTAAAAGGAGACCCAATTGGATCTTTTTTAGAGGGAGTTAGAGCTTAGCACCATGATGAGTCAGAGATATCAAAGGGAATTAAAGCTTCACACCATCCTTTCTAAGTGAGACATCTTTATGACAAGGATAGAGAGTGTTGAGAAGGCACATGATGCCCTTCAAATTGAGGTTGAGGAGCTCAAGAGTGAGGTCAAGTCTAGGTAGACCAAAACCCTCACAGATCTTGATCATCCCTAAGTACAACAACTCATGGATGATGTGGTGGCAGCTAAGCAGAGGGAGGTCACTCTACAAGAGAAAATTGCTACCCATAGAGAGCATATCATAGGATTGAGAGGGGAGCTATGGGGATTCCTACATCAATCTTGAGATCAATCTCTTTATCTCAATCCCATGTGTGAGTATGCCAACCACCGCACCCATATCTTAATCCACCAGTATCAAAGGGATTTGAGGCCCATACTCCAAGTGGATAGAGCTGAGAGATGTGTATTGTATATACATTTTTTGATGTAGACACTCATGATGTATATAATCATATACGCATATAGAGTCATCACATTTTATTGTAGTGATGTCAGCACGTATACATTGAGACATTTATACATATATATGATATTTTGATTCAACTATGATTTGTGTTATGATATATGCCTTTGGTTTCATGTATGTTATAAATGCATGTTGATGTATTCTTAATCAAATAATATGATGATCTAATATGATATGATGATATAGATGTTCATGAAAGTACAACATGTTAATTTAATAAATGGAACATGTTAATTAATAAATGGAACATTCTAATTAATAAATTTATTGCATATATATAAAGAAATAATTAATCTAACAATTAAGATAAATTGACGTTAGTGACTGAAAATACATAGAATTTAAAATACACATAAATTTAATTCCTATTTAAATAAATTAACCATACATGTATACATCATAACACAATGAACAAAGAATGTGTTGATGAAGGAATGTGATGACGCAACATACTTCAATTCTAAAGAGTCGAGTGTCATGCACATGATAGACGAATTATACGCATAGTATCAACACAAGTGCATAGAATTGGCTGGTTCTTTCAAAGGCATGTCATTCATGTCACAAATTCCATAGGAAACAAAACCATAAACATAGGTGATTATGTATGGACCTAATCAATTAGGACTAAATTTCCCCTTTCGATCGAGTGGCACATTTATGTTTCTCTAGTTCTCATAGAGAAAGAGATCGCCAATGTTGAAAGTGTGAGAAAGAACATTTTGATTGTAATTATTTGATAAAGATTTTTGATAATATTGAAGGTGCTCGAGGGCCTTTAATTGATGCTCATTGAGCAACTCAAGTTGGTTTAAATGTGCAACATGGTAAGTGTCATCATCAATCAACCCTCTAAGAGAAACTCATAAAGATGAAATTTTCAACTCTAGAGGCATAATAATATTTGCACCATAAATGAGGTTGTACAATGTAGTACTAGTAGTCATATGAGAACTCATGTGGTAATCTCATAACACATAAGTCAATTGAGTATGCCAATATTTATCGTGCTTGTTGACTGTCTTGCATAAAATTTACTCAATAATTTTATTCCACACTTCAGCTTGTCCATTAGATTGAGGATAATAAAGTGTAGATAATTGATGTTGAATATGAAATTTCTCCAAGAATTGTTTACCTCCTTATTCTTAAATGGTGTGTCATTATAAAAAACAAGGATAGAAGGAAAGTCAAAATGAGAAAGTATGTTATTTAGAAGGAATTTGTAGATTATTTTAGCATTGGTGGATCGAAGTAGA
Source organism: Sequoiadendron giganteum (assembly GCA_007115665.2). Taxonomy (NCBI): domain Eukaryota; kingdom Viridiplantae; phylum Streptophyta; class Pinopsida; order Cupressales; family Cupressaceae; genus Sequoiadendron; species Sequoiadendron giganteum. The sequence goes on along the minus strand of CM021102.1, from coordinate 430,401,369 downwards.
GTAGCTTCAACCCACTTCATGAAATAATATGTTTCCATAATGATGAAGGTGTGTCCCTTAGAAGGGGTATATATCTTCCCTATGATATCTAAACCCCACATTTGAAAAGGTCAAGGAGAAGCTTGAGTATGAAGTTATTGTGTAGGAGCTTGAATAAGATTACTATGTTGCTGACATTGAGGACATTTCTTGACAAAGTCAAAGGAGTCTTTCTCTATTATTTTCCAATAATATCCCATGTGTATTAGTTCCTTCACTAAGGATTTACCACCAAAATTTCCACCCCGGAGCTTAAATGGGCTTCTTGAAGGGCAAGGGGTATCTCAAACTTAGTAAGACATCGAAGGAGAAGACCATTGTAAGATCTATGGTTAGATATGATGATATAATGAGCTAAAATATTTTGTATCTAGAAATGAATATTCTTGCTCTCATCATCGAGAAAGTTTCTAGTTTTAGATAGTTATAGATGTGAGAATACCATTCCCCTGAGCCTATATGAGCACACATAAGACTATCAAGTTTAGGATTATCTAAGAAAAAAAGAGAGTAGATAATTTAGACCATGAGGTGGTACTCATCCATGCTATAGTCAGGGTGTAAAAGGGATGAAACACTTGCTATTGCATCTGCATGATGGTTTTCTCTCCTAGGAACACTCTCAATGTTATAGAAAGAAAAGTGACTAAGAAAGGATAAATCTAAATATTAATACTGAGATAGCTTACACTACTTATCTCAATACATCCCTATGGTTACAATTAATTATGATTCACTGTAAATACGAATATGTTTAATTTAAAAAGTTATCACGATATGTAAGCCAACAATCAATTCTTCATACTTAGCATTATTGTTTGTAAAATTAAGTTCTAACTAAAAGGAAAGAGGAATTTTCTTTCCTTCGAGTGAAATAAGAACTACGCCTACTCCAAAACCAGTTCGACATCTCAATCCATCGAAATACAATTCCCATATAGGATCGTGATTTAAAGTAAATAAATTTTCATCTAGGAACAAGTCTAGATTAGGGAAGGCATTAGGTGAGGGTGCTTCCACCAAATTATCAGTGACAACTTGACCTTTAATCACTTTCTGAGTAACGAACTTAAGATTAAACTCAGACAATTCAACATCACCCATTTTTCTAGCCTTCCAGATCAAAGATCAGTTCTAGAAAACAAGTTCTTAAGAAGATCTCTTTTAACAATCACATGTCTTTGCATGGAAAAGATAATGTCTTAGCTTCTACATCACAAATACTAGAGAAAGACATTGTTTTTCCATTGCAAAGTAGCAAGTTCATAGTCAATTAGAGCATGGGTAATATAATAGAATTCTCATTCCTTACCACCATTTTCATGGTGAGTTGGTAAAGTTGCTAAAGCATGATGTGGTACTAAAATATACAATAGAAAAGGTCTATCTTGCATAGCCAACATTAAGATGGGAAGATTAGCCAAGTAGTTTTTGATGGACTCAAAACCCTCTTGACACTTGTCATCCCATTGAAAATACACATCTTTCTTCAACAAAAATGTGAATGGAAGGGTACAATCAACCAATTGAGATGTGAATCTATGAATTTCCTGAATCTTCCCTTACAAAATATGAAGTTGAGAGATGTTCTTAGATAGAGGCATGTTAACAATTGCATCAACTTTGATTCCATGAGGAGAGACAATAAATCTTAGTAGTTTGTCGACATCTACGCCAAACACACACTTAAGAGGATTAAATCTCATCTTATAGAGTCAAAGCCTTTTGAAGATAAGATGAATATTCTTAATGTGCTCTTGATGGGTTATAAGTTTAGCCAAGATTCCATCAACATAATCTTCTAATATTTATGAATGAAATCATGAAAGATTATTCATCATGCGTTGATAGGTTGCTCCAACATTATTCAACCCAAATGACATGATTATGTAGAAAAAGGTACCCCGAGGGATTGAAAAGGTTATCTTGTATTGATATTATAGATTAATAAATATCCGGTTGTATCCTAAGAAGCCATCCATAAAGGAAAGTAAGGCATGGCCTATAGTTGAATCTAAAATCATATTGATATTTGGTAACAGAAAATCATATTTAAGAGAAGCCTTATTAAGATCAAAAAAGTCTTGATGTAGATATGAATATGACCATCAATTTTACTAATAGATACAATGTTAAAAATCCAAGGTGAGTGGTCAATGGGATAGATAAAACCAACTTTTGGAATCTTTTCTATCTCGGTCTTGACTAACGATGCCATCTTGGGATTCATTTTACGAATATTTTGGTTAATGGGCTTAGCATTGAGACATAGAATGATATTGTGAACCACAATGGATGCATCAATACTAGGCATGGTCCTCATATGACCAAGAAAATATATCAGGGTAATGATGTAGAAGATTAGAATGTGATCTAGATTCTTTCAAAGAAAGGAATTTCCTAAGCTTAATTACCTTTTTAGAAGACTTAGGATCCATGAAGACATCAAAAGTATCTCCTTTAAGGAGAGTACTATGGTCTTTAGGATGTTCCATAGAAATTTTTTCACCATCATAAGATAAATAAGCTTTCTTGTCATACTCATAACATATTCTCCAAAGTATGCTCAATAATTCAAGAGATACGAGAATAGAAGCTTATGGTGATAGGAAGGAAGATCAAAATAGACACCCAAGAATTATCATAGAGCTTCTTTTGAAGAGAAAAAATCTAAAGGAACTTTGTTAGAGTCTTTTTTTATTTCAATATATTTGGATGAACAAGTCTAAGAGGAAGAAGCTCGATAGATACCATGTTGGCATTCAACCAAGCTTCACCTAGACATTGTGGGGTGGTATCCAAGTCTAATCTTAGAGTCGCATGGATTAGCCTCTAAAGGGACTTTAACACTATGCTCACCATTACCACAACCTTTACCTCCATAACTGAATTTAGAAAAAATATTGAATCATGGTCCATAACGCAATTGCAACTCCTGTGAAGGAGGACTAGTGTAAAGAGCATAATCAATATTATAAGTATCAACCTACTTTACGAAAGTGTGATCATCCTTCTTAGCAAAGGAAAATGAGATTTTTGGAATATCTAAGTGGATTGGATATACTTTGTACTCTCCAATGTAAGATTTAGTGAAGTCCAAAGATCCCCAATCGTCACCTAGACACGTATTCAATTTAGGAGAAGAAGTATGAGTAGACTCGGGACTTTCTTCTTTAGGTAAATTTTTCTCAAGAGCATCTTTTGTAGGAGATAAGTTGCAAGAGTAGATTTCAACACATTGGAAGATAATGAAGGAATTTAATAGAAAAAGGTAAGTATAACTGAGGCATGACCAGTAGCTATCATTTGACATAAGTGCATAGCATCAAGGTTAGCCTTGATTGTAACTACCTGATTATTGACAATAAACTTAACAAAACCATGAAGGGTAGAGGTGACCGCTCTTACTACATGAATCCAAGGTCTACCCAAGAGGATATTATAGGGTAAAGATCTTGGCATAATGTGTTGGAAGAATAAGGATATGTCGTTGATGATGTTGTTGGTAACATGAGCATGTGGGATGAGCACAAAGTGAACAATTATGCATTACAATGTTGTCCTTGATGTCAACATTATATCCTAGTGCAAAGACTATGGTGTAGATCAGTTTGGGTGTCTTGAGAATGCTTAAGGATGATTATGTAAGAAAATTTTGCAAGAATTTTTGATCCAGTGAAGATAATTATTGTGGAAATTGACTAAGTGTCAATATAGGTGATTCTGTGTACAAGGGATCTGATATTTGGGTTTGCATTGGTCCGCTAATGAATATTTTTCTCTATGCTTCTAACATAAAAAAATTGGTTGATAGAGGAACCTAACTCTGGAGTTTCATCTCCTTTTGTTTTTCGGTTTTGGAGTTATGAGTAGAAAAAGTTCAAATTGGTAGTTACAAGCATTTTCTTGTTCAATGCACATGCTTTAGTGAATTTGCACTTCTTCGCGGATTGGAATCTGACTTTGCAAAGTTGTGGAAACGTTGACAGGTGTCAGATGAGTGTATAATCGGGTTGGCATAGGTTTTGGAGGTTTGTGGGTCAGGATGTGGATGTATAATTGGTGAATATTGTAATTAGGTCATTATATGTGCTAATCTAATGAGTTATGTATGATGTAAAGGTTATGTATGTATTGGTGTAACAACCCCAGTGTTCTACTTAGTAAAAATATAAATTTTTCACCTTAAGTGAATGATTCATGATTCCATAACATAGCAATAAAAAAAAAAAAAATTCCATAATGTAAATTACATGCATATTTGAAATAAACATTGTTCTAAACTTTCATTGCATTTCATTGTAATTTCACAAATCTTTCCATAACATAGATTTCATATTGAATAAACTCAAGTTTATCAACCATGATTACAACCTTCCATATAAATGGGTACAAGATACATACATATGTAGCTCTCCTCATCTTCCAAGAATAGGTATACAAATTGGTCCTAATGTCACTGCATTGGTGCACATCTTCTAGATGTATCCATTCCCTAGTGCTTACTCTTTAGTTTTCCCCAATACTAGCACAGACTTTTTCAAACCTCGGCTACCAACTATTGAGGAGAAGCATCACTCAAGTGCTTTTCTGCCAACCACGGACTAACTGCAATCCCCTGAACATCTACCACATATGGTATGATGGTCCTTCCCTTCGATGAAGAGTTTGGTATGGTAATCTCATAACAAAATCCTATCTGAGCTTAGTGTTTTTTCCTACATAACTAGAATTTGCATCCACTACAATCTTGAACTAGCATGCATAAAAAGATCACAGTGAAGTGGCAGTGCAATTAGTGGAAAATTACACTACTTTTTCCAAAGTATTCTCACCTAATACTTTGAGTGACAGTCATCCTATTCACGTACACTACCATAGATCAGTTTGGATTATAACCATTCATACACTATGCTTAGGTAATTTCCTTCTATAGGTAGTCATTAACCTCAAAAATAACCTATTCCCCTTTTCCAAAATATAATGGTATCTCTACCAATAAATTTTAAGCATAAGTTACCTCCCCTTCAATGGATATTATAATCCCTAGGTATAGCATACAAGCTTTTCCAGTCTACACATTAACTTTGCATAAACAACTTATCAAGTTATTCCCTTCAATGGACAACCTAGTCCTCAAATTAACTTTATGATCTAAGTATAGCTACAAAAGCTTCATCTTATCATAGAATAAATATTCATAAATAATTGACTCCATTCAAGAATAAATCCCAACAATAAGTGATTCTCATCAAGAGTATAATATCTTTAGAAAATGACCTCAATCAAAAAGAAATCATATGGGTAAATGATTATATTCGAGAGTGTAAAACAATCAACTATGTAATAGCTCTAACCTAATAGGTAATCCCACCTTTGGCTCCAAACAAATAGAATTTCATAAACTCAACTGATCTATTTAACCACATAGGTGAGTCTCAACCTTGGTATACCCTAATCCTGGATATAATCTATAATTAAAAATCAGTCTATTTGTGTAGGTTAATCTAAACCTATGTGATTTAAACAAATACCACTACATAACCCATCTAGGTAGGTTATTCCCAACCTATTGGTTTCAATAGGTGATCAAGTAAACATTCCAACCTGGTAGGTAATTCTTAACCTAGGGTTTCATTCATTAATCAAATATGCTTCTTGACCCAAATAGGTTACTCTCAATCTAGGGTTTCATTTGGTAGTAAAGTAATGATCAAGTGATCATACAAGTATCAATTAGAAATATGACGTCTCACCCTATCATATATTTCTTACTATCACTATTGATGTATTGCTAAACCTTATCATTCCTAAGTTTTCCGAGCATTAAAAGCTAACAGTGTCAAGTCTCTTCATGGCATTGATACATTTCATATTATACTTGTAGTGTAAACCATATATGTATAAAAACATCATCTAAATTACCATATAGGGTATATAAGAGTATTAAATCACTCCCTTAAGTTATTCATGCTTTCATCAAATCTAGTATATATTACTATTGATAAATAGTCACTCCTCACTATGGAGTATGTAAATACTTATAAGGAAATCATAACATTCATGATTCTTTTCCTTTCCAAACTAGCAAATAGATCATTACTCTATTTCAAGAAAACTAATGCAATTTCTAATTTAAACATACATGGAAAACAATCTTTCAATAAAAGATAAAACATGAAGAGAATAGAATCCCATGCCTATTAATTGCTTATTCCAATTGTCTCACTAGATCTCAAGCTTGTCCCCCTCATAAAATTAACTTAGTGACAAATCCTTATCAATTTCTCTCACCAAAACTCCCGCACAATAACCCTCACCAAAATAAAATTCTCTTAATGAAAATACAACAAAATAGAGCAGCGTAGTGATGCATAGAAGAAGAATTGTATCCAAATGAGGTGAGTAGGCCTCATATTTATACCCAAAACTAGCTTCTAAAGGCTACAAACAAGGATCATTCTATGCCACTTCTTAGCCATACGCAATCGACTCAGATCATTAGTAAAAATGTGGCAGATTCCTATCAATTTACTCATCAAAACTATACAGCAAATCAACCCTATGATTTCCAACAACAGTTTGAATAATTCATAAAGCACATGCTTCATTCAAAGAATCAACTTCTAGACTTGAAAGACTTCTAAAGGAAACACACAATTCATAAAATGGTGCCAAGTATTCCACACATTTCCTATTCTCAAGCCCGTGGTTTATATAGAGGAATCGGTCAATCATTAACTGGTTGCATCTTACTTAGTCGACTTGGTGAAGGCGTGAAAATCAAACCCTTACAGTGGTCTGACCTTCCTTCATTTATAACACGGTTTAAATGTTGACTTAGTACATTGCATAATAAAATACGTTGCATCTAATTCTAGAGTGTTTACTAAAATTTACACAGTAGATTTAGACTTATGTATTTCCATCACCTATTATCGGTGTTGATAAATGTGATTCAATATTGCACTGTCAAATGTATAGTGCTACATTCACATTATATCAGCCTTCATTACCGTATGTGTTGTGTATGATTCCCTACTTCAAAGGCAATGCCTACACCTATTCTATATCAATGGTACTGTTGTTTTCCTATCACATTATATGCACGCAGCAAAACTAGCATGACGTTGGCTCTTATATGAGCCATATTTAACCTTTAAACCTTTTAAATTTTTATAACATATTGTATATTGAGGAAAAGAGTCAATACTCTTAAGGTCAATATGCTATGTTAATAACATTGTGCTATAAAAGTGATATGCTCAAACATATTCAATGTGCTTATGAAGTATTTTATGCACTGGTCAAAGTCTTCAATATGAAACTTATAAGCATGTTATGCACTATCTATAATAGAGTGCTTTAATAATAACATTTAATATATATATATTATATATAATATTATATATATGCAAACACATATAATATATATATATTAACTTGCAAATGCATCATTCAATAATCAAATGCACATACTCTCATTCACATTTCCCACTCAATAATAATGATGTAATGGTATATATATATATGTTGTTGTTTTCGAAGACAGATATACAGAAACAAGTTATACAAAAAATGCAACACATAAGACAATGAACACAACAAGATACCCTGGGAAAACCCTCCTCCTGAGGGAGAAAAACCCAGCAAATATTTCTCTTATATAAAGAAGAACAAGAGCAGAAATCTGCTTACAACTCAGGCCCACCAATGGCCGAATTTGATGCAATCAATAATAGCACCTCTCCTAGATGCACAAGATACAAATGAATATGTTCTTCCTTGAAATCGGATCTGCTGCTATCAATATGCGAATTCTGGACTGCTCTTCTAATTGCGAACTTGCTTCATTGAATTAATTAACAATGACAAACTGACCTTGTATGTATACAACACAAGGTGCCGTTTCACTTAGGTCGGCCTCTTTAGTGAAACATAATAAAAGATAAAATATAAATGAGGTCGGCCCAAACAATAATAGATAATAGGGTCGGCCCTTTATTCTTTTATGTTTATTGTATGCTATAAATTAAATAGCCGAATGGCTATACATTTAATTTGCTTTCTCCTTGGAATTTGTGCGATGAAGTGCAGACCATAGCTGCAAAACATCAACACTCCCTCTCAGCTAGGGATGAACTTCCATCTGCACAAGACACATCATATTAGAATGAAAACAAAATAGAATATCACCTCAATGTGATGTTGTCACCTCAACGTGACTTTTACCATGGCTCTCCCAGAGAGTGATACATAAGCACAAAATAAAATCATCACGGATTCCCTCACGTGATGTTGTCATGGAGTCACACACATGACATCCACCATAGCTTCTCCCAGAGGGTGGAAACAAGGGCTTTCACCTCAACTCTCTCTCATCAGAGAATTGCATTATCAAGGGCTTACACCTCAACTCTCTCTCAACAGAGAATTGCATTATCAAGGGCTTGCACCTCAAGTCTCTCTCAACAGAGAATTGCATTATCAAGGGCTTGCACCTCAAGTCTCTCTCAACAGAGAATTGCATTATCAAGGGCTTGCACCTCAATTCTCTCTCAACAGAGAATTGCATTATCAAGGGCTTACACCTCAACTCTCTCTCAACAGAGAATTGCATTATCAAGGGACACTGATACTGAGACTCCCTCTCGATCCTGGCTTCAGAGATTGCAGAGAAGACTTCTGGAGATGTACTCCCTCTAGCCATCAACTCGGTCCCTCTAGTGTTTACTCCCTCTTGATCATTTCTTTGGTTGACATGACTTCTTCAAAAGATGCCTCAAGCTTTTCATCACTAAGTAATCTCTTATCCTCTTCTTCCCCCTAAACCTGTCCAGGAAGTATTTTAGATAGAGATTACTAATAGTCCATAATTATCCAAAGAAATATCAAGATTAGAATCGAACAAGTTATATCATGAATGAAATTTTCAAAGGATCTTATGCTAGTGAACACAACACAATTCAAGAGAATCCACTATCTCTCTTAATTACAAGATCCAAAAATAAATAAATGATATAACTCAGCAACCAAAGAATACTTATCTTTTTAACTTATTCTGATAGGTCCAAATGCTGGACATAGTGTGATACGTTGTACTTGATCTCAGATCAATCCGTACCCTTCATAGTTTGAACACAATGATGACCTGAAGGTTACTTTGTCTTCGAGAGATATCTCATGTCATCAATATAGTCCAATGATTCCAAGCTATGACTCCAAGCTTGATCATTTCTTCATTCGGTATGACTTTGATATCCAATCTTTCCAGATGCAGATTGCTTGATGCTCAAGATATCTCAATGTTAGAGCATGAATTAATAACTACAAGACAATTCATGAACATTATTCAACTGCACAAAAATCTCCTGAGTAATAGATAATTGATTCATCAATCATGACATGTCTTTCTTTTAATTTTTCCGAAGAGCTAATCTTAGCAAAACTAAAAAGACAATCTTCACAAATTAGCATGATACAATTTGCAATGAATAATTCTAAGGAATCTTATCACAGAGATCACTATTTACTGGTCATGCATACTCCTAAGTAAATAATGTCAGCTTTGCATAACTCAGCAAACTGAATCTAAAAAAAATTATAAACAGAATAAATACTTATCTCTTTTTAGGTTGCAGCCATTCTACAACTCGAGCTCAACCATCAACCATAAGCAGCATGATCTGACGACAGTCGGGCTCTTGTCTACGAGGTCGTAAAGACCATTGGTGCCCATCATGAAGGGTTTGCTTGAAATCACATAATTATCATGTATAATCAGTATGTGATTTCCTTATTGTACAGAAGTACATGAATTAATAACTGCTTTGTCCTCATGGTTTTGACTTTTGAGACTTTAGTAGAGGTCTGAGATAGTTGCAGTAGTATAGGAATGACTGTAGCAGCAAGTAATCATACCCAGCACTAAGGAGACACTCAGAAACCTTCACACCCAGTGGCAACAAGTGAACAACAACACCCAAGAGTGATGAATCAGGCAGTTTGAATTCATATACCCAAGTGCCCTTGCATCCGGTCTCCATGTCTTCACTCTCAGACCTCTTGTAGCAGCCCAGCATGTGACTTTAGTCCCACGTCTAGCTTCTATATTCACCTGTGACCCTCATAGCTGCATAATACTCCTGCGCAGCAATTTACCAGACCTGGTTTGAGTCAAGTAACCCCCCAACAACTGTCACAAGGCTAATGTCCTATCTCTCGGAGTGCTTTGGGTTGTACAATGAAAGATTGTGGCCAGTTATGAGAGACACGATACAGACTTAGAAATAAATATCAATCTTCCAATCATCCAAGAATATCAGATTTGCACAACTCAGAAAACTGAATTTTAGCTTAGAAGGTAGATTTCAAACTAGACAAGGAATACTTATCTCTTTATGTAGAGCCGAGATTTTGGTAATCAACTCAGCCATCCCTAGCATACATGCGCACAATGAAAGGAGGCAATTACATCCGCCGTCCAGGCAGAGCCATAGGCTGTAGCTGACACTAACAAGGAGATGACTTTCAAAAATTCCAATGGTCATAGATTCACATCAACTCCACCATCATTCAATGTTGCCTAAGCAATCGAGATAGCCATGCATTTGGATCTGAAGATTCAGATCTGCTCCATATGAATAGAAATACCAGAATGTTTTGTATTACCAGAAATAACCTAGTACCACCATTGACTGAAGAATAAGGATTTCAAAATGTCAGAGCTTTTCAGAGCTATCAATGATAGTGATCTATCTCTTGAATTCTGGCAGTGCTAAGTCCTGAATTCATCTTCAAGTGCTGGCTTGACCCTTCTTTGATGATGCAGCGATCATCATGGTGAGTTATTTTGCAATGAACCCTGCCTGGACTTATACTCTTAAGCTTCTTCATAGTCCTCTAGACCACGTCATCACAGTGTAAGGTTGGTGTTGCTGAAATGCTCGAGACTTAGAAATATAGTCCTCCTATTGGCCGCAAATATCCCAATAGAAGATTTCCACGGATCTTCGAATGTATGAGTCCGCCAATGTTAAGTACATGTAATGCCAACTTTGAGGAACATGAGTGGAAATACTTCAGTGGACCAATGGTCATATCAAATCCTCCAGTAATGATTGTAGAGTTCACTGTTCATATATGATTTCTCTTGCACTGCTAGTGATCGGGGCCTTGAGTATATGTACTTCATTCTGTGAGAAGCTACATTCTCAGATTACCAGATGCAAAGGACCAACACATATGCTTATAAATAAGCCCAACTCCAACATCATGAATAGAACATAGTAAAGACGACAACCATGGAGACAATCGACATCATAGGATATAGAATGCCCGCACATGAGCAGAGTTCATCCGATGTGTTTAGGAATTATGGTGCCAAAAACCAATAGTGACATGAGAATGTTGACAGGGCCCAATAATTGACTGTGGCGGAAATCTCTAGCTAAGTAATATCTACCATCTGACGAAAATAAGAAATTTGCACATTACCTTCGGAAATCCCGACCACTAAAGCAATCAACAATAATATCACCATACACGGTCGCGGTTAATTGGAATTTTGGTGCTGGCATCAAGTAAACTTGCGTCTCATAAAAAAAACTTCCCATATTCTCAATATTGTCTCCTGGGTTGCTCTGCTTGGCCCTGGAGAATACGCGATGAAGGCTTTGTCGCCCTTACAGTGGCCCTGTCGCCTAAGACATATCCGCATGAAGATAGTAACCTTATGCTATTTAATGCATTTCTGCTTGTGTATTTCTGACCAGATCTTTTCTCGACCCGCTCTGATACCATGTTGTTGTTTTCGAAGACATATATACAGAAAGAAGTTATACAAAAAATGCAACACATAAGACAATGAACACAACAAGATACCCTGGGAAAACCCTCCTCCTGAGGGAGAAAAACCTAGCAAATATTTCTCTTATATAAAGAAGAACAAGAGCAGAAATCTGCTTACAACTCAGGCCCACCAATGGCCGAATTTGATGCAATCAATAATAGCACCTCTCCTAGATGCACAAGATACAAATGAATATGTTCTTCCTTGAAATCGGATCTGCTGCTATCAATATGCGAATTCTGGACTGCTCTTCTAATTGCGAACTTGCTTCATTGAATTAATTAACAATGACAAACTGACCTTGTATTTATACAACACAAGGTGTCATTTCACTTAGGTCGGCCTCTTTAGTGAAACATAATAAAAGATAAAATATAAATGAGGTCGGCCCAAACAATAATAGATAATAGGGTCGGCCCTTTATTCTTTTATGTTTATTGTATGCTATAAATTAAATAGCCGAATGGCTATACATTTAATTTGCTTTCTCCTTGGAATTTGTGCAATGAAGTGCAGACCATAGCTGCAAAACATCAACAATATATATATATATCAAATATCAACCATTGCTTCAACAATCAAACACATATGTTCATATCCTCGTCATCACGCATATACATTAAGTATATATATACACACACACATATATATATATAATTGATTCCTCATGTATGTATACTCATAATTATTTCTACTTACATACATATGCATATTATTATTCACTCATGCATGGTTCAATATATATATACCCATATACATGTATACATTTAACGTACATACAAATCAACATAAAGGAAACTATATGGAAAGCTTAAAGACTCAAAGATTCAATCACAACAACTTGATCAAATAATCAAAGAATCAAAGACATTTTCTCAAGCATTCATCACAAACCATGAATGATCTTAATATAAATCATGATCTTGTCTAATGCAAACACATCATACTAAAGGATGACTTACCAATTCATAAATTTCTATGACTTGACTCAATGATTATATTAGTGAGTGTGTGTGAAAGCTCAATTAAGCTTCATTCAAGGTTACCCGACCAAACACTTCTCCTGAGTGATACTTACCCTCCCTTTCGTAGGCGTGAACCTGTACCTGCATCCAACTTGGCATATTTTCAATGGTAGTTAGTTGTTTACATGAAATCCACTTTCATTATAAAACATTAGAATATTCATATTTCAATACATATTATTTCACTATACTTCATCAATATAAACAAAATTACTCCTTCAAATCAATAATAACTTAATACCTATTTTAGTATTCCATTCTTTTATCAAACATATTAGAATCATGATTGCATTTATCATCCTATTTACCGGTGAAGGTAAAAGTAAGTTAGTAACAACAAGATGGGGTATGATATACTCCCCCCTTGTGAATCATCATCCCTGATGATTTAAGGAACTTTAAATATATAGATAAATTCGAGTAAATGTTTTACTTACGGCCAAATCTTATAAGAATTATAAAATAATCTTCCCTTGTCTAGTATCACTCCTTGCAATCTTTTCCTTTTTGGACCTTGCATCGAGTGTCATTGCTAATGCATAGGGAGAACTTTTGTGATTTTACCCATAATTTCTCTCTCAAAGAGCTTTATACATTATAATAATATTATCTTGTATGTACATCTCAAGTGCAATAGTAACTATTTACCACATGACACCTATGCCACAGTGACTAAAAAACACATTCTCATTGGCTAATGAATTTATCCATAGTGTAACCCAAATGGATAAGGATTGTCAATGTATTGTACACTTCATCAGGGGTCCCATCCTTTCCTTTGGTATTTACATCATTGGTTAATTTAGAAGCCGAGATCGTCCATCATTAACTCAACCATTTTCCTTTAGCACAATAATGCTTCCTAATTCAAACTTGGCATCAAAAAAGTTTCGTTTTGATCTTTTGATCTATTATTCCATTTTTCCAACCTTTAAAGTCTAAGGTTATCCCTAATTATTAGCCTATTTTATCTTAGTAGAGATTCAACCCTTCTTCCATATAATGGACCAAACCTATAGAAGTATAAGTATTCTTCAAATCCTCCAAGATTTGGTTTATCACTTTTGCCTATCTGGCTATAATAATATATTGAGCATTTGTTTAATTGAATTTCTCATAAGATGATCATGGTTTACAATCCTTATCACTAATTTCTTGTTCTCATATGATATTACCTTCTTAGGAACATTTAGCTCCTTCTTTTCACATTTTTATGTTTAGGACTACTTGTGTGAGGGGAAAAATCATATATGCTAAACAAGAGAAATGCAATTGTAATCATAATCTAATATAATATCAAGAACACTAATCTAAGATCTAATCCTACACTTATGAAATAAACAATTTAAAATATAGAATTCAAGAACATGAATTCGAATAAAATCGTTACCCATCTCGTATTGGAGTGTGTTTGCCTGATGTTGGATTGCTCATATCACTATGAAGCCTCCATAGTTTGTGTGCAAAATCTTGATGCATGAATGGTTAATCGAACATATGTTGAAGCTCTAATGGTGGTTGTGAATTTCAGCAGTACTTTGTTGTGCAGTGATGTTGACTCTTCAATCCTTTTTTGTGAGGAAAGAGGTTTGTTATATAGAAAAAGTGATTTGAAATGGATGACCAAGATTAAACAATGTTGAATCAAGATCGACGACTGAAGGTTGTTGAGAGGATCTAGACATGAAGAGATTGTGCAAAGTAGATTGCAAAATTTGTGTGATTGAGTAATAGATTGGTTAGTTAGGATTTAGATTGATCAGTCAAGATTTAGATTGCTTAGTTAGAAAATAGATGGCTTAGTCAGAAAATTAGATGGCTCAATCAGCAATCGTAATTTGCTCAATCAGAAAGTGGGTGAGGAGAGTTGATTAATTGATTTAATTAATTAATTCCTTTTTGGAGTTAAACTTGTAAATCAAGTTTGACTTTTGCAAAGAAAGTCGCATTAGTTTGATTTGATTTTTGATAATATTTTTGTTGAAGATGATTAAATTCCTTTAGGATTATAATCAGAATATTGAACTTAAAATATTGATCATGAAAATTCGCAAGTCTGAGATTTTCCTTAATGGTATTCGATCTACAAGAGCAGAACATTTATTGATTTTGATGTTTGCTTTGAAGATCAAAACTCCCATAAATATGGGTGAGAAAAGATGCATCCCTTTGATTGACAAGTCTCTTAAACAAAGCCGACTATTACTTATAAATCAAGAAATAAATATGTACCTGATTTAGTGAAAGTCGATTAATCTTAGGATAGGAGATTATCAATAATGATAATGCATGAGTGCAATCAATATTGATCTCTGACCAAAGCTACCAATTTTCAACACTCCCTCTTAGCTAGGGAAGAGAATTCCAATCAAGTATATAATGATATCACCTAACTTGTGATATCAAAAGATATGGTATGCTTCTAGAAGTGTCAAGTCACATGACATTCTTCATAACACATCTTCACTATATAATACTCCCTCTAAGGAAATAACCTCCATCAAGTATACATGATAACACCTAACTCATGATATCAGAAGATATGGTATGCTTCTGAGAGTGTCAAGTCACATGACATTCTTCATAACACATCTTCTTTAATCAATACTCCCTCTAGGCTAGGGAGGATAACTTCCATCAAGTAAACGTGATATCACCTAACTCGTGATATCAAAAGATATGGTATGCTTCTGAAAGTGTCAAGTCACATGACATTCTTCATAACACATCTTCTTTATTCAACACTCCCTCTTCAACTGGAGAAGATAACTTCTATCAAGTAAAATTGATATCACCTAACTCGTGATATCAAAAGATATGGTATGCTTCTGAAAGTGTCAAGTCACATGGCATTGTTCACAACATATCTTCATTATGGTATGTGCACTGAAATCAAGTCACATGATGTCTACCATAATTCATGGCATATCCACGGATATATAAATATCCACCATGATTATCTCTTTAAGGATCACAATGATCTTCAAATGACATCAAGTCCCATGATATCCATCAAAGTGTCCAAGAGATACTATCATGACATGTCCACAGATATCAAGTCACATGATATCTATCATGATAGTTTATCATTGTAGAGTCGTCACTTTACAATGTCAAATACAAGTGTTCATTATTAGAAAGATTGTCACCTTTCAATAATGTACACAGGGTAGTAGGCCCATAAGGTCATGGAGTCACAGACATGACAAAAGAGTTTACACATTAAACGTCTTTATATATTAGTACAACTTATAAACAAATTTGAATTTCAAACATAATATCAAATTACATACCAAGTTTTCTTCCCGAAGAGTTCAACCTTAACTCTGGAGAGAAGTTGTTGAGTATGTCCGTTGTTTAAACATTTGAACTAATATACTCCAACTGGATCATTTTCCTTTCCACCATATCTCTTACATAAAGATAGGGTATCTCAATGTGTTTAGATCAAGGAGTCCCACAAGCAATTTACGAAGCCAAAACTGCTTCTCTTGCCCCCATAGAGTTTGCATTGTAGTCAGCTTTTTGTCGAGCTTTGTGCTACAAAAAACTATTTTCTGCAGATCCAAGAGATCATAGCCCAAATTGAACCAAGGTTTCCAGGTTGATCTAGTTGGTCTTTTCTGTAAAGAAGACCATATCCAATAGTGTCGTGAGGATATCTCAATTTGTGTTTTACAACCATAAGGTGAATTTCCTTTGGCTCACACCTGAACTGGTTTAGAGCATTCACTAGGACCTTCCATTTGATGCTGGAGTGCTCTATCAACTGAGCTATTGGCCCCTTGTGGCTAGCCCATCATCAGTCCAGGTGTGGCTTATATCCAACACCCCCCTTTTAAGCCACACTGCGAGTGCTTGGGGCTCTTCTGAAGTTAGATCCTGGGACCTATCATCATGGAGTCTCTCAACATGACGCCTCATCTTAGTCTCAGAGATGAACAAGGGTTTTTACCTCATATCTCTCTATCTCAGAGAATTATGCATTACAACAAGTGAAGATGTGACTCCCTCTGAAGCTCTAAGTACTTGCATCAGCCTCTTGACCTTCTTGTCCAAAAAAAAAAAGGTTTCCAACTCACACCTTTGTAGAGATTCAGGCTGATCTCTTCAACCTCATCCCAGATCACTCTATTATAAATAGGTTTGCGGAGCTACCAATGTTAAATCTAGGTTGATAGACATGAGCAATTCTGATCTCAATTGCTGAAGAGGTACTTCAAGAATTTAGCATTTGTCCTTGCAATTTTGAATCATAGAACTCCCTCTGAAGGTTAATGCTTCCTCTTCGAAGAGATGTCTTCAACCATTCACACAATCTCAAGGTTGCAAGCAGTGTCTCCATTTTTCAACCTACAAGATGCATCAAGCTTTTCTTGAAAGCAATCTCTTATGCCTTTGATCCGTCCTGTAAGCATTAAGGAGAGATTACTAAGAGTTCAAAAAAATCCAAAGAAATCTCATACAAAGTTTACTATCTCAGGTTATAGCAATAACTCACAATGAATAGTTTGAAAGCATCATGGATCTTAAATTAGTGAACACAAATCAAGAGAAAAAACATAATCTCTTTTACTAATCACACAAGATCCAAATAAATGATATAACAAAAATTTCAACAAAGAATACTCATCTCTTTTAAGTATTCTGATGGATGCAAATATAGGACACAGTGTGGAACGTTGCGTTTGCACTCAGATCAGTCTGCACCCTTCATAGCTTGAACACAGGCCCCTAGTAAGGTTAAATTTGAACATGGTCTTTGACCGTTCAAATTTGTGATGCACTCTAATTCCTGTTGTAACTCACTAGATTATGAACCAAAAAAACAACTAACATACTAGCAAGAATGAAAGATAACACCAAGAGATCTCATCTCAGAGATCACTACAACTTTTATCACTTTATTGCAATTTCCCTAACAGTGATGCCTTTCAGATTCAGGTCTTCATGAACGCTTATACAATAATTCTTGAATCCATAGCGATATGATCATTAAAGGTTTGAATACTCAATCAGAGCTTGAACTTAATGACGATGCTGAAACTATCATGCTCAGAAAATTAAACTATTGTTGATCCTTGCCATCCAAAAAAAAAAAAACTCAATGGCTGACACATCTATGTTCCAACCGACACACAAATAGATGACAATACACAACAATGATATGGATTGCATCACCACTGTAAACCGCTGACTCCTCCTTCAATACTGCTCCATCGTGCGATTCAAGGTGATGCATATGACTAAGATCACAGATATCCGAATATTTGTTAAGTGTTGTCCTTCAGCACTATTTCAGTTTCCCTTTATGTTTCCTGAGATACTGAATCCCATCATGACCTAAAACTCCTGATGTCGGGTATTTCATGGATGTACAGGTGCCAAGCTAATTTGACAGCTAGAAGTTAGTCGCCTCCATAGTAGAGTGATTTGCGTTAATAGTCTTTTGCCAGTGAGCATTAGAAATAGTGCGGATGACATGAATTCACAACACCACCAGTACTTATCAGATCCATACTTTCAACGCATTGCCCAAAATATGAAGGGGAGTTATGATTCCGCCCAAACAACTATATATGACTATATGGCATTTACTCACAGGAGATCAAGTGGATATAATAACATTCATTTCAACTACTTGAAGAAGATGCCATGCAAAATCTCCAAATGAAAATGGAAAATGGTGAGTATTCCTGCCTGTCACACGGGTGACCCAGGTTCGATCACTGGCAACGGCGCCAATGATAGAGTTGAAACCAAGACTCGTGAATCTTCCCATTCCAATAAAACACCCGAATGTGCATATCTAAATATTTACTCCAGCGCCTTCACACCTTTATAAGCCAGATATCATTGTTGATTCCTCTAGTTGATAATAAACGAAGGCACCCGCCATTACACATCCACTCGATAAGGGACTATCGGCACCCACCATTACACGATGGAATGATATAGGTCCGACCAACATAAAGAATGATCATCAAGAATTTAATCAGATCTTTCCGAACGTGGCTCTGATACCATGTTGAAGATGATTAAATTCCTTTAGGATTATAATCAGAATATTGAACTTAAAATACTAATCATGAAAATTCGCAAGTCTGAGATTTTCCTTAATGGTATTCAATCTACAAGAGCAGAACATTTATTGATTTCAATGTTTGCTTTGAAGATCAAAACTCCCATAAATATGGGTGAGAAAAGATGCGTCCTTTTGATTGACAAGTCTCTTAAAACAAAGCCGACTATTACTTATAAATCAAGACATAAATATGTACCTGATTTAGTGAAAGTCGATTAATCTTAGGACAGGAGATTATCAATAATGATAATGCATGAGTGCAATCAATATTGATCTCTAACCGAAGCTACCATTTTTCAACAATTTTGAATAGTTTGATTTAATTATTCAAATTTTGGAGGGAAAAGTGACTTAATTAAATTATTATGATTTAATAATTTAATCAACTTAGGGGAATAAAGTGATTTAGTGACGTAATTAAATAATTGGTGCTATTTAACTAATGAGGATGAAATAAAGTGAGATTAGGACTTTATTAAATAAATGTAATTTATTTAATTGGTTGAAATGATGAGAACGTGAATTGATTAAATAATGTTTTTTTATTCAATTAATAACAAAAACAAGGTTTGTAGGACTTTATTAAATAAATGTAATTTATTTAATTAGTAAAAAATGATGGAAATGTGAATTAATTAAATAATGTTGTATTATTCAATTAATAGGGGAAATTAGGGCTTTGATGTGAAATGATGTGAAATGCAGCGATGTTTGATGATAATGATGTTGATGATGTGAGAATGTCATTTAGGGTGTGTGTTAAGTGTTAGGTCAATTTTACATGTCTACATTTTGCCCCTCTTTGATACAAAGTACTAGTTGCTTTGTTTAAAATATTTTGATGTTAAGCTCAAGATTTTTGAAAAAAAAAATATGCCTTTGTGCTACCCCCTCAAGAGGTTGGCTGAAAATTTCAATTTTGAGGTCAGGCTCATGACACTTTTCTATTTTAGTTCATTTTTGGAGAAGATGAAAAAAATAGTTTTATAGGTCCCTCATTGCTTGTTTCAATGTTCTGAAGAAGTCCTAATTTGAACATAGGAAGGTTCCCTAATTAAAAATTAGGGTTTCCTAGGTAAAACATAGGGTTTTTTGAGGGTTAATATAGGTAATTAGGGTTCTAATTGCCTCATTTTTGTTTTGATCATATAGAAAATTCTTGTCTCTGGTTTCTCATTATGTCAGTTCTCAAGGAGAAATGCCTAGGATTTAGGGAGCCTTGCATTGTTCAGACCTAGTTCGAAACTTTGGATGGCCCACATGCATTGGTGGCCTGGTATGCACCCTCTCACTTCTTGTTTTTGTCTTATCATGTTCTTTTAATTTGTGTACAAAGTTCTCTTAGTCAAAAGTGAGGGTTTTATGTTTTCTACGCTTTTGAATCATTTTCATTGCACTTTCCAGTTTAGGAAGCTCGCATTTGATAAAAAATTTCACACTTACTTTAAACCTATGCATTTGGTCTAGATTTTTGCTTTTGAAACTTGCTCTTGCTCCAAGTTTTTGCTTTTGATTGCTCCTTTATTCTTTTTGTGTACTTGTCTTAAACCTGCACACTTGCCAGATTTATTCGCTTTTAATATCTTCACCCTTGACTCAAATCAGTGCACGCCTCAAACCAACACTTTTGGTAGTGTTTACTCGCGTTTTCTTGTTTGGTACCCTAAGTGTCATTTTTTGTCGTTTTTGTGTTGTTTTGTATGTTGAAAGTGAAATCGTAACATCTTGGGTTAAAATTATTGCAAGTGGTCCTTAAACCACTCCAGTCAAGGGAGAGATGAGCTTAGGATCTGTTTTATCCAATTTACCATTTTGATGTTCTGGAGTGAGACTTTCTAGATGTGGTTGGGTTACATCATATATGTTACATGCCTTCCATTCAGACTCATACAACAATGATGACCGCACTTGTGGAGTGGTGGCATTCAAAGACGTCCTCATTTCATTTACCTATAGGAGAGACCACCATTACTATTGAGGTTGTGTGGAGGATTATCTGCATTCCTATCCATGGCGATCATGTGACATACCATGGTTGACAGGGTACCCATGCCATGCAGTGTTGTGATAGGTGTTAGACACTTGGAGGTTTGATAGTCCAAGATTAATTTGTTTGAGTTCATTGGTAATGCAAACCCTATTGCTCTTGTCCTTTGTGGTTTGATTTCAAGGCTATTTGTTCCTAATAGGAGAGTTTGGTAGTTCCTTGTTGGATGGGGTATTTAAATTGAGGGTATGTTCGAGAATGGGACTAGATATGCTTGGGGTCTGTGTCTTCTCATCCACCTCTACAAAGATATGCACGAGGTTGTATATCGGGGAAGGAGATCTATTTCTACAGGTGTCTCACTTTTGCATATATGGGCCTGGGAGCACATTGCAATTTCTTGACTTGATGGGATACAGGATCATACTCCTGAGGATCTGTACTCATATCATTATGGATATTTCTTACACTACACCTTGCTTGGGGATCTTTCATATTGGCATCATGTTTTCGATGACATGCCATGTTTTTTTTGGAGGCCCTACATGGACTGTGAGGCATGGCCAAAGGATCCAAAGTAACTTGTTTACTCTCGGTAGACCAGATGGTTGATTGGTCGCTCCCACTCTCTACTAGAGTGTTACTTATCGGATAGAGTATGTCATCATTTTGGAGAGAGACAAGGCCAGTTTCCAGATAATTATGAGGATTGGTTTGATCGAACCACTAGAGATGTCTATGTATGGGGTCACCAGGTAGACAAAGATGTTATTTTTGCTGCATTTAGAGCACTTGCCCCAATTGGATGGGGTTGTCCAATGGGTTTAGTAGATCTAGATACCACACTTGATTTTGATCAATGGTGGGCATGACATAGGCCTTTGGGATTCACAAATCTTGGGGGTGATCCTAAATTAGGTAGAGTATGTATTACAAGTCAGTGTGGGGAGTGATAGCATAATGAGGTTCTTGCAAAGCAGATGGATAGGGTCCGACATGATGGAGCACAGAGTGGTCAAGATGAGCATATTCCTTAGGGCACAGGGTCATGGATAGGTTATGAGTGCCCTCCACCACCTAGGGATGGAGGTATATAGTTAGCTCAGATGACTACTGCTAGAGATGCAAAGATAGTGTGGTGATAGGTCGTGGAGGCTCAAGTTGCTACTTTGACCGTAGAGGGATAGTTTGAGGCTCGAGCAAGATACTACGAGTGGGTGATGACATGTTATAGAGGCTCAAGTATAGTTTCTTATGGAAAAGATAAATATTCTCAGAGCAGAGAATGATACCCTTTGTGTAGATCGGGTTCAGTTGTTGCAGAGGTCTACATATTATTAGACTCTCTACGATGCCTTTTTTTTAAAGCATAGAGACGACCGAGGTTCGAGGAGCCTAGTGTTGCAAGAGGTAGTGGTGGTGAGTCAAGTGGTCATTCTGTTAGATAGCCAAATGTTGATGGTGATCCACAACCTGATCCATAGAGTGTTCCCCTTTCCTTTCGGGTAGTGTTACACATATACTTGATCTTTATTATGTTGTTGTCTAGAGACATATTGCAAACATAATTTTGTATATATTCATCGGTCTAGTTGAGGCCTCATATATATGTATTATTTTGTATTATCCTATCACACTTGTTTCATGATGATGGTGTACTATGAAATTCTCCCTTTTTTTGATGATGATATATATGAGATATACCTTCTTCAATTCAGCTCATTTTATGCTTATGTGATGATCATGAATGACTATCTATGATGATGCATGTTTATATATGTTTTTGTACTTTTTTTATGTATGCATACGATGTGGATGGATGGATCATACTTTATTATCATATTATGTTTTATTATGGATGATTAATATATCATTTTGGTATATGATATTTATGTGATGTATGGATGATATATGATGGATGTATGCCCCATACATGATACATAATGTTTTCATTGCTTTATTATCATCATGATATGTACTGATGACATTGTGGATGTAGGATGGATATGGTACTAATGATATTGCTATGAAAGATGGATGTTAGAAGAAATATTTGATGATGAATAGAAATTTGATGTTGTTAGATGTTGATGAGTTGCTTTTCCTTTGCTTGGAGGCTTCACAGTTTTGAACAATCCTGTTTGATGTAGAAAATAGATATGATGGACCAAGTTATTAATGACCAAGGTGACTTTGTATCCATTGTATGGAATTTAACTCTACAAACAAAGAGTATTTTTGCTCATACTAGACATTAAAAAACTTTGTTTAAAGTATATAGTCGAGTTGTGTTTAAAAAAATTCAGACCAGTCACAAAGAGAGGTATAGAACACCTAACATGCAATTGCTTCACGAATTATTTCAACACAACTTTCATAAACTCAATAAAGAAAGTATTTGCCATGGTAGTATTACAAAATATCTTACAAACAACAAATTGAAACGATGTTCAATTTCCCCCATTCATTTTTCTTTAAATCCTTACGAACATCCTTGAGAGATCCTAGGAATGAGTCAATAAATAAATCAAAAAAGATAAGACTATAAAAAGATAAAAAGAAAGTTGTAGTATCACTTTCCATATCTGGGTGATCCCACAATACTGGTTTACAATTTTTGGCTAAACTGGACACTTAACTGATTTTTTCTAACTAAATATTCACTTTCAGGGACCTATAGTGGCTAAACCATGAGGCATTTGAAGATGATGCAAACTAGTGATTTGTGGAATTTTATTTGTAGATTCTAAATTTTTTTTTTTAAAAATTTTGGAATCAAATTGCACTTATTTTTCCATCTCTTTCAAAAACTAGTTTTTTTAGTAAACACCATTTTTAAGGAGTGATGCTCACCATATACAACATAACTTTTTTTCCATGAAAGATAAAATTCTATTTTTTTCGAATTTAGATTTGTAACTACAATATATAGTGCTTTTATTTGGTTTCGTAGTGTTTTATTGAATATTTTTTCATTAATCAAGTTTCAAAGTCAAACCAATTACAATTCAAACATAGACGGATTGTATACAACATAATTTTTTTGTAAGTAGCAAAATTCAATTTTTTCTTTTATTGGATAAAGGATTTCAATATCTAGTGCACTAATATTTTTTAAAAATTGTTTTTGATAATCTGCTATTTTTTCACATGTGTAGAACAAAGAGCTTGATTTTCGGTGAAAATACTACATTCACAAGAAATAAAAATAAATGTAATAATAAAATTAAATTTATTTAAAATTATACTTTTTGGAAAGCTTATAATAAGGACTACATACTTGCAAAAAATAAATTTTAAATGAATTCATTTGATCCCCCAAAAGGTAAATCAAAAGTTGTTTTTTATCAACATTTTGATAGGTGTAAAAGAGACTCCATTATAGGTATGGTTTCAAACTAGCGGGGTTCTATCCAAGGGATTTGATCTAAGGTGGTTTGATTAAATTCTCTTCAATTGGAATCCTTAAAATGGAACTTTTTAAGGCTTAAATCATTATATTCTCTAAAAGTATGTGATTTCAACAAAAATCAGAATCTCCCAAAAATTGTAAACCAACATTGTGGGATTACCCATCTGTTTGAGTTTTTAGGACTATTATCCGTTGTTGATCATGTCTATTGTAGGAATGGATCCGTTAATGCATATGTCATAATGTTGTTGGTGAATTATCAAAATGATAGATAGTTGATAATTTGGCATTGTTTTTGTAGACACTAAAAATTGGTATAGGCTTGCAAGTACCACTTTTGACATAATTTTCTAATGTCCATGGTCATGATTAAATAATGTTAATTATTTAATTACTTTCTAAACACATATTTCCTCTATTAATTAAATAACTTTACTTATTTGATTAATTCATTATGACTCTTATTCAACTCTGATTAATTAAATAAATCGTATTTATTTAATTACGTCTCTAATTAATTAATTCCCTTTCTTAATTAAATAATTTATTATTTAATTTACCTCTTATCATATTTCAATTATAATTAAATATTATTTTTGAATTATTTAATTATTCAATTAACCTTTTCAGTCAATGAAATAAATTATTATTTATTTAATTTTAAATCATTTCAATTTCGAATGTTGAATTAAATTAACATTTAATTCATAATTAATTGTTTCTGTCACATTCTTCTATCATCCAATTAACTAATTATTCACTCACTATCTGACTTGATATATATTTAAATCCGTTAGTTATCTCCTGATTCGATATCTGATCGTCTCTACGAAAATGAATTTCTATCACAACTAGTCAATTAACTAGCTCTAACTCATATGCATGAACATATTTATTAATTAAATATCTTTATTTAATTAATTAATTCATGTGTGCATTCGAACAGATCATTCTCCAAATTCTAACTTTATCATTTTCATTCAAAGTCTAATTCTTCTACTTTTGAAGACTTTCAATTGAAGATTAAATCATTTATTTAATCTTGAACTCTTGTTCTTTCAGTTTTCGAACAGTCTTAACACCAGATTAAATTATTATTCTAGTTTAATCTTTATCCAACATAATTTCCTAACTCACATTGCATGACATTCATCAATCTCAATCATTGATCTCTCTTTCGAATCTGAGCCGATCATTCAAAAACCAGCTTTCAATAAATTGGCTGACCTTTGCTAGTATTCCTCCTCCTGAAATCAATACTTTTGGAAGAACTTAATCTTCGATATTTTTCTTAGACATACATCAAGGCTATGCTTGCATACATATAGAAAACCTAAGGGCAAGAATACCAACACGACAAAATGGAAAAGAACAATCAAGATAATTTGAGGAAATGGATTGATATTCGGTGAGACTGTTCTATGTTTTCGCAATAATTGCTTTTTAGTTTATATATCTCGTTCTTTGTTGTTTGATTTAGATTTATGCATGTTAGATTAGATTTAACCATCTTACTATGCAACATTCATTTCATCTATGTCATATTTGGTGAACCCGACGTGAAACACACTTCAAACTTCATGATTCCATCCCGCTTTTCCATTTTTTATTTTGCAGGTATCATACGATAAACCGCATTTGACTGACAAAACGACGAATCTGAGTTCACGAACCGCATTTGAAATATACCACGATGCATCTATTAACACGAGCCACATCCGGTAACTCCTGCAACACATCTCACTATCAACATCATGAGGCATCTATGAATTGAAATGACGCATCTAGCTGATAATAATTTTGATTTTTTTTTAACTTCCGTATTTTCGCATTTTGATAATTTTTCGTTTTTGTTTTATTTTTCGCTAATCTTTTGTTTCAAGCTATTTTTTAGGAGAATAACATTGTTTTTGAAGGACGAAGTGTAGAAGACTTTGAAAAACCAAAGCCCCTTCTTTTCTGTAGGATGAATGACAAAGACAACCAATAAAGTGCTAATCAATTGCATGCAGAACCTGCTAACAAAGGCTTTAAAAAATTTAAAATTAACTTTTATGTTTGGTAGTTAGATAATTGTCATTTGGGTTAAAATTACCCAGTTTTTTCTTTATCTGGTGTGAAAGCACATTTTGTAAAAACCCTTACGATTCGGTATATCGAAGTATCCTCTCCCCTTGCGCATTCGTGCGATCTTGGGTGTAAGAAAAACGATTACTAACTCTAGAACTTGGGCCTGTCTTGGTGGGAAAAAGTACTCACCCCAAGATGACTCAGACCGGTAGCACGCTTTCACCAGTGACTTCCAACCGGTATATAAAAGTGGATTTTTGGGGAAACCCCAAAAATCACGCTCATTGTTTCGACGAGAAGGGCAGAAATGGTCTCTCGCCGTACTGGATGGTGCCCCACGAATGAAATGCCCTTACTAAAAACCTTGTTGTAGTTTTTGCCAAAATCTTATCTATTTACTGGTGCAGCAGGTCAGACCTATGAAGCCGTCTCATATTGTTACAGTTCATGTGTAGAGATGAAATGTATGCCATGGGAGTTTCATTGGTACAGTAGCTTGGCTGCTCCGTATAAGTGAGTGTCATTGAGAGGAGCCAATGGGGTCAACCTACTAGTCATCTGCCTTGAATATGCGTAGCTAGAGAAATCCAATTAAGAACTCAGTAAATACTGTCCAACATAGCGTAGGTTGTACTTGTCTTCTGATTTTAACAAATTCATAAACGTCAAACTCAAAACACTTTGTATTATGTGATTTTTCTTGCTTTATTTGTCGAAACTTGATCATTAAACTAAGCCAGTCGTAACATTGTCATCAGAAAACCACAACTGTAAATTAAGTCACAACTCTCATATCTCAAACCGCATGTGTCTTTACGAGTCGAAACTGTCATATTTGTTAAATAACTTTAATTATTGGATTAATTCATTATGACCCTTATTCAACTCTGATTAATTAAATAAATCGTATTTATTTAATTACGCCTCTAATTAATTAATTCCCTTTCTTAATTAAATAATTTATTATTTAATTTACCTCTTATCATATTTAAACTATAATTATATATTCTTTTCTAACTATTTAATTATTCAATTAACCTTTTTAGTCAATTAAATAAATTATTATTTATTTAATTAAATCATTTGAATTTTGAATGTTGAATTAAATTAACATTTAATTCATAATTAATTGTTTCTATCACATTCTTCTATCGTCCAGTTAACTAATTATTCACTCACCATCTGACTCGAGATCTATTTAAATCCGTCAGTTATCTTCGGATTCGATATCTGATTGTCTCTACGAAAAGGACTTTTTGTCACAACCAATCAATTAACCAGTTCTAACTCATATGCATGAACATATTTATTAATTAAATATCTTTATTTAATTAATTTATTCATGCGTGCATTCGAACAGATCATTCTCCAAGTTCTAACTTTATCATTTTCATTCAAAGTCTAATTCTTCTATTTTCAAAGACTTTCAACTGAAAATTAAATCATTTATTTAATCTTGAACTCTTGTTATTTCAATTTTCGAACAGTCTTAACACCAAATTAAATTATTATTTTAATTTAATCTTTATCGAGTAGAATTTCGTAACTCACGTTCTAACTAAGACAAAACTCACATCGCATGACATTCATCAATCTCGATCATTGATCTCTCTTTCGAATCTAAGATTATCGTTCGAAAACCAACTTTCTATAAATTGGTTGACCTTTACCAGTATTCCTCCTCCCGAAATCAATACTTTTGGAATAACTTAATCTTCGATATTTTTCTTAGACATACATCAAGGCTATGCTTGCATACATACAAAAAACCTGAGGGCAAGAATACCAACATGACAAAATGGAGAAGGACAATCAAGATAATTCGAGGAAATGGATTGATATTCGATGAGACTGTTCTATTTTTTTGCTTTAATTGCTTTTCCTTTTATTTATTTCGTTCTTTGTTGTTTGATTTAGATTTATGCATGTTAGATTAGATGTAACCATCTTACTATGCAAAATTCATTTCATCTATGTCACATTTGGTGAACCCGACATGAAGCACACTTCAAAATTCGTGATTCCATTCAGCTTTTTTGTTTTTTGTTTTGTAGGTATCTTATGGCAAACCGCATCTGACTGGTGAAATGATGCATCTGAGTTCACAAACCGCATCTGACTGATGAAACGACACATCTGAGTTGGCAAACCGCATTTGACAAATACCGCGATGCATCTGTTAACACGAGCCGCATCCGATAACTCCTACAACACATCTGACTGTCAACATCGTGACCCATCTATGAATTGAAATGACGCATCTAGCTGGTAATAATTTTGATTTTTTTTAACTTCCGTATTTTTGCATTTTGATAATTTTTGTTTTTGTTTTATTTTTCGCTAATTTTTTGTTTGTAGCTGTGTTTTAGGAGGATAGCACTGTTTTTGCAAGATGAAACGTAGAAGACTTTGAAAAACCAAAACCCCTTCTTTTCTGAAGGATGAATGATGAAGACAACCGATAAACTACTAATCAATTGCATGTAGGACCTATTCACGAAGGCTTTAAAATTTTTAAAATTAACTTTTTTGTTTGGTAGTTAGATAATTGTCATTTGGATTAAAATTAACCAGTGTTTTCTTTGTCTGGTGCGAAAGCACATTTTGTAAAAACCCTTACGATTCGGTCTATCGAAGTATCCTCTCCCTTTGCGCATTCGTGTGATCTTGGGTGTAAGAGAAATGGTTACTGACTCTAGAACTTGGGCCTGTCTTGGTGGGAAAAAGTACTCACCCCAAGATGACTCAAACTGGTAGCACGCTTTTGCCAATGATTTGCAGCCGATATATAAAAGTGGATTTTTGGGGGAAACCCCAAAAATCACACTCATTGTTCCAACGAGAAGGGAATAAATGGTCTGTCGCCGTACTGGATGGTGTCCCATGAACGGAATGCCCTTACTAAAAACCTTGTTGTAGTTTTTTCCAAAATCCTATCTATTTACCGATGCAGCAGGTCGAACCTATGAAGCCATCTCATATTCTTACAGTTCATGTGTAGAGATGAAATGTATACCATGGGAGTTTCATGGGTATAGTAGCTTGGTTGTCCCGTATAAGTGAGTGATGTGGAGGGGAGCCAGTGGGGTCAAGCTACTAGTCATCCACCTTGAATATGCGTAGCTGGAGAAATCCAATTGAGAACTCAATAAATACTATCCAACACACCCTAGGTTGTACTTGTCTTCTGATTTTAACAAATTCATAAACGTCAAACTGAAAACACTTTGTATTATGTGATTGTTCTTGCTTTATTTGTCAAAACTTTATCATTAAATTGAGTCATTCGTAACATTGTCATCAGAAAACTGCAACTGTAAACTGAGTCGCAACTGTCATATCTTGAACCACATGTGTCTTTACGAGCCGCAACTATCATATTTATTAAATAACTTTAATTATTTGATTAATTCATTATGACCCTTATTCAACTCTGATTAATTAAATAAATCGTATTTATTTAATTACGTCGCTAATTAATTAATTCCCTTTCTGAATTAAATAATTTATTATTTAATTTACCTCTTATCATATTTAAACTATAATTAAATATTCTTTTCGAACTATTTAATTATTCAATTAACCTTTTCAGTCAATTAAATAATTCATGTGTGTATTCAAATAGATCATTCTCCAAGTTCTAACTTTATCATTTTCATTCAAAGTCTAATTCTTCTATTTTCAAAGACTTTCAACTAAAGATTAAATCATTTATTTAATCTTGAACTCTTGTTATTTCAATTTTTGAACAGTCTTAACACCAGATTAAATTATTATTCTAATTTAATCTTTATCCAGTAAAATTTCATAGCTCACATTCTAACTAAGACAGAACTCACATCGCATGACACTCATCAATCTCGATCATTGATCTCTCTTTCGAATCTAAGCTTATCGTTCGAAAACCAGCTTTCTATAAATTGGTTGACCTTTACCAATATTCCTCCTCCCGAAATCAATACTTTTGGAAGAACTTAATCTTCAATATTTTTCTTAGACATACATCAAGGCTATGCTTGCATACATAAAAAAAACCTGAGGGCAAGAATACCAACATAGAAAAATGGAGAAGGACAATCAAGATAATTTTAGGAAATGGATTGATATCCGGTGAGACTGTTCTATTTTTTCACTTTAATTGCTTTTTAGTTTATTTATCTCATTCTTTGTTGTTTGATTTAGATTTATGCATGTAAGATTAGATTTAACCATCTTACTGTGCATCATTCATTTCATCTGTCACATTTGGTGAACCCGATGTGAAGCACACTTCAAACTTCGCGATTCCATTCCGCTTTTCCATTTTTTGTTTTGTAGGTATCATATGGAAAACCACATCTGATTGACAAAATGACACATCTGAGTTCACAAACCGCATCTGACTAACAAAACTACGCATCTGAGTTAGTGAACCACATTTTCCAAATACCATGACACATCTATTAACACGAGCCGCATCTGATAACTCCTGCAATGCATCTAACTATCAACATCGCAACGCATCTGTGAATTGAAACTATGCATCTGGTTAGTAATAATTTTTATTTATTTTTAACTTCCGTATTTTTTGCATTTTGATCATTTTCATTTTTGTTTTATTTTTCGCTAATCTTTTGTTTGCAACTGTGTTTTAGGAGGATAACACTATTTTTGCAAGACGAAGCGTAGAAGACTTTGAAAAACCAAAACCCCTTCTTTTCTGTAGGATGAATGACGAAGACAACCAATAAACTACTAATAAATTGCATGCAGGACCTGTTCACGAAGGCTTTAAAATTTTTAAAATTAACTTTTGTGTTTGGTAGTTAGATAATTGTCATTTGGATTAAAATTAACCAGTGTTTTCTTTGTCTGGTATGAAAGCACATTTTGTAAAAACCCTTACGATTCGGTATATAGAAGTATCCTCTCCCCTTGCGCATTCGTGTGATCTTGGGTGTAAGAGAAATGGTTACTGACTCTAGAACCTGGGCCTGTCTTGGTGGGAAAAAGTACTCACCCCAAGACGACTTAGACCGGTAGCACGCTTTCGCCAACAACTTCCAATCGATATATAAAAGTGGATTTTTGGGAGAAACCCCAAAAATCACGCTCACCATTCAGATGAGAAGGGAAAAAATGATCTCTCGTCGTACTGGATGGTGTCCCATGAACGGAATACCCTTACTAAAAACCTTGTTGTATTTTTTAAAATCCTATCTATTTACTGGTGCAATAGGTCAGACCTGTGAAGCTGTCTCATATTCTTAAGGTTCATGTGTAGAGATGAAATGTATGCCATGGGAGTTTCATGGGTATAATAGCTTGGCTACCCTATATAAGTGAGTGTCGTGGAGGGGAGCCAGTGGGGTCAAGCTACTAGTCATCCACCTTGAATATGCGTAGCTGGAGAAATCCAATTGAGAACTCAGTAAATACTATCCAACACAGCCTAGGTTGTACTTGTCTTCTGATTTTAACAAATTCATAAATGTCAAACTGAAAACACTTTGTATTATGTGATTGTTCTTTCTTTATTTGTCTAAACTTGATCATTAAACTAAGTCAGTCGTAACATTGTCATCAAAAAACCGCAACTGTAAATTGAGTCACAACTGTCATATCTTGAACCGCATGTGTCTTTATGAGTTGCAACTGTCATATTTATTAAATAACTTTAATTATTTCATTATTTCATTATTTCATTATGACCCTTATTCAACTCTGATTAATTAAATAAATCGTATTTATTTAATTACATCGCTAATTAATTAATTCCCTTTCTGAATTAAATAATTTATTATTTAATTTACCTCTTATCATATTTAAACTATAATTAAATAATTTTTGAATTATTTAATTATTCAATTAACCTTTTGGTCAATTAAATAAATTATTATTTATTTAATTAAATTATAGCAATTTTGAATGTTGAATTAAATTAACATTTAATTCATAATTAATTGTTTTTGTCACATTCTTCTATCATCCAGTTAACTAATTATTCACTCACCATCTGACTCAAGATCTATTTAAATCCGTCAATTATTTCTAGATTCGATATCTAATCATCTCTGCAAAAAGGACTTTTTGTCACAACCAGTCAATTAAATAGTTCTAACTCATATGCATGAACATATTTATTAATTAAATATATTTATTTAATTAATTAATTCATGTGTGCATTCGAACAAATCATTCTCCAAGTTCTAACTTTATCATTTTCATTCAAAGTCTAATTCTTCTATTTTCGAAGACTTTCAACTGAAGATTAAATCATTTATTTAATCTCGAACTCTTGTTCTTTCAATTTCAAACAATCTTAACACCAGATTAAATTATTATTCTAATTTAATCTTTATCTAATAGAATTTCCTAACTCACATTCTAACTGAGACAGAACTCACATTGCATGACACTCATCAATCTCGATCGCTGATCTCTCTTTCAAATATGAGCCGATCGTTCGAAAACCAGCTTTCTATAAATTGGCTGACCTTTGTCAATATTCCTCCTCTCGAAATCAATAGTTTTGGGAAGAACTTAATCTTTGATATTTTTCTTAGACATACATCAAAGCTATGCTTGCATACATATAGAAAACCTAAGGGAAAGAATACCAATATGGAAAAATAGAGAAGGACAATCAAGATAATTCAAGGAAATGGATTGATATTCGGTGAGACTGTTCTATGTTTTTGCTTTAATTTCTTTTTAATTTATATATCTCGTTCTTTGTTGTTTGATTTAGATTTATGCATGTTAGATTAGATTTAACCGTCTTACTACACAACATTCATTTCATCTATGTCACATTTGGTGAACCCGACATGAAGCACACTTCAAACTTCGCAATTCCATTCCACTTTTCCATTTTTTGTTTTGCAGGTATCATACGAAAAACCGCATCTGACTAATGAAATGACGGATCTTAGTTCGTAAACCACATCTGAGTTCGCGAACTACATTTGAAAAATATCGCGACGCATCTA
This sequence comes from Sequoiadendron giganteum, assembly GCA_007115665.2. Lineage (NCBI taxonomy): Eukaryota > Viridiplantae > Streptophyta > Pinopsida > Cupressales > Cupressaceae > Sequoiadendron > Sequoiadendron giganteum. Next base: position 430,367,929 of record CM021102.1, on the reverse strand, counting down.
TTAACATGAGCCGCATCTGATAACTCCTACAACGCATCTGACTGTCAACATTGCAATGTATCTGTGAATTGAAACAACGCATTTGGCTGGTAATAATTTTGATTTTTTTTTAACTTTCTTATTTTTGCGTTTTGATAATTTTAGTTTTTGTTTTATTTTTCGCTAATCTTTTGTTTATAGCTATGTTTTAGGAGGGTAATTTATTATTTAATTTACCTCTTATCATATTTCAACTATAATTAAATATTCTTTTCAAATTATTTAATTATTCAATTAACCTTTTCAGTCAATTAAATAAATTATTATTTATTTAATTAAATCATTTCAATTTCAAATGTTGAATTAAATTAACATTTAATTCATAATTAATTATTTCTGTCACATTCTTCTATCATCCAGTTAACTAATTATTCACTCACCATCTGACTCAAGATCTATTGAAATCTGTCAGTTATCTCCGGATTCGATATCTGATCGTCTCTACGAAAATGACTTTCTGTCACAACCAGTCAATTAACTAGTTCTAACTCATATGCATGAACATATTTATTAATTAAATATATTTATTTAATTAATTAATTCATGTGTGCATTCAAACAGATCATTCTCCGAGTTCTAAATTATCATTTTCAGTCAAATTCTAATTCTTCTATTTTCGAAGACTTTCAACTAAAGATTAAATCATTTATTTAATCTTGAACTCTTGTTCTTTCAATTTTCAAACAATCTTAACACCAGATTAAAATATTATTCTAATTTAGTCTTTATCCAACAAAATTTCCTAATTCACGTTCTAACTAAGACAGAACTCACATCACATGAAATTCATCAATCTCGATCGTTGATCTCTCTTTGGAATCTGAGCCGATCGTTCAAAAACCATCTTTCTATAAATTGGCTGACCTTTGCCAGTATTCCTCCTCCCGAAATCAATACTTTTGGAAGAACTTAATCTTCGATATTTTTCTTAGACACACATCAAGGCTATGCTTGCATACATATAGAAAACCTGAGGGCAAGAATACCAACACAAAAAAATGGAGAAGGAGAATCAAGATAATTCGAAGAAATCAATTGATATTAGTCGAGGTTGTTCTATGTTATTTATTTAATTGTTTTTCAATTTATTTATCTCATTCTTTATTGTTTGATTTAGATTTATGCATGTTAGATTAGATTTAACCATCTTACTGTGCAACATTCATTTCATCTATGTCACATTTGGTGAACCCGAAGTGAAGTACATTTCAAACTTTGTGATTCAATTATGCTCTTCCATTTTTTGTTTTGTAGGTATCGTATGGAAAACTGTACTAACTGACAAAATGACACATCTGAGTTCACAAATCGCATCTAACTGACGAAACGACGCATCTAAGTTTGTGAACCGCATTTCACAAATACTATAGTGTATCTGTTAACATGAGCCGCATCATATAACTCCTGCAACGCATCTGACTGTCAACATTGTGATGCATCTATGAATTGAAACGACGCATTTGGTTGGTAATAATTTTGATTTTTTTTTAACTTTCGTATTTTTGCATTTTGATCATTTTCATTTTTGTTTTTTTTCTCTAATCTTTTGTTTGCAATTATGTTTAGGAGGATAACTCTATTCTTGCAGGACGAAGCCTAGAAGACTTTGAAAAACCAAAACCCCTTCTTTTCTGCAAGACGAATGATGAAGACAACCAATAAACTACTGATCAATTGCATGTAGGACTTGTTAACGAACACTTCAAAATTTTAAAATTAACTTTTGTGTTTGGTAGTTTGATATTTTTCATTTGGATTAAAATTAACCAGTGTTTTCTTTGTCTAGTGCGAAAACACATTTTGGAAAAACCCTTACGATTCGATATATCGAAGTATCCTCTCCCCTTGTGCATTTGTGCAATCTTGGGTGTAAGAGAAATAGTTACTGACTCTAGAACTTGGGTTTGTCTTGGTGGGAAAAATTACTCACCCCAAGATGACTCAGACCGGTAGCATGCTTTCGCCAACGACTTCCAGTCGGTATATAAAAGTGGGTTTTTGGGGGAAACCCCAAAAATCAAGCTCACTGCTCCATTGAGAAAGGCAGAAATGGTCTCTCGCCATACTGGATGGTACCCCACAAACGGAATGCCCTTACTAAAAACCTTGTTGTAATTTTTGCCAAAATCCTATATATTTATTGGTGTAGCAGGTCGGACCTGTGAAGCCATCTCATATTCTTACTGTTCATGTGTAGAGATGAAATGTATGCCATGGGAGTTTCATGGGTACAGTAGCTTGGCTGCCCTGTATAAGGTAGTGTCGTGGAGGGGAGCCAGTGGGGTCAAGCTACTAGTCATATGCCTTGAATATGCGTAGCTGGAGAAATCCAATTGAGAACTTAGTAAATATTGTCCAACACAACCTAGGTTGTACTTGTCTTTTGATTTTAACAAATTCATAAACGTAAAATTGAAAACACTTCGTATTCTGTGATTTTTCTTGCTTTATTTTGTCAAAACTTGATCACTAAACTGAGTCAGTCATAACATTGTCATCAGAAAACGCAACTGTAAACTGAGTCGCAACTGTCATATCTCGAACCGCATGTGTCTTTACAAGTCAAAACTATCATATTTATTAAATAACTTTAATTATTGGATTGATTCATTATGACCCTTATTCAACTCTGATTAATTAAATAAATCGTATTTATTTAATTACGTCGCTAATTAATTAGTTCCCTTTCTGAATTAAATAATTTATTATTTAATTTACCCCTTATCATATTTTAAATATAATTAAATATTATTTTTGAATTATTTAATTATTCAATTAACCTTTTCAGTCAATTAAATAAATTATTATTTCTTTAATTAAATCATTTCAATTTCGAATGTTTAATTAAATTAACATTTAATTCATAATTAATTGTTTCTATCACATTCTTCTATCGTCCAGTTAACTAATTATTCACTCACCATCTGACTTGAGATCTATTTAAATCCGTCTGTTATCTCAAGATTTGATATCTAATCATCTCTGCAAAAAGGACTTTATGTCACAACCAATCAATTAACTAGTTCTAACTCATATGCATTCGAACAAATCATTCTCTAAGTTCTAACTTTATCATTTCCATTCAAAGTCTAATTCTTCTATTTTCAAAAACTTTCAACTGAAGATTAAATCATTTATTTAATCTTGAACTCTTGTTCTTTCAATTTTCGAACAATCTTAACACCAGATTAAATTATCATTCTAATTTAATCTTTATCCAGCAGAATTTCCTAACTCATGTTCTAACTGAGACAAAACTCACATCACATGACATTCATCAATCTTGATCGTTGATTTCTCTTTTGAATTTGAGCCAATCATTCGAAAACCAGCTTTCTATAAATTGGCTGACCTTTTCTAGTATTCCTCCTCTCGAAATCAATACTTTTGGAAGAACTTAATCTTTGATATTTTGCTTTGACATACATCAAGGCTATGCTTGCATACATACAGAAAACCTAAGGGCAAGAATACCAGCACGACAAAATGGAGAAGGACAATCAAGATAATTCGAGGAAATGGATTGATATTCGGTGAGACTGTTCTATGTTTTCGCTTTAATTGCTTTTTAGTTTATTTATCTCGTTCTTTGTTGTTTGATTTAGATTTAACCATCTTACTGTGCAACATTCATTTCATCTATGTCACATTTGGTGAACCCGACGTGAAGCACACTTCAAACTTTGTGATTCCATTTCACTTTTCCATTTTTTTTTTGCAGGTATCGTATGGCAAACTGCATTTGACTGATGAAATGATGCATCTGATTGATGAAACCACACATCTGAGTTCGCGAACCGCATTTGACAAATACCGTGATGCATCTATTAACACAAGCCACATCTAATAAATCCTATAACGCATATGACTGTCAACATCGTGACGCATCTGGCTAGTAATAATTTCAAAAAAAAATTAACTTCCATATTTTCACGTTTTGATAATTTTTCATTTTTGTTTTATTTTTCGCTAATCTTTTGTTTGCAGTTGTGTTTTAGGAGGATAGCACTGTTTTTGCAGGACGAAGCATAGAATACTTTGAAAAACCAAAACCCCTTCTTTTTTGCAAGACGAATGATGAAGACAACCAATAAACTACTAATCAATTGCATGCAGGACCTGTTGACAAAGGCTTTAAAAATTTTAAAATTAACTTTTGTGTTTGGTAGTTAGATAACTGTCATTTGGATTAAAATTAACCAGTGTTTTCTTTGTCTAGCGTGAAAGCACATTTTGTAAAAACCCTTGTGATTTGGTATATCAAAGTATACTCTCCCCTTGTGCATTCATGCGATCCTAGGTGTAAGAGAAATGGCTACTAACTCTAGAACCTGGGCCTGTCTTGGTGGGAAAAAGTACTCACCCCAAGATGACTCAGACCAGTAGCATGCTTTCGCCAATGACTTCCAGCTGATATATAAAAGTGGTTTTTTGGGGGAAACCCCAAAAATATGCTCACGGTTCTGATGAGAAGGGCATAAATGGTCTCTCGTTGTACTAGATGGTGCCCCATGAATGGAATTCCCTTACTAAAAACCTTGTTGTAGTTTTTTCCAAAATCCTATCTATTTACTGGTGCAGCAGGTCGGACCCATGAAGATGTCTCATATTCTTACAGTTCATGTGTAGAGATGAAATGTATGCCATGGGAGTTTCATGGGTACAATAGCTTGGCTGCCCCATATAAGTGAGTGTCATTGAGGGGAGCCAGTGGGGTCAAGCAACTAGTCATACACCTTGAATATGCATAGCAGGAGAAATCCAATTCAAAACTCAGTAAATACTATCTAACCCAACCTAGGTTGTACTTGTCTTCTGATTTTAACAAATTTATAAACGCCAAACTGAAAACACTTTGTATTTTGTGATTGTTCTTTCTTTATTTTTCAAAACTTTATCATTAAACTGAATCAATCGTAACATTGTCATCAGAGAATTGTAACTGTAAAATGAGTCACAACTGTCATATCTCGAACCACATGTGTCTTTATGAGTCGTAACTGTCATATTTAAAACCGCAAGTGTTTTTGCGAGCTGCAACTGTTAAACAAAAAACCGCATGTGTTTGTCAACATATTTAGTTTCAAAGTTTATTTTCTGAGTCGCATCTATCTGGTGAGTCACATCTACTTTATGAGTCGCATCTATCATAGTTTAAACCACATCTTTCAGAAAAGGTTGCATCTGTCTATCACATCAGAGACCTCATTTAGTCAGTTAATCGCATCTAAAAATTGAAACGCATCTGTCAAACTTATCAATGCATCTGAAACACGAATCACAATTGACTATCAACATAAAATTTCAAAAAACTGCAAACTCAGTCCGAAAGCAATACTGTCTTTTTCGCCTCTATTTCTTACAATCAACCTTGGATAGAAACTAGAAAAAATTTCTCAAAAACCTTGCATTATTAGGTATCATTTCTGTTTTCGTCATAGTCATCATAAGTTGCAAACATTTAGACACCCCATAGGAAGTTGCATATTATAGAATAGAATAAATTTTTGCGTCATTGGATATGTTCATGCTCCGATTTGTCGTTATCATTAAACCTAGTCACTATTATCCTATTAGTGAATCTTTCCAGCTCAACAATCTAGTTTGGGAAATTCACCTTCTCAGTTGTCTTTGTCCTACAATCAGGTTCCTTGGTAAAGTTAGATCATTGCTTGGATTTATTCCATAGGTGGTAGGTTATACCCATCTTAGAATCATTTACCGTTATAATCTACTCAAAAATTTTGCATACTATCCATCCTAGCATACGTCATCCATCATTTTAGAAATCCTTCATTTTTAGTGGCATATTCAGAAAATCCCAAAAACATAGAAATATGACATAAGTTTTTAGACATAGTTTGCATTACCTCATTTTGAGAAAATTTTCATGGTTGAAACAAGGTCTAAGAAGAAACATAGAGCAATGTCAGACCCTAATGAATTTTTCAATCCTTTCGAAAACCAACCATCAAGGAAAGAGAGACCATACAAAACTTTACTTGAAAAACACATCACTAGAGATACACATGGACAAATTTATGTTGAAGACATAGACGCCGCTGTACAAGATCCTGAGTTTGCATCCTTGATGGATGAGTGTTTGGAAAATGATCCCCAATGATATCTAGCAAAGTTGCTAGTAGAAGGTGTCACACTACCACTAGGATTTGATGGTCACACTTTGAAAACAACATCTACTCAACCAACACAAACCATAACATCAAATGTCTTTGCTCCTCAAATTACTGTAACAATACCAACTGGCATACCTACTCAAACATCGTCAATTGTAAACACGCCATTCAACATAACACAAGGTGTATAATTCACTATGGGAGCACCTTCATCAAACCTGTTTGGCACAAACACTACTGGTAAGAGATCCAAAGTTGGCGGGTGATCCCACAATAGTGGTTTACAATTTTTGGTCAAACTGGACACTGAAATTATTATTTTTAACTAAATCTTCACATTCAGACACCTATAGCGGCTAAACCGTGAGGAATTTGAAGATGATGTAAAATAGAGTCTCATCACATTTTGTCTGTAGATTCTAAAAATATTTTTTTCAATTTTTTTGGAATAATATTGCACTTCTTTTTCCATCTCCCACGAAAATTGGTTTTTTTCAGAAAACAACATTTTTAAAAAAAGACGCTCACCATATACAACATAACTTTTTTTGTATGAAGAATAAAATTCTATTTTTTTCAAATTTAGATTTTTAACTAGGATATATAGCACTTTCATTTGGTCTCATAGTTTTTTATTGAATATTTTTTCCTTAATAGAGTTTCGAAGTCAAACCAATTGCAATTCAGACATAGGCAGACTGTATACATACATAAAAATTTATGTATGTATCAAAATTCAATTTTATTTTTTTTAATGGATCAAGGACATCAATACTCAGCAAAAACATATTTTTTTAAAATTTATTTTGATAATTTGCTATTTTTCCACATGTGCAAAACAGAGAACTTGATTTTCGGTGAAAAACCTATGTTTAATAAAACTTAAAAAAAACATACATAATAAAACCAAAACATATTAAAATTATATTCATGGGATAGCTCATTTAGAGGACTACCATAATCATTTCAAATAAATTTTAAATGAATTCATTTGATCCCCCAAAAGGTAAATCAAAAGTGATTTTTTATCAGCATTTTCATAGGTGTAAAGGAGACTCATTTATAGGTATGGTTTAAAACTAGCGAGGTTCTATCCAAGGGGGTTTGATCTAAGGTGGTTTGATCAAACCCTCTTCAATTTTAATCCTTAAAATGAAACTTTTAAAGGCTTAAATCATTATATTTTCTAAAAATATGTGATTTCAGCAAAAATCAGTTCCTCTCATAAATTGTAAGCCAAAACGGATATTCCTATACCAAATCAAAAAATTCTGATAGGAAATATTCTTATACCAAATCAGAACATTCAAACAGGATATATACCCTCGCCAAATCACAATCCGTCATAGAACATAGCATTTCGGGACACCTACATTGATCCCAACAATGCAAACAACATGTCCTTGACACAAGTAGATGTTCTCCAAAATAAAATGCAAATTCTTCAACAACAGATGGACAACATGTCTATGTCAGGAAAACGAACTATCTCAGTGCAAGATTTATATCCATGTCCTTTTGACAAAGCACTATACATGACACCCTTCCCACACAAATACATTATACCAAATTTTCCTAAGTATAATGGGAGGAGGAATCCTTTAGAACACATTAGAGAATTCTCTACAACATGCATGGACATATCATATAACCCCACATACTTGATGAGACTATTTTCGTAAACCCTTGTCGGGATGGCACTGGAATGGTTCTCTAAACTACCATATGGCATATGATCATGGGGTGAATTAGCTGAGAATTTTTTCAAACACTTTTCCTTCAACATAGACAATGAAATAAAAATAGCTACCTTGTGTCACACAACGCAAGAAGAAGGCGAAACTTTCACCACTTTCTTCCAGAGATGGAGAAGTTTAGCTAGTAGATGTCTAGTTGAGATACCAAAAAAGAAAAAATTCATGATATTCCTTGAAAATATTCATCCAAAACTGAGAAGTGACTTAAGATTACATTGTTGTACCTCTTTCCTAGACTTGGTGCAAAAGGGAATTATCCTTGAAAAAGGCCTTATTGATAAAGGAGAAATTAAGGTACTAGGTAGAAATCCAATTGTTCAACATCAAAACGCTCCCAACGATAGAAACAATTTCTGGTCTAGAAACAAAAATGTTACAAATGATAGTATTGTTGATGCTAAGACCCTACATGTGAGACCTGACATCAAACTTAGAGGTTATGACCCCAATCAAGACATGATGAGTAATCCAGATCAAACGGAAAATTTTGTCCAAAATTCACAACAACAACGACCACAGAGGAGATTTCCTAAACGTGAGTTTACACCCTTAGGGCAACCAATTGAGGTAGTTTCCAAAGAGTTGATTAAACATGATCTCCTAAAACCTCTGGAACCAAAACAGTATGATCATGGATAGTTTAAACCCTCATGGTGGGATGATAACCCTTATTGTGAATACCATCGAACAAAGGGACATAACCTACAACAATATCGATAACTGAAGAATATCATACAAGACTTTATTGAAGATAGAACTATAGAGGTGAGTGGGTAGAAACATACCAAGAATAGTGATCACAAGGTCTTCATAGATCCATTACATGACCATGGAAAAGGAAAGGCCTCCAATTCAGGAACTAAGAATAATACCTCGGCCAATTATAACAGTGCTAAGTATGATTATAAAGCAGGTACAATCATAAATCACCTCTGAGCTATAAATGAAAATATCCATACCATCACCATTAAGAAGCATCCTGAATGTGCTACAAATACATGCAAAACTAAGATAACTCTTCCAGGTCCTTCTTCTGAGCCACCTACACAGTCTTCCAAGTCTAAGTATAATTTGCTTGAACAACTAGGCAAGACCCCAACATAGATATCCATCTTGGAACTGTTGACTTTATCACCAGATCATCGAGCCATTCTCGACAAAGTCTTATAGAGCACAACTATCCCTACTAACTTAGATGTCAATTGTTTCGAAGAAATGGTAGGATACTTAACCAATTCCCATCATGCTACATTTTCTCAACAGGATTATTCAACTGAGAAGACCAATCATAATGACCTACTACACCTTGAAGTCCTAGTCCATCAAACCAAAGTCAGATGAGTCTTGGTAGACAGAGGAGCAGGTTTTAACCTTTGTACCCTAAAATTGGTTAAGGCATTAGGATTCTCAGAAGCATGGGTGGACACCACTAAGAGTATAGTCATTAAGGCTTATGATGATGAGGAAAGATCATCCAAAGGAGTTGTCACACTCCCTATCACGATTGGCCCTGTAGTTATGGACACTATCTTCCAAGTCTTGGATCTCACCCTTCCATATAACCTTTTTTTAGGTAGATGTTGGATACATGAAATGAAAGCCGTACCTTCCACATATCACCAGTGTCTTAAATTCTCGTATAATGGCACCGAGATCACGATTGATGGTGATCCAGATCCTTTTCAATATTGCACAAGCCTACGTGAAATTCCACAATGATAGGTTCCAGTTAATCAAGAAGCTTCATCATCTACTTTATCCTTGTACATTGATCCATCAACTCTTACCAAGTCCATTTCATCACAGCCACCATTGTCCACTCCTAAGGTCGAGATCCAAGACAAGGGCTGTGGAGAATATCACATAAAGGCATCCTATTGTGTTAGTCAGTTGGTTCCACCTAAGACATATGGTTTACCCACAACATATAAGAGACAATCAGTAGTCACATTTCATGTTCCTCCTACAATGACATTTACAAAATGGGGAGAGATAAGTGAAGAAGTTGTGGACCAAGATGATATTACCTCCTGGTTGTACTAGGAAGATAATGAATACCCCTCACCGTCTATTCAAATAGATAAGGATCAATATGGAAAAGGCTTTATGATAATGCAAAGGCTATGATGGACATAGTGGGTTAGGACTACATCAGAATGGAAGGACTAAACTGATCATTATCTCACCATGACCAAAAGGCCTAGGGCTAGGGTTTCAACCGCTTAGAATTGGTTTTTCTAGTACTTCGTCACCATTTCAACAGGAAATAAGTGCTTATGAAGACATCAAGATATCTCACCAACCACTTGACCCAGTTTATGATGAATCCCCTGACTCAAGCAACTATGAATGGGATTCCCTTTCCTCTACCAGCACCATGAACCTAGATAGGTTATTTGGGGAGCTTGACAAAATGATAAAACCCATACCAAATCCATCTAGCCCCCATCATAAAAATCCCTTGTCCAAAGAAGAATGGCTTAAGAATTATTATTGGGAAACCCTTGATCCTACATATTGGGCACCAAACGAACCATCTTCTAACGACCTAACTCTTACAGTAGTCCCACATCAGAGTCTACCTACCCATAGGAAATAGAACAAAAAGGAGTTAGTCCAAAACTTCTGTGACCATGTTAACCACTCTATATTCACCTTGTCAGCCTCCAAATTTGATAACTCTGATGATGACATGCCCCTCGTATATCCCTAACTTATCGACTGGGATCAACAAGGTACACCCACCTTATACATATTAGAGAACGACGAAGCAATAGCTGAGTTCATGGGACTTCGAGAAGGCATACCAAGAGGGGATCATAAAGCTGGTTTTACCATAGACTTGGATGAAAAAGCATATTTTGGGGAGTCTGTTTACACCTCTAGTCACAAAAATGAAAATAAAAAGAAAAACAATGAAAATGAGGAAAATGACAAGTCCCTAGGTGAAAACTGAAAGGCGCCTTTGGATGAAGAATTAGTAAAAATAAAGGATGTATCCGAGGGTGAAAACCTCTCTGAGGCACCCAAGGATGGAGGTTTGAACATTCTCCCAGTTGCTCAGGAAAAGTCATCAACGTTAGTAGAGGAGTCTGTTGAAGTCAAAATAAACACACAACAAAACCCCTGAGTAATATACTTTGCAACCTCTTTGATAGAGACAGAGCAACAAGAGTTTCGAGACTTCTTCACAAAGAGACAGATAAACTTTGCATGGTCATATGCTAATATGCCTCAGCTGGATCCAGATCTAATATTGCACCATCTACCATTATAGCCAGGTATCAAGCCAGTCAAACAAAAGCTAAGGAAGATGCATCCACAAATTGCTCTACTGGTCAAAGCAGAACTTAAGAAACTATTGGATGTCAGATTCATAAAATCCATAGACTATGTAGACTGGATTTCAAATCTTGTGCCAGTGACTAAACCAATTGGGGGCATCCACATTTGTAAAGACTTTAGAGATATCAACAAGGCATGTCCTAAGGATGACTTCCCTTTTTCGAACATTGACATGATGGTGGACCTTACTGCAAGATACAAGATGATATCCCTCATGGATGGTTTCTCTGGGTATAACCAAATCAAAATTGCAGCTGAAGACCAACACGAGACAACTTTCACATGTCCTTGGGGAACATACTGTTGGAATGTTATGCCTTTTGGGCTCAAAAACGCAGGAGCTACATATCAACGTGCAATGATGACTATTTTCCATGACTTTATACATAATCTCATGGAAGACTATGTCAACGGAATAATAGCTAAATCAGTAACAAGGGCATATCATTTGAAAGTTCTAGACAAGATATTCCGAAGGCTAGAAAATTACCAAGTTAGACTAAATCTAAAGAAATGTGTCTTTGGAGTGAAATCAAGGAAACTTCTAGGATATATCATTTCTAGAAGAGGCATTGAAGTAGACTCAATGAAGGTAAAAGCTATCATAGAAATGCCTCCTCCAACCAACATTGGTCAACTAAGAACACTACAGGGAAGATTACAATCCATCAAGCGCTTCATAGTACAAATAGCAACCAAAATACATCCATTCCAATATTTTCTCAAGAAAGGAGTACCATTTGTATGGACACCTAAATGTCAGGAAGCTTTCCAACAAATCAAGGATTATCTACTTGCTCCACCTATGGTAATGCCACCTACAGATGGTAGACCTTTGATACTATACATTTCAACAACTCAGTCAGCATTAGGAGCCCTTCTCACACAAAATGATGATCAAGGTCATGAAAGGGTAGTGTACTACATCAGTCGTACCTTGGTGGGATATGAACTAAACTACAGTAACATAGAACGTGCCTATCTTTTGGTAGTCTTTGATACTAAAAAAATTCTGAACTATATGATAAACTGCCAAACAATGTTGGTTGCAAAGATTGATCCTCTCAAATATCTCCTAAGTAAAGCAGCATTAACAGGCCGATTGGCTAAATGGGTGATGATACTTAGTGAATATGACATCCAATATGTGGAGAGGAAATCTATAAAAGGACAAGTAATTGCATATTAGTTAGCGGATGCTCCCATGAAGGCAGACCATCCTTTAGTGGCAGATTTTCCTGATGAGTTTATCTTCAAAGTTGACACTAGAACCAAATCAAAATTATACTTTGGCGGGTCACATTATAATCGTGGTTCAATAGTAGGCATACTATTTGTTACACCTCAAGGCGATATTCCTAAATCATTTAGGATTGCTTTCCCTTGCACCAACAACATAGCGGAATATGAAGCCTTAGTGACAGGACTAAGAATGGCAACCCAATGGAAGATTAAGAGTCTACATGTTTATGGGGATTCTCAGCTAGTAGTCTGGCAAGTAAATGATGATTATGAAACTAAAGATGAGAAACTTGCCCCCTAAAAGCGCATGGCCGATAGTTTCAAGTAGTACTTTGATGACATCACCTTTCAAAAAATACCACATATTCAGAATAGGGCAGTATATGCTATGGCAACCATGCGTTCCTTACTAGATATTCCTAGCAACGTGCCTAAATTTGAGTTTTTGGTCGAATAGGTGTCGGTCTCTGCCTATGATGTCCCCGATTCCATGATGGTGTGTATAATTTTTGGTCTTACTTCCCCTTGGTACAAGGATGTATACGACTATCTAAATGCCCAAATCTTACCTTTAAACTTGTCAAATAACCAACGTAGAACCTTTATCCATAAGTTTTCCAAATACACCATCATCGGAGATACCCTGTAGAGATGTACCTTAGATATCACCTTAATGAGATGTATCGATGTTGAAGAAGCACAAGAAACCTTGCGAGCGGTACATAAGGGTATATGTGGATCCCATTCTAGCCGTCCTACTTTAGCCCACAAGATTATGAGATTAGGTTATTATTGGCCTACAATGGAAAAGGACTCATATACCTTTGTCAAGAAATGTCAATAGTGTCAGATACACGGAGATTTGATATGTGCGCCAACACAAGAGCTTCATTTGATTACTTCACCATGGCCCTTTGCCCAATGGGGACTTGACCTCATAGGTAAGATACACCCTACATCATCCAATGGCCATAAGTTCATCATAACCACCACCAAATACTTCACCAAATGGATTGAAGCTAGTTCCATGACCTACATAGCCGGCATACAAATATCCAAGTTTATCCTAAAATACATAATTTGTCGGTATGGTGTACCTTAATCCATTATCACAAATAATGGTCGTCCATTCAAACACCAAGAAGTCCACCATCTCTGTGAACAATTCCATATCCAACATCATTTTTCTGCTCCATATTACCCACAAGGTAATGGCCAAGCCAAGGCATCTAATAAAACCATAATCATAATCCTAAAAAATAATGTCAATGATGCTGGTCGTGATTGGCATTTATAGCTTAATCCTGCCTTATGGGCTTACTGCACAAGCATCTGTACTCCCACTGGTGCCACTCCATACTCCCTAGTATTTGGATATGAAGATATCTTACCCATTGAGGTTGAAATTCCTTCCTTGAGGGTATCCTTGAAAGGTCATGTTGACGATGAAGAGTACCATGTATCCAGATTGCATGAGTTAAAATTCTTAGATGAACAAAGATAGAAGGCACTAGATCATTTGCAAGAATATCATAATATTCTTCATCACAGCTATAATAGGAAAGTTCTAAATCGGCATTTGAAATTGGTGACCTGGTCTTAATGGAGAACCCCAAGAATCAAGCTAAACGAGAAAAACTAGGTAAGTTTGAACCTAACTGGTTAGGACCCTATATTGTCACAAACACTTTTGGGTCAGGAGCATATCAACTCTCTACCCCTGAAGGAGAACCACTTTTGTCACCAATCAACAACATTCATCTGAAGAGGTTCTATGCCTAGCTTCTGAGAACCATGTCTTAACCGGAAAAATACAAAAAAAACAAAAAACAAAATAAAATAAAATATGGTTACCTTGATGAAAACCTAGAAAACATGCATCTTTGTAACACCAAAAAAATTGAAAAATCAACAAAATAGTAAAGAGAAATAATTCGTCCAATAGTTAAAACCACTTCGGTGGCGCTATGGATAAGTACCCTAGTGAAAACTTGGCAAACAGGCGCCATGTGTAGTCGACTTCGCTCCTTTGTCTACCATCATTCCAATCAGACTTTTCACCTTCACTCATAATAAATGGTTGTCTTATCCATTACTTGGAACGATTGACATCAAGTCCACTCTATCTCCCCACTCCATCCTGTATATCTTATCCCTGACTAGGGGAAAATCCTTGTTCTGTGTCATGTGGACCTTGTACATAGCAACCCAACATTAGAAAATGTCTTGAAAAAAGCTCAAAAACATTGTAAAATGTCTTGATAAAAATCCAAAAACATCAAAAAACTTCAAAAAGACAAAAAAATAAAGAACATGTCAAAAATCCCAAAAGTAGGTTCATAGTCAATTGTGTCAAGTCAGTCATAGTCATAGTTGAACTACATTGCCTCTACGACTAGACATAGGCAAGGCCATTAGTCGATGTGCCCCTGAGGCATTAGGTCTATCTGTCTAGGTGTCTAACATCTCACACACATAAAATCACGACTCTTTGTACATATCAAAGTCAGTGGTCGCATCGAACTATGAGGTATCTATGTGTACAATGTAGGTAAGGCTATCAATCGATGAGCCCTTGAGGCCGCACTAGGTCAGTCCATTAGGGTTTATCACATTCACTATCAAACATGTTGCATATCATCAACTTAAGTACATATTTTCAGTTAGTTATGTCAGTTAAATTCTAGTCGAACTACGAGGTCTCTACATGTACAACATAGGAAAGGCTATCAATTGATGAGCCCCCGAGGCCGCACTAAGTTAGTCCTTTAGGGTATATCATCTCAAGTCATACACTATCAACACACACACACTCATAACAGTCAAGGTATCAAAACAAGTCATGCATGAACAAGGCAAACATCTCAAAACTGTCATCAAGTCAAAATCAAACACATTGTCAAAGTGATCAACGTATGTCTTAAGCAAGATATGTCTTTCTTGTCAAATAGACAACGTCAATTGTCATAGCCTCATGTATCTTGTTGCATCAATGACATCAGGCTCAACGTCTTATACAATATGTGTCTTTCTGAAACCAGGCTTTGTCATGCCTTACATAAATAGTCACCAAGTTGAAACCAGACTCAACATCTTATACGGTATGTGTCATCCCTCACATCGAGCTATCTCAAACATCAAACAATTACACAAGATCAAGTTTTGGAAAATACTTTTATTTGGCTTTTTGACTTTATATCTTATTTTGTCTTATCTTTTTATCGATTTGTGCATGATTCTGGTTACTAGCTTTCTCAAGGATGTCCCTTAAAGGATCTAGAGAAGCAAAGATGTCTCAGGACTCTTTTTCTTTGACAGTCGTCTATCAATTGTCTTTTAAAATTTGGATTTTGAGTCATGTTACTAGTTTCCTCAAGGATGTCCCATGACAAATTTATAGGAGCAATGACATCTCATGACCCGTCTTTTCTTTGTTTTCTATATGTGGTTTGTCTAGACAAAAAGACTGGGGCAATCTTGCCCTTAGTATGAGTTATGACACTCCTTGTCTGCGACTGTCTATTTTTCATAGGTGGATGACTTTGTACACTATGGTCTATCTCATATCATAGTGTGTACTATCCATTTATGTCAGTCCCACCCAATGATGATAAAATGCAAAGCTTAGTACATATATGGAAAAATATCAAAGATCATATGTCCTTTCAATCAACCTTCTTTGTTTCTTACTAACATTTTTGAAGTCGCCATGCTAACATTTCTCCGATCCAACATAATGATAGTCTTGTGACACAAAAAAAATAAAATTAGATAATCTGCATATGCATACATTCTATAAGAATTATGTAAATGGTGTCGTATGTCTATTTATAGTACATCATATAGTTATGTTGCATTTAAAATAAGTAGGAACATTAGACATCCCCATAACCATCTCATGTAGATATAATTGTATATATAACATTGCATCCCATTATCATAAAGTGCAATACATCCATCATCAATAGAGTCATCATAACATCATAAAGTGCATAAACACATCATAATGTAGGAACCATCATCCATAACATGTACATACACCATTTTGCTGCATAATCATATAGAAATAAATAACATCATAAATAGAACTGCATATCATATGAAAAGCCTCCAAAAATCATATATATATCACTAAAAATAACATGCGTCATAGTACCATGTCAGAATGTATCAATAAATAAAAATGAGCTCGCGGGTTCTATAACCAATGTACAATGTCTACAAACATGAAAAAGTCAATGAGTCCCACTACCGCTACTCCCATGTGGTGAATGAGGAGGAAACTGCCTCAGAGGTACTCTATGAGGTGGAAGGCCTATCATATGGACCTGTCCTCAGTGGTCCTACCACACCCTCTATGCTTTGTGTCCTAGTCTGACTCCTACTCAATGATCTCTAGCTACGTACATCAGAAAAGCTAGGAGCTCGTTTCTCAGCTAGCACCACTGACTCATCTAAATCCTTGTAATATGAAGCCCTCTCCACTACTCTAACTAGCTCACGAGTGAAACCATCAGATGATGTACCACTGCAAAGATGTCTAATCTCTGTAATCTACTGTGCTTTCTCCTGCCTCCGAGCTACTGCCTGGTCCCTCTCCATAAGAGCACTATCTCTCTCCATAAAAGCACTCTCTTTGTCTGCATGGCATCTCGCTCTGCAGTAACCACTCTTAGTCTCTCCTCCAATGACTCCCTAGCACTATCTCTAGGACCTCCTCATCTTGTCTCCCCTCTACTATCTTGTCCCAGATCTCTCTCTCCTGCTCCTCCATAGGTATCTCCTCCTCAACATAATCCTCTCCATAACCTGCTAGTATGCCAAGGGGATCAATGTTCATGTACTTTCTCTCGGCCTCCTCCTTTGCATTCTCCTCTATCCCAGCATCCCTATCAATCTCAACCTCTGCATGCTCCTCGACTACTGCCTCCTCAGCAAAAGGCTCTCCTCCAATCTCCACTCCACCCCCGAGGTCCAACATCGAAATATCCTCAGCCTCAGCCTCTCGGATGGGTGATAATCCACCTACCCGACCACCTCTCTGTCCTCTCTAACCTTGTCTCCCGCCTCTACCACCACTGCCGCCTCTACCATCATCACCACCATCTTGGCCTCTAACCTTGCCACCACCTCTACCTCTACATCACCCTCTTGGCCCTGTCCCTTGTCTCTCCACTGGTGTCATCTGATCTAGATCTGTGTATGGCACAGGACGATGTGCTTCCCACCATGTATCATATGCAATAGTAGTTCCAACTCCATTGCTCCACCCCTCCATCCCCACTGTAATAGTTGTAAATCCATAATATCCACCTCTGGAATAGAAACTGGTATCATAGGCCACCACCAAGGAACCTTTCTAGATGATCGAGCAAACTCTGCTCATCCTCTTGGCTCATCCTACACCTCACCAAACTGTCTTACACACGGTCTGTCAGATGTCCCTCTATGATATGAACACTAGAAAATGTCATCCCAATCAAGTATTGTTTCTACCGAGAGTAGGGTAAATACCCGTCCTCATCTGACCATTGCTCACAATTCATGAACGGTCTCCATGTGAACTGAACTGATGTGTCTAGTGCATGTCTCCAATATCTAGTATCCCCCACATGGCTTTGTGTGATGTTTCCCACATAGCAGAAAACATAAGGATATCTCACCTCTCGATCAATAGTAACTGGAGGACGAAACACAACAATACGTTCCCATGCCCAAACCATGAGAAGAGTAGTCCCACAGCTCATCGACTGTGCATCCCTATATGCTATATCATGTAAATGGAAGTAAAGCATAGCTAATAGACAAGGACCCCAAGCATATACAAGCTCTCTCTCTAGCATCCCAACTAGCATCTCCCCCCACCCAACAAGAAATCCATAACCCCGATGGTCAGGAAGAACTATCTCGGCAATCAATGAACATAATATACAGTCTATCCACTCATACCTAACTGCTAGCAACTGCCATCTAATCTCATAGTGCTCTATCCCTAAACGACAAATATCATCATATACATAATATCTGCTAATCTCACTAAAACCCCTATGGTATTGTACATCACTCTCTCTCCTATGATAGGTAATCTGAGGATCCTATACACATCCTCCAATGTGATAGTTGCCTCACCAATAGGAAAATGAAATGCTGAAGTCTCTGAATGCCACCTCTTGCATAGGGTAGTGAGCATACCTCTGTTTTCCCAAATAGTGGGCATGGTGCAAACATGATGATGTCTCCATAGCAAGCGTGTCTCTGCACTCACTAACCGATCTCTGAGCTCGAAGGTATCTAGTCGTGACTCCTGAGTATAGATAGCATCTAGAATAACTCACAAAAAGAATTCAAACAAGGTGTCAAACGTCAAATCGTGTCATTTTCTATCAGCAAGTTTTTTCTAACTTTTCCAGTCAAATGCGTCATTTTAAAAACATATGTGGTGCACATTTCATATGCGTCATTCTTAAAATCAGATGCGGTGCACAAACACACATGTGCCGAACAACCAAGCATATGTGTTTCATATTGCAAATGCGTCTCAAACCAAACAATTCAAACAACCAAGAAAATGCATGCAAATAACTACAAATGTGTTGCGCTTTTATTCCCTAATTAAAATGCAAATGCGGTTCATTTAATCAAATGTGTTTCATGAACCTACATGCGCCTATCCTATAGACATATGCGATGCATAAAATAAAATGCGGTACATTACATAACAAATGTCAAATGTGTATTTTACCTAAAATTCCTAAACAGACCTAAACATGATTTCATAGATGTGTCGTATTGCATGCAGATGTGTCGCATATGAACGCATATGCGTTGAACTTTCAAAGACCACATTTGCAAAATGACATTTGAATGCCTAAAACTACATGCAAAATAAAAATTCAAGAGATTGTTTCAAGGTACATATTGGGGGTCCCGCATTGGCTGGTTGTCAGAAGGTCCAAATCCGATATCCGTGATGGTGGGTGTATGGTATAAGAGACATTTCGCCGAGAGCTCAAAGCAAAATCTTTAATTCTTCAAGTCTAAGGGGTGCAAATGACTTGATTTTCACCCTAGTTCCTATTTATACCTAGGGTTAAACATGGAATTTCTTCAAACCTTGTCTATTGGCCGCATAAACTTCCAACTTCCATCAACCCGTACACGTCCCTAAAACTTCCAAATTCAATTCTATTAACTCCATAGAATTTATGACCATCAAATTGACTTATCGGGAATATTTCTTGATTTTTTTGAAAATTTTCAAAAAATTGTCAATTTTCCCGAGGGGGCATACCCTAACCTATTTCATACTGGGGAATGATTGGGGCATGTTTTAAACGATTTTCTTTGACACAACGCGATAAACCACATTGTATCAAAGAGGGGAAAACTGTAGACACTGAAAATTGGTATAGTCCTATGAGTACCACTTTCGACATAATCTTCTAATGTCCATGGTCATGATTAAATAATGTTAATTATTTAATTACTTTCTAAACACATCTTTCCTCTATTAATTAAATAACTTTAATTATTTGATTAATTCATTATGACCCTTATTCAACTCTAATTAATTAAATAAATCGTATATATTTAATTACGCCGCTAATTAATTAATTCCCTTTCTGAATTAAATAATTTACTATTTAATTTACCTCTTATCATATTTCAACTATAATTAAATATCTTCTCAAATTATTTAATTATTCAATTAACCTTTTGAGTCAATTAAATAAATTATTATTTATTTAATTAAATCATTTCAATTTTGAATGTTGAATTAAATTAACATTTAATTCATAATTAATTGTTTCTGTCACATTCTTCTATCGTCTAGTTAACTAATTATTCACTCGCCATCTGACTCGAGATCTATTTAAATCCGTCAGTTATCTTCAGATTCGATATCTGATCGTCTCTACGAAAAAGACTTTCTGTCACAACCAGTCAATTAACTAGTTCTAACTCATATGCATGAACATATTTATTAATTAAATATATTTATTTAATCAATTATTTCATGTGTGCATTCAAACAGATCATTCTCCAAGTTCTAACTTTATCATTTTCATTCAAAGTCTAACTCTTCTATTTTTGAAGACTTTCAACTGAAGATTAAATCATTTATTTAATCTTGAATTCTCATTCTTTCAATTTTCAAACAATTTTAACACCAGATTAAATTATTATTCTAATTTAATCTTTATCCCGGAGAATTTCCTAACTCACATTCTAACTGAGACAAAACTCACATTGCATGACATTCATCAATCTTGATCATTGATCTCTCTTTTGAATCTGAGTCGATCATTCGAAAACCAGCTTTCTATAAATTCACTAACCTTTGCCAGTATTCCTCCTCCTAGAATCAATACTTTTGGAAGAACTTAATCTTTGATAGTTTTCTTAGACATACATCAAGGCTATGCTTGCATACATACAGAAAACCTAAGGGTGAGAATACCAACACAGAAAAATAGATAAGGACAATCAAGATAATTCGAGGAAATGGATTAATATTCGGTGAGACTGTTCTATGTTTTCGCTTTAATTGATTTTTAGTTTATATATCCATTCTTTGTTGTTTGATTTAGATTTATGCATGTTAGATTAGATTTAACCATCTTATTGTGCAGCATTCATTTCATCTATGTTACAGTTTCTATATGTTTATAGTCAGAGCTTTGTGATTGTTTTCTTGAAGGTTCTAGCTTTTTATGTTTGCTTTGTTTGTTTGTTGTTTTTTCAAACAGCGAAGATGACGATTTGTTTATTATGGGTGAAAAATTTATTGTAGATTGCGATGATGGAGATAGGAGTTTTTTTTTTATTTTTGATTTTTATGATGTTGTTTTTGTTCTTTTCAGGGGACTAACCTAGGGCCTTGGGGGCTCATCAAAGATAAACCTTGCCTATGTTGTACATGCAGAGGCTCATAGTTCACTTGGTTTGAATATTTTTGACCTTTTCTATTTTTTGGCTAAGTTGAAATAAAGTATGATAAAAACCTAAGGGGACTGACCTAGGGTCTTAGGGTTGTTAAGTCTTTCCTATGTTGTACATGCAAGGACCACGTAGTTCAACCATTTGACTCAAAGCATAAACTTTTTTTTGGGTTAAACAACATCGATAACTTGGATTGATATTCCACTTCTATGTCTAGAGGATATGTTGTGGGAAATCTAGTTGAATTAGTTGTGGGGTTCAAGAAAATGTTTATATCTTAGAATGTTTTCAGTGAAGGAATAATCCAATGATGTTGTTTTGTTTTTTATTTTTTTGTTGTTTTTCTATGTTTTTTATTTTGTTGTTTTTGACCATGATAGGATGCACAAAGATCTAATCCATGACCAACTTTAGGAAGTTTCCCCCAGTTTGAGACAAGTCTACTTTACTAAGCTAATACCAAGCCATGGTTGGACATATGATTTATGGATTCCTTTTAACTCAAGGAATGTTTTATTTCTCTTTACTAATTTTCTTGCTTTTTGATTTTTTTTTTCTTTTCTATCTTTTTTATTTTTTTGGAGTTTTACCCTTTTTCTTGTGGTATTCTGACATGCTTCATGTGTAGAACTTCTTGAGGTGGTTGTTGTTCAGCAGTTTAGTTAAAGGTTCTCCTTCAGGAGTAGCCAACTATAGGCCCCAAAGTTGTAGCTTACTGTGATGAAAAATAGGCCTAACCAATTGGGTTCAAATTTACCTTTTCCATCTTGATTCAGTTGTACCTTCTAATTCTCCTTGAGGACCAAATCACCAATTTGAAAGTTTTTGTCTTTGATTTTCTTGTCATAGCTTTGTTTGAGCTAATTCTAATAAACCTACAAATGGTTTAACATGCTCAAACGCCTTTAATCTAGGAGCTCTAATTCATTTATCCTAGATACCATATATTCTTCATTGTTGATCATGCCTTTTAATGAGATTCACAATGAAGGGATTTCAACCTCGATAGGTAAGACAACCTCTTATCCATAGACCAAGGAAAATGGTGTAGCACATGTAGGTGTTTGGATGCTTGTTTGATAAGCCCATAGGGTGGGGTTTAGTTGCAAATCCCAATCACGACCAACTTCATTAATAGTCTTTTTGAGTATTTTTAATATGGTTTTATTAGAAGCCTCAGCCTGACCATTTCCTTGGGGGTAATACGACGTGGAAAATATATGTTGGATAGAAAATTGGGAGTAGAGTTCTTGGAAATCTTGATTTTTGAATGGGGTGCCATTGTCCATTACTATCATTTGGGGAATTCCATATCTACAAATCAGATAGTTCAAAATGAATTTTGATATCTTTTTTCCAGTGATATAGGTCAATGGAATTTTATCTATCCATTTAGTGAAATAAATTATTGTTGTGATAATGAACTTGTGTCCATTAGATGAAGTAGGTGAAATCTTACCTACCAGGTCTAATCCCCATTGTGAGAAAGGTCATGGTGTTGTGATGGATCTCAACTCCTTTGTTGGTGCATGAACTAGATCACTATGTTGTTGGCACTGATGACACTTTCTAGAATACTGCATGAATTCTTGTTCCATGGTGGGCCAATAATACCCTATTATAAGTAGTTTTTGGACTAGGTTAGGTCTGCTAGAGTGGGACCCGTGAACACCTTCTTGCACCTTTTGTAAGGTAATTTGTGCTTATTTTGCGTTAAGACATTAGAGTAGCTTACCAACTAGACTACAACAGTATAGGGTATCTCCTAGGATTGTAAAATGAGAAGGTGTACAGGTGAAGGTTTTATTTTGAGTGGTCATTAGGTCAAGTGGCATGATATTGTGCTGGATGTAGTCAAAAGTATCTTGGTACCATGGGGAGTTAGGACCAATAATAACACATATGAATTTTGATTATAGGATGTCGAATGTAGGTATGAGCAGTTTTTTGATGAGGAATTCATACTTAGGAACATTATGTGGAATATCAAGTAGTGAGCCTATTGTTGTCATTATATTGACAACTCTATTGTTGATTTAAGGAATTTTCTCAAAGGTTATTGTGAAAAATTATTCCTTGAATATATCCACAATCCTTCTATATGACATCAATTTTTCATCTTTTGTTTGGTATCAATTGTTCACCTATCTGATCACTAGCTGAGAATCTCCAAAGACCTATAACTTTTTTATTCTCCATTCTATAGGCATTTTGAGCCCTGTGACGAGAGATTCATATTCTAAGATATTATTCGTGCATGGAAAAGTGATCTTATATGCCTTGGGTACGTGTTATCTCCTTGTTGTGTGAGAAATAGAACACCTACTCAAAATCCATGCTAAGTATGGGACCCGTCAAAATATAGAATCCAATGGCCTGTCTGTTCTATCATTAAGACTCTCATCTGGGAAGTCCACTATGAGATGTTTGTGATCATCTATGGGTGCTTTGGCCAATTGGTCTACTATGATTTATCCCTTGATGGCTCTTCTATCCACATATTCTATATCAAACTCACTCAGGATCAATGCCCATTTGGCAATTTGACCTGTTAAGGATGCCTTTGCTAGTAAGTATTTGAGTGGATCTACCTTTGAAATCAACTTTACCTTCTTGTTTAAGATGTAGTGTCTCAACTTTTTTTTTGAAAATATGATTGAGAGACACACTCTTTCAATAGGAAAGTAATTTATTTCATAGCCAACCAATATTATGTTGATGTAGTATACTGTTCTTTCTTTATTGGTATCATCTAACTGGGCTAGGAGAGCTCCCAACGTTGCTTGTGTGGTAGACATGTAGAGAACCATTTCCTTGTTTAAGATAGGTAGCATGAGTACAGGAAGAGTAATTAGGTACTCCTTGACTTGTTGGAACTCTTGGTCACATCTCCCATCCCACTTGAAGCTAATATCCTTGTGTCGAAGGTGAGTGAAAGGGTGGCATTTTTTTTCCAATTGTGCGATAAATCGCTTGATGGACTACAACTTTCCTTGTAAACTCCTTAGTTGTTTCAGTGTTTTTTATGTAGGCATCTCTAGAATAGATTTTACTTTTGGAGGATCCACTTCAATTCCCCTTCTTGACACTATGTATCCTAACAACTTTCTGGATGTTACTTTGAACACACAGTTCTTAGGGTTGAGTCTCAAATTGTATTGTTCAAGCAGATCAAACACTTGCAATATTTGACAAGTGATCTTCCCTTTTGAAATTTTTTTCTAGAATATCATCCACATAATCTCTCCATCATAGTGTGTAGTATATAATGGAATATGGTTTTCATTTCTCTTTGATATGTTGCTCTTATGTTCTTTAGACCAAAAGGCATTACATTCTAGCAAAAGGTCCCCCAAGCACAAGTAAAGGTTATTTTGTGTTGATCATTTGGAGAGATATTTATCTGATTATATCCAAAGAAACCATCTATTAAGGAAAACATCTCATGCCCTATTGTGACATCCATGATCATGTTGATACTTGACAATGGAAAGTCATCCTTTGGACAGGCTTTGATCAGATCTCTGAAATCTATGTAGATCCTTATGCCCCTAGTAGGCTTTGACATAGGTACTAGATTTTATATCCACTGTGGATAATTGATGGGTCTGATAAAACCCACATCTAGTAGTTTATTTATCTCTACCTTTACTAGTAATACTATTTGAGGATGCATTTTTCTAAGTTTTTTCTTGATAGGCTTTTCTCTAGGGACTACAACTAAATGATGTACCACTAATGTCCAATCTAGTCCAGACATGTTAGCATAGGTCCAGGAAAAATTTACCTTTATGTCATTGATGAATGTTGTGAACATTGCTTTCTCTTCAGGATCAAGTGATGTCATGTGGTATGTTATTTTTGGATTCTATGTGGTGCCAACATTTATGGACTCTACTTCCTCTACTAGGAGCGTTGATCTTTCTTGGTACTCAGATATGGGGAGATTGAACCCTCCATCCTCGGGTGCCTCTAAGAGGTTTTCACCTTTGGATACATCCTTTATTTTCTTCTTTTATCAATTTGATAGAGCCACAATATTGTTTTCTCTAGGGGACCTCGTGCTTATTTTTATGTTTTCTCTTTAATTTTGCAACTACAAGGTTCAATTTCTCCACCAAAGTATGCATCCTGTTCGAGCTCCATGATGAACCCTACTTTGTGATATCCTGTTGGTATTTCTATTCAAAGTGCCATGAACTCCATGATTGCCTCATTGTTTTGGAATTGATCCAAAACAAGTGTCTATTGTTGTTGGTACCAATCTATCAATTTTGGGTAACATAGTGGGAGGCTATCATCTTGGTTTTCAAAGCTTACAAAGGTTGGTGAAATGGTTACTATGGCTTTGGTATCTTTTTCCCACTGGATGTCTAGGTCATTATTACTTGAAGTAGGGGAACTATATCCAATGAAAAATGAAGGGGAGTCCCATTCATATTCATTAGAGTTCATTTCAGACTAATAATAGATATTGGGGATGGTTTCGATAAACTGGAGAGGGAACCTATCAATTCTAAAGTTTTAGAATAATTCTTCGATGGGTAAGTCATTGTCCATGATATGGTATATATCTAGTGCCTTAACACTAGAAAAAATTTCTTGTTTTTTAAAAGAGGTTCATCCGGTTTTTGGAGTAACCATATTTTTTGGCTCATAACCTAGCCCCATATTTTTCTTCATTTGTTCCACTACAATAGGCTCCCACCTACCTTTTTTGTGTAGCCTGAGGCCATCCATTCCACTATATCCCATTTGTTTAACTAGTTGGTAGCCTTTATTGTTAAGTTCTATTAGAAGGGTTTGTTATTGTTCTAGCTCTTCTTGGTCCTCTTTGTAAATCATGGATGAGAAGCCCACTTTGAATATCTCTCCATCTTTCATGTCTCCCCACTTAGTAAAAATCATGGGTTTGGCTATCATTTTCACTGTCTAGGCAGGCTTGATTTCTTTCAAGCCTCCATAGATTTCTTTTATGTCTCCCCACTTAGTAAAAATGTAAACCTTGGTATGTTAGAATTAATAAACAATGAATCTCTTGTTGTTGTAAAACTCATGTACAATTTTATTATTATTATGATATTCTTATATATATATATATATATATATATATATAGTACTTTGCATGGTACTCAAATTATGCAAGAAATTTGTGGTATTAATATGCCACCTAAAACAATCAAAGATTTTATAGCAGGTTTATTTTGTGAACCCTCTAATGGAAACTTATTTTATTTAAATGCATGTATTTCTAGACAATGCAATAGATGTGGTAACTTTTCATTGTTAAAAGAATATATGCATGAAATTAGTTTACATGAATTTGGACAACAATTAGTGGATGTTAAAAAATTTAAAAATGTTGAATATTCTTTAAAATATGGAAAAATTGGAAAACATTTTGCGTTAATTGTGGAAAAAATTAGTGTGCATGCTTTTATTAAAGAATTTAAAGATAATATTGTACCTAAATATGTAAAACACTCTCAATTTTCTCATTGGCTTGATGATCGATTTCATACATGTAAAAACACATTCCCAATTGGAACTATATTGTTAGTTGTTGATTTTGCTAAAAAATATACTCTTTCTCCACAAGAAGAAATGTAATCACAATATTATAATTCAATGCAAGTAGCCATATTTGTTTGTATTGTATATATACATACAGTTGATAGTTGAGAATATAATAGAACTTTTTTGAGAGAGTGCCATTTTTATGTAAGTGCTAATCGATTACAATCATCTGAGTTTTTTCAATATTGTTTTGATATATTTTATAAAAATTTAAAAGAGAAGAATTCAAATGAGAGAACATCTCATATGGTCAAATAATTGCATGGGTCAATTCAAGAATGCTATAATTTTTTTTTGGTTATGTAGAGTTCATAAGGAAAATAATATCCAACACATGTGGAGATTTTTTGAAGCTAGACATGGTAAAGGAGAACATGATGGAGTAGGTGCATGTGTGAAAAGAGCTCTTGCTAGAGACAAACTAAAATTTGAGGATGCATCAAAATTCAGAGATGCACATGCAATTATTGATTGGTGCAATACCAAATTATCTACAAGAACAAGTGAGAGCTCAACAATTTGATGCTTCTTTTGGTTAGTTGAAGAAAATGATATTGTTACTCGACAAGATTGTGAAACAATTAATGGATCTACAAAATGGCATTCATTTAAGAGTATGAATGCAAACACATGGACAATATGGACAAGGGAGCTTGCATGTGTTTTTGTAAATTTTGTATTGTAGGTGATTGAGAGGCATGTGAAAATATAGAATAGGTCAAAGAATGGAAACAAATATCCTTAACACCTACATCGACACATGATTAACATGGAAAGATAATTGAAGATAATCAAGTGTTTGAATCCTATGATTATGATCATGTTTAGAACCTTGTACAAAAAGGTACATTAAATTGAATTGAATTTTATATGTATACATATTTCTATGTAATGAAATAGATGTCACTCTTTATTGAATTATTTTTTTTGCAGGACATGTGTATGTTTTTTTTGCACCTAAGGGGAATGAAGAGGAGAGAGAGTATTGCTTGGCTATATGTATTGGGAGAAAACATAACTTGATACATCCTAGAGTGGATGATGAAAATTTTGAGTATCCAACTGGTTCTTTGGTTGTTGTTGGCACCTAGCTTCGAAAATATCTAATAAGAAAGAATGGCTTGCTTGCATTTGAATACTATGAAAGGCACAAGAAGATTATACATTACTCACATTTAATTTTGGAAACCAATATAAAAATAGTTAGAAATCAAGGGAGGCATACTAATAAAGTGTTATGGATAGTTTCAATAGATGATCATGAGACAATCATAGATGCATTACAAAAAAGAAAGGATGCAAATAGTACAACAGAGTAAATAAATATAGGTAATTATATATAGTTATATATATGTATAATCTATATTCTATATCTATAGTTAAAAAAATTAATCACATATACAAGTTTATATATATGTTAGTCTTTAGTCATTTCTTAATGATAGTTTTAAATCATTTTTTTATTTCAGGTCTCCCAAAACTAGATGCATTACAAAAAGGAGAGGACATGCATATATATTACAATGAAATTCAAATCTAGAGATAGGTAAATATATATAGTTCTAGATAATTTTAGTTGATTATTTATATTAGGACCCATTAAGCCATCCTCTTATCTACCCTTAATCCATCCTCTTGAATCCCCTTAAGTCACTCTCTTAATTCCCCTTAAGCCATTCTCTTAGGACCCCTTAAGCCATTCTTGTAGGGCCCCTTAAGCCATCCTCTTATCTACCCTTAATCCATCATATTGCATCTCTTTAAGTCACTCTCTTAACTCACCTTAAGTCATCCTCTTAGTACCCCTTAATCCATATCCTCGTATATCTACCCTTAATCCATCCTCTTGCATCCCCTTAAGTCACTCTCTATACTCCCTTTAATCCATCCTCTTAGGACTCCTTAATCCATATACTTGTATCTACATTTAATTCATCCTCTTGCATCGCCATAAGTCACCCTCTTAATTCCCCTTAAGCCATTCTCTTAGGACCCCTTAAGCCATCCTCTTAAGACTCGTTAAGACATGTCCTCTTATCTACCCCTAATCCATCCTCTTACATCCCTTATGATTTAGGTCCTAGGGTTAACAAATTAGGATTCATATCCTAGGCTTCAGGTTCTAGGGTTAAGGGTTTAAGATTCATATCCTAGGGCTCATGAGATGCTTAGAATAATAAATCTATATGGGTTAAGGGTTTAGGATTCATATCCTAAGCTTCAGGTCCTAGGTTTAAGGGTTTAAGATTCATATCCTAGGGTTCATGATTTGCTTAGAATAACAAATCTATATGGGTTAAGGGTTTACAATTCATCTTCTAAGCTTTAGGTCCTATGGTTAAGGGTTTAGGGTTCATATCTTATGGTTCATGAGATGTGTAGAATAACAACTATATATGGGTTAAGGGTTTACAGTTCATCTCCTAGGCTTTAGTTCCAATGGTTAAGGGTTTAACATTCATATCCTAGAGTTCATGAGATGCTTAGAATAAAAAATCTATATGGGTTAAGGGTTTATGGTTCATCTCCTAGCCTTTAGGTCCTAGGTTTAAGGATTTAAGATTCATATCCTAGGGTTCATGAGATGCTTATAATAACAAATATATGCTTTAAGAGTTTACGGTTCATCTCCTCATCATCCTATTAACTCCCCTTAAGAAAATATCTTAGGAACCCTTCATAAATATCCTCTTAGGTCCCCTTAATCCATCCTATGGAAAACATCACTTGAATTTGTAATAAATTTATAGGATCCAATTTTCTAACTTTTAGTATATATTGTTCTTTTCTCGCATGAATTATTTAGTTAAATAACTCATAAAAAATATAGTTTTTGATTAGAGGTAAAATAGGTTTTGAAGGGGCCCCAAAACCCTTAACAAAAAAGAATGCTACTTCAAAAGAAAAGCATGAAAATCAGCAAGCAGCCAACAAGCAGCAAACCAAAAGCAAAACAATTGCCAAAAAAGAGGAGCAAGAACAACTACAAATTCTTTAAAATATCAGCTGCCTCCATATCAGTATCGATAATATTCTGATGCGCTTCCATCACCTTAGTGATCTCCTTGTTAGGAATCCCAACATTCATCTTAGTTTTATTACGATTCCTAGTACATGGACCCTTATCACTTACCTCTTTAATCAAAACACTAGGCCGACCAACAACATTACCAACAACATCCTTTCCACCTGACACTTCCTCCATCCAGTGCCTCAACTTTTCATTGAGGATGGTAAAATCCTTAGCTTCATTTTTCATGATAGACTTGTTAACATCCACAACCTTGTCCAATTTCAAATGATCTCGTTCCAATTTCTCTTCAAGAGCCACAATCCTCATTTCAAAAACTTGTTTTAGTTTCAACACCTCATCAATAACAATTTTTAAAGGATCAAAAATATGATTGATTTGAACCTACAAAGAAGGTGTTAGAGTAATCATGCATTAGCTAATAATTAATTACTCTTTAATTGGTTATTAGTCTAATTTATTCTCATGCACTTAAGCTAAACTTGGGAGTTCTTTATTTAGTTAACTCAAGTGAGCTATTACTAGATCTTTATGTCTCATCTCATGTGATGTTGACACTTGTCACGATCTAATCCCTTTCTTATTTAGGGTTTTTCTCTTATAAGCACTCAACCCTCATTGTAATTATCTCGAGCTTTCGTATCTTTTTGAGTCTCTTGCTTTTGTAGCTTTTTCTTATTGAGGAATATTGTATATATTGTTTGCAGATCTCTTGCATGGAAGGTTTATGTGTTTGTTGTTTGATCCTATGGCTCATGGTTTTGTGCTTGTTTCACAATTCTAAAATGGTATCAAAGCATTGATTTAGTGAACCCATTTTTGAGTTATGAGGTTTTTTTCTTCAACAAGGGTTGCAAGCTTAAGATCTAAATCCCCTTTGTTTTTTTGAAAATTTTGGAGGTAGGAATTTTTTAGGTGCATTTGACACAAAAAGGACATCATCGTTAGATTCAAAATCGTTGAGAAAGTAATAATTTCCTTTTGTTTCTCTTGTTTTGGGTTCTTGATGCCAGATTTGGGAGGGTTTGAAGCAGTTACTTTTTCTTTGGAACTAGGGGAAGTCATGATTTCAAAACATTTTGGTGTGAAATGGACCTTTTCGTTGTGTTTGGGAGGTTGTTTACACGAATATTGACTATAAATTTATCCAATTTGGCTGTTGGGAGCTTCTAAGGAAAAAAAATGTCTGAGGGGTCATATGGTTTTTGTACGACCCCTGCACACAAATTGAAAAAATAAATAAATACGCTAAGAATTTTTTATTTTTTATTTTTTTGGGTTTTAAAAAAAATTAAAATCAAAATCAAAAAGTTTATTTTAAAAAGTCTAGGGAGTTTTTTTTGTAGGGCGCAGATTTTTATTTGGGTGCTTTAATTTGGGGGGTACCCGCAGTACTTGCCATCACAGGTTGCAAGCCCCACCACTTTCTCCAACAAGGTTTCTAATCCACCAGCAACATCCTAAACCAGCTGACGGATCCTTTTTACCATTGTCAGTATCTTTTTTATTTCTTGGATGTCAACCTTCTTCCGGCGAGGTGATGATTTTTTCAATGTGGAGAATCTTTTTAAGAATATTCTGTCATCACACCATTTTCTAGTAATCAAGTTTTTTCTAGGGCTCAGATTTTTTTCCCATCGAATAGGGAACATTTGTAGAATAGTCTATTGACATCAATGGTACAGATGACTATACAGGCCCATTTAACCCCCCTTTGTGCCCTAAAGGGGGTGTTTTTTTTATTTTCATTGTAACTTGGGCATGCGATGCCATTTTTTGAGAAACAAGATATTATTAGAAAGCTGGTTCTGCCAAATTTCTAGTGGTGTGGGTCTTATTTCTTTATTTTTCTACTAGTGCATTCTACAATCTATTGAATTTAGAGGAGCCATTTTCAATCCCAAGCTCATAACTTTTGACCAATTTCTCCATTTTTCATGATTCCAATAGCGTTGGAACCGTCTCTCAAAGCTCTTCAGTTCTATCCATGCAATTTTTAGATATTTTTCTCCAAGTACATTGTATTCATTTTTTTTTTTTGCACACTCCGGTGAATTACTTGGATGTTTTAGCTATTGGAAACTTTTTGTTTTTGTGGGATGACTCATTTTTTGTTGTTTTATATGTATTTCTAGTATTCTATCATATTTGAGCATTGTAGACATCTTTTTCATGCACATTATTATTTTGTAGATGCACTAAGATAAATTGTCAATTTGGTGTATATTGTTTTAGGGATTTTACACATCTTATTGTGCCTTTTGTATTCACACTATGATATAAAGTGTCATGGGGGGTTGATGTTTGCCTTTGGTTTTCCATCACACCTTTGTCAAGTGAGTGTCCCTTCCATGAAAACGGTGAATCACAATGATTCTTTCCTCATGCATGTGTGCCTCAAGGCATGTGCAAGATCCTGGGGCTCCAAAAAGTGGCAATGAGGAAAAAAATGTGTTTTAAACACACCAAAATCACAAAAAAGAAGTGTTGAATTTTTGTATGGGTTGGTTACAATATCCATTTTGGTTTGGTAATACCAAATTGAAATGGATATCCATTTATAATGGATATCCATTTTATTTTCCAAAAGGAATATCCGTTTGGAAAGCGAGAACCCATTTTTTTGAAAAAAAAGGATATTTGTTTACAGGCATTGGAAAGGTGATTGAGATATATATGCAATGGAATAGGTGGTATTTCTATATTGTACACAAAAAAATAATTATAATAATTTGAACTTCATATTTCATTTTTGAAACATCAAATGCTCACTACTTTCACAAGAAAAGTCTTTTTTTCATGATTTTTTTGTAACACTCATCTCAATAATGAAATATTTATATTTTTTATAGCAAGGATATGATCAAATCTTCATAAATCATCATATATTTCTATCCCTTTCTATACCTCTCTATATATCACTATGTCTCCTCTTAAGCTCTAGACCTATCCCTCCATTATTTCTTCTCTCTTTGTCCCTATTTATACCTATCTTTCTCACTCCCTCTCCTTGACCTTTAGACCTATCTCTCTACCTCTCTCTCCATCCTTCCTTCCTTCTCTCTCTCACTCCCTCTCTCTGAGGTCCCTCCCACTCTCTCTCCCTCTCCCTCTCCCTCTCCCTCTCCCTCTCCATCTCCTCTCACTATCCATCTCCCCCCCCTCTCTCTCCCTCCCTCCCTTTGAAGTATCTTTTCCTCTTAAGTCTCTCTCCCTCTTAGGTCTCTCTCTCAAGTCTCTCCCACTCCCTATCTCTCTCAATGTATCACTCACACGCGGACTCTCTCCCTCTTAGGTCTCTCTCTCCCTCTCTCCCTCTCAAGTATATATCCCTCTCCCTCCCTTTATCTCCCTCTCTCCCTCTCAAGTCTCTCTCTCCCCCTCCCTATATCTCTCTCCCTCTCAAGTATCTCTCTCTCTCAGGTCTCTCTTTCTAGTCCCTACTACTCCCTCTCCATCTTCATCTCCCTCTCTCCCTCTCAAGTCTCTCTCTCCCCCTCCTTATATCTCTCTCCCTCTCTCCCTCTCAAGTATCTCTCTCTCTCTCAGGTCTCTCTTTCTAGTCCCTACTACTGCCTCTCCATCTCCATCTCCCTCTCTCCCTCTCTCTCCATCCCTTTGAACTCTCTCTCTCTCTCTCCCTCTCAAGTCTCTCTTTCTAGTCCCTTCCACTCCCTCTCCATATCCATCTCACTCTCCATATCCCTCTCTCCCTCTCTCTCCATCCCTCTGAAATCTCTCTCTCTCTCTCCATCTCCATCTCC
Organism: Sequoiadendron giganteum; assembly: GCA_007115665.2. Taxonomy (NCBI): domain Eukaryota; kingdom Viridiplantae; phylum Streptophyta; class Pinopsida; order Cupressales; family Cupressaceae; genus Sequoiadendron; species Sequoiadendron giganteum. Next base: position 430,334,094 of record CM021102.1, on the reverse strand, counting down.
ATCCCCATCTCCATCTCACTCTCCATCTCCCTCTCTCCCTCTCTCTCCATCCCTCTGAAATCTCTCTCTCTCTCAATCTCCATCTCCATATCCATCTCCATCTCACTCTCCATCGCCCTCTCTCCCTCTCTCTCTCTCCATCCCTCTAAACTCTCTCTCTCTCTCCATCTCCATCTCCATCTCCATCTCAGGTCTCTCTCTCCCATTCTTTCTCTCCTCTCTCCCTCACAAGTCCCTCTTCCACTCCCTCCCTCCCTCCCTCCCTCCCTCTCTCTTAGGTACCTCCCACTCCCTCTCCCTCTCCATAACCCTCTCACTCTTCATCTCCTTCTCTCCCTCTCTCTCTCCCCCTCCCTTTGAAAATTCTCTCCTCCTTAAGTCTCTCTTTCTTAGATCTCTTCCACTCCCTCTTAGGTCTCTTTCTCAGGTCTCTCCCACTCCCTCCTTATCTCTCTCTTTCTCTCCCTCTCTCACTTCCTCTCCCTCTCTCTTTCTCTCTCTCAAGTCTCTCACACTCCCTCTCTCTCTCTTAGTAACACTCAACATCTCCCTCTAAGGTATCTCTCTCCCACTCTCTCTCTCTCTCTCACACACACACTCTATTTCTTCATCTCCCTCTTAGGAATCTCTCTCCCACTATCTCTCCCTCTCTCCTTCCCTCTCTCACCAAATCAATTTACTTCTGAGGGGGAGAGAGAGAGAATTGAGATGGAGAGATAGATAGAGGGAGAGGGAGACAAACTTGAGAGGGAGAGAGGGAGGGAGAGGGAGAGAGAGAGGGAGAGAGAGGGGAGAGAGAGAGAGAGTTATCTAGTTAGGGTGGGAAGGAGATACCTCAAAGAGAGTGATTTATCTAGTTAGGGTGGGAAGAAGATTGCTGAGAGAGAGACCTGAGAGGGAGGTGGAAAGTGAGTGAGTGAGAGTGAGAGATAGAGAGAGGGGAAGTGGGAAACCTAAGAGGGAGAGAGAGGGAGATAGGGGGATATAAAGTGAGAGTGAGAGGTAGATGGAGAGGGAGAGAGAGGAGAGGGAGTGGGAGGGAGTGAGGACCAGATAGAGAGAGAGGAGGAGGAGGGAGGAGGAGGGCTGATAGAGAGACAGAGAGAGAGAGGGAGGGAGATGGAGATTGTGAGTGTGAGTAAGAGAGAGCAAGAGAGAGGTATATGGAGAGGGAGAGAGATAGAGGAGGGAGAGGGAGAGAAAGGGAGAGAGAGATAGAGGGAGGGAGAGGGAGAGAGAGAGAGAGATAAATAGAGAAAAAGAGAGTGAGTGAGTGAGTGATAAAGATATATAGAGAGAGAGGGAGAGATAAAATTGAGAGGGAGAGAGGGAGAGAGAGAGATATAAGTAGAGAGAGGGAGAGATACATGAGAGGGAGAGAGGGAGAGAAAGAGACTTTAGAGTTTGAGTGTGTGGGAGAGACCTAAGAGGGAGTGAGAGAGACCTAAGAGAGAGATGGAGAGAGGGATATGGAGAGGGAGAGAGAGGGAGAGGGAGAGGGAGAGAGAGAGATAGAGAGAGGGAGAGGGAGAGAGGGAGATAGATAGATAGGAGGGAGAGGGAGAGAGGAGGGTGAGAGGGTGAGAAAGAGACTTGAGAGTGTGAGTCTATGAGAGAGAGAGAGAGGAGAGGGAGTGGGAGAGACCTAAGAGAGATACTTGCGAGGGAGTGGGAGAGACCTAATAGAGAGCTAGAGACTTCAAAGAGAGGGAGAGAGAGAGAGAGAGAGAGAGAGATGATAGAGTGAGAGAGAGATGGAGAGAGAGAGAGATCGGAGGAAGTGGGAGATAGAGATATAGAGAGAGGGAGAGAGAGACTTAAGAGGGAGAGAGGGAGATAGAGAGATAGGAGGGAGAGGGTGAGAAGCATGAGAGGGAGAGAGGGAGAGAAAGAGACTTGAGAGTGTGAGTGTGTGTGAGAGAGAGGGAGAGACCTGAGAGAGAGAGAGAGAGACCTAAGAGGGAGTGTGAGAGACCTAAGAGAGAGATAGATACTTCAAAGAGAGGGAGAGAGGGATAGGGAGTGGGATGGACCTAAGAGAGAGAGGGAGGGAGAGAGAGATACAGAGATAGATACAGAGAAAGATAGACAGAGACAAACAGACTAGAGAGGGAGAGAGGGAATGAGAGACGGAGAGAGAGAGTGGGTGAGAGACTTGAGAGAGAGGGGGGTGAAGTGGGAGAGAGAGATATAGAGATAGAGAGACTTGAGAGGGAGAGAGGGAGATAGAGAGATAGAAGGAGGGAGAGGGAGAGAGGGACGAAGAGAGGGAGAAAAAGGGACTTGAGAGTGTGAGTGAGAGATAGAGAGAGGAGAGAGAGTTGGAGGAACCTAAGAGGGAGTGGGAGATACCTAAGAGAGAGATGGAGACTTCAAAGAGAGGGAGAGAGAGAGAAAGGGAGAGATGGATATGGAGAGCGAGTGTGAAAGATATAGAGAGAGATAGAGAGAGAGAGAGAGTGACTTGAGATGGAGAGAGGGAGAGAGAGACCTGAGAGGGAGATGAAGAGAGATAGTGTCTGTGTATGTGTGAGAGAGAGAGAGACCTAAGAGGGAGAGATGGAATGAGAGAGGGAGAGAGAGAGTGGGAGAGAGAGACCTGGGAGAGAGAGTGGGGGGAGTGGGAGATAGAGAGATAGAAAGAGGGAGAGATGGAGATAAAGAGATAGGAGGGAGAGGGAGAGAGACATGAAAGGGAGAGAGGGAGGGAGAGAGGGAGATAAATATACTTGAGAGTGTGAGTGTGTGAGAGAGAGGGAGGGAGAGAGGGAGATAAATATACTTGAGAGTGTGAGTGTGTGAGAGAGAGGAGAGAGAGAGAGAGAGACCTACAAGGGAGTGGGAGAGACCTAAGAGAGAGGTAGAGACTTCAATGAGAGGGAGAAAGAGAAAGAGAGAGAGGGAGAGAGGGATATGGAGAGGGAGAGGGAGTGGGAGATACCTAAGAGTGAGAGAGGGAGAGTGTGTGACTTGAGATGGAGAGAGGGAAGGAGAGAGAGAGAGAGAGAGAGAGATACTTGAGAGGGAGAGAGAGACCTACGAGGGAGATGGAGAGTGTAAGAGAGAGAATGAGAGAGAGACATGAGAGAAGAGAGAGGGAGTGGGAGAGACCCCAGAGAAAGAAAGAGAGAGAGGGGGAGAGAGAGAGAGGAGGGAGTGGGAGAGACTTGAGAGAGAGAGAGATGGAGTGGGAGGGACCCGGGAGTGAGAGAGGGAGTGGGGTAGAGAGAGATGATACACTAAGAGAGAAGGAGAGAGGGATAGATAGTGGGAGAGAGAGAACAGAGATTGTGAGAGAGAGTGGGGGGAGTGGTAGATAAAGAGATAGAGAGGGATATTGAGAGATAGGAGGGAGAGGGAGAGAGGGAGAGAAAGAGACTTGAGAGTGTGAGAGAGAGAGGAGAGCGAGAGAGAGAGTGGGAGAGACCTAAGAGAGAGATAGAGACTTTCAAAGAGAGGGAAGGAGGGAGGCAGAGAGGGATATGGAGAGGGAGAGGGAGTGGGAGGGACCTAAGATCAAGGGATTAGGAGAGAGAGAGAGAGAGATATTTGAGATGGAGAGAGGGAAGGAGAGGGATAGATCAAGTGGGAGAGAGACCTAAGAGGGAGATGATGAGAGAGATAGTGTGTGTGAGAGAGAGAGAGAGAGAGTTGAGAGGGATATGGAGAGTGTGAGTAAGAGAGAGAGTGAGAGAGAGATACATGAGAGAAAGGGAGTAGGAGAGACCTGAGAGAGAGGGGGAGAGAGAGGAAGGAGTGGGAGAGACTTGCGAGAGAGAGAGAGAGAGGAGAGAGAGTGGGGTAGAGAGAGAACTGAGATGGATATGGAGTGTGTGTGTGAGAGAGAGAGAGAGATACCTAAAAGGGAGAGAGACTTCTGAGGGATGGAGAGAGAGAGATGGAGATGGAGAGTGAGAGGGAGAGAAAATGAGAGGGAGGTGTAGGGACCAGAGAGAGAGAGACTTGAGAGGGAGAGAGGGAGATAGAGGGAGGGAGATGGAGAGAGACTTGAGAGGGAGAGAGGGAGAGAGTGGGAGATAGAGAGAATTGAGAGGGAGAGAGTGTGAGTGTGAGTGAGATATTAAGAGAGAGAGGGATTGGGAGAGAACAAAGAGAGAGAGGAAGTGGGAGAGACCTGAGAGAGAGAGAGACTTAAGAGGGAGAGAGGGAGTTGGAGAGACCTGAGAGAGAAACTTAAAAGGGAGAGAGAATTAAGAGGAAGAGATACTTCAAATGGAGAGAGAGAGAGAGAGGGAGAGGGGAGATGGAGAGTTAGAGGGAGAGGGAGAGGGAGAGGGAGTGAGAGGGACCTGAGAGAGGGGGGGAGGGAGGGAGGGAGAGAGAGAGGTAGAAAGATAGGTCTAGAGCTCAAGGAGAGAGAGTGAGAAAGATAGGTATAAATAGGGACAAAGAGATAAGAAAGGAGGGAGGGATAGGTCTAAAGCTTAAGGGGAGACAGTGTGATATATAGAGAGGTAGAGAAAGGGACTAAGAGATAAGATGATTTATGAAGATTTTTTCATCTCTTTACTACAAAAAATATAAATATTTCATTATGCATTACGTTTTCTGAAGTTTCAAGTATTTTGAGATGAGTGTTACAAAAAATCATTAAAAGGAGACTTTGCATGCGAAAGTAATGAGCATTTGATGTTTCAAAAATGAAATATGAGGTTCAAATGATTATAATTATTTTTTTATGTAGAATATATAAACACCACCTATTCCATTGTGTAGATTTCTCAATCACCTTTCCAATGCCTATAAAAAGTTGAAATTTTGATTAAATAACGCAAAAGTTATGCCAATTTTACTAAAGAGGGTTTTTAGGTCTTCAAAATGGATATCCATTTTGATTTTCATAATGGATATCCATTTCAAAAAAATATCCATTTTGTTTTTCAAAATAGATATCCATTTTATTTTTCAAAACAATGGGCTCTCACTGTCTGAAATGGATATTCGTTTTGGAACAAATATCTATTTTGAAATAGATATTCATTTTGTCTAACAAAATTTGCAGCCTTGGGATTTCCCTCGGGTTTGGCTTGGTTTTTGGCTTGGGTTTGCCTAACCTGGAAAGTCAACCCAAAAAACATTTTTTGAAAATTTTCTTAGTTTTTTGAATTTCAACCTTGTGGCTGACGACTTTTTTTTAATCTGAATTTCATCAAACAAAAAGGGTTTATAGAAAAAATTGTCAGCTTTTCACCAATAGAAGTTTTTCCTTATTTTGAATTTAATAAATAATTATTATTGATTTTCTACAAACATTAAGTCTAAAGTCCTGATTGATAGGTTGATTGAAAAAATTCTATAACTTTCGAAGTACTTAACATTTTTCGAACCTACAAGATGCACCACAATCTATTCTTCACATAGTATAGGATAAAATATAAAAATTGAATTTCATAAATTTTTGACCAAGTTATGGTGGTCAGACATAGACATTTTAATAATTTTGAAAAGTTCTAATAAAAAAATCATAACTAATTATTTACATGGAAAAAAATTACAAATTTTTTTTTTGCACATCCGAGCATGTTTCCTCTACTTATATTGAAAGATTAAAAAATAATATATTATTTTTTTCTTGTACTTAGGGTGGTCAAACATATACCCGCTTTTTATCTTCTTTTTTTTCTAAAAATTTAGTACCATTGCATTGAAATTTCAAATTTTCTCAAAACAAATTTACATTTTTCCAAAAAAAGACTAGTACCCTAGAAACTAAATTTGATTTGCTACAAATTTTTTTGTTACATATTTTTAAAATTATGTTAATAACCTATTCAATTTTTTATGTCAAGTTGCCTAACTCTGATTTTCTAAATTTTCATCGCCACTAAGAGGCCTAGTTTGGACCCCCATGATCATGCATAGACCCCTCAGTTTGCACACCTTTTTATTTGCAGGTTGTTTTTCCTACATGTACTTCTTGGTTTCAAACACTTTGAGTGTTCTTGTCTTGGCTCTCCCTTTCCAGCATTATGGGGGGGTTTCTACTATTGGTGCTAATGCTTCCTTGGTTTCTTATTTGAGTGATCTACGTATCTAGTTCTTGTTCCTATGTACTTTCAGATGTAGCGTACATCAGCGGTTGGTGACATGCATTCATGAATATCAATCATTTACCATATGGACACTCTTGCATTCCTATTTTTGGAGGTGACCTTCAATTTTCATTTGATCAGAGACTACTGCGTACCTATATTTTCATTTTCCATCTTGCAAGTTGAGTAGTGTCATTTTTGGTCACTCATACAAATTCATTTACCATTTGTATCTTCGAGTTCCATATTTTTTCCTTTATTTTCCATCTTATTTGAGTAGTGTTATTGGGGACACTCATGTAGATTATTGTCTCTCTTGTGATCAGTATCCTTTTGACTAGTTGGTACCTGTATTGTTGACTTGCATCTTGCATGTTGAGTAGTGTTGTTGGGGTCACTCATGCAAATTCATGTACCACCTATATCTTTGACTTCCAGATGTTTTCCTTTTTTCCATCTAATTCGAGTAGTGTCATTTGGGGAACTCATGTAGTATAATCTCCTTGATCTTGATATTTGTATCTTTGATTTCCAAATATTTTACCTTTTTTTTCCATCTGATTCGAGTAGTGCCATTGGGGCACTCATACAAATTATTGTTATCTTGATTTTGCTCATCATTTGTTTCAGAGGAGGTTCTTTATTTTAGCACAATATGAGTCTTCATTCGACAACAGTCTATAGCTTCTTCATGCTTCTATGATGTCCTACATGTTCCTATTTTCTAGGACATTGTCTTGTTTGGGGGATTCTTTACTCCTTCACTTGGCATTCATCTCTTTTTGGAGTGGAGTTTTTCCCGTGAGGTTTTCTCTATTTCTCTATATTATAGAGATCTTCTGTTTGTAAATGGGTACCTTACATGGCTTTGTTTCCCAAGACCCATCATGCATTATTTTTAGGGTTTTTAGCTACTCCCTAAGTTCATCTTAAGGGGGTGTTAGAGTAATCATGCATTAGCTAATAATTAATTACTCTTTAATTGATTATTAGTCTAATTTATTCGCATGCATTTAAGCTATCTTAGGAGTTATTTATTCAATTAACTGAAGTGATCTATTATTAGATCATTACGTCTCATCTCATTTGATGTTGACACTTCTCATGATCCGATCCCTTTCTCATTTAGGGTTTTTCTCTTATAAGAACTCAAGCCTCATTGTCATTATCTAGAGATCTCATAATATTTTTAAGAGTCTCTTGCTTGTATAGATTTTTCTTGTTGAGGAATATTGCATATATTGTTTGAATATCTCTCACGAGGAAAGTGTACTTTTTTTTTGTTTGATCCTATGGCTCACAGCTTTGTGATTGTTTCACAATTCTAATAGAAGGATCTGAAGGATTAGAAGACTCCCCATCTTTACTAACCACCCCAAGAACCTTCACATTGGTTAGATTCAATTCATGGAAAACCCACTTAAACAACTTGAATAGAGTAATAAAGCTCTCTTTCGCCAACCCCAACACATTAGGTAAATCCTTCTTGTTGAAGTTGAAGACATCCCTAACATCCACCCCATCGTCCTGGGAATCCATGCTCATATTTTCACTTTCAATAATATCCTTCCCTTTTTGGCATGCAATGAGTATCTTAATCTTGTGAAGAGAGCTTTCAATTTCTTCAACAACACTCCTCCCTTTATTCTTCACCTTCAAACCCTGTTCTTGCAAAACCATATTGTCCTTCCCACCAACATCATTTAGAGGCAACTAAACACCAATACTCATAGACTCCTTGTGGTTAGGGTTGTCACTTCACTTGGCCTTCTTCTAGGTACTCCCACCCTTCAAAACTAACTTTCTCTTTGTACAAGACAATAGGGGTTTCCCAATCTTCTCTCCAACAACAATTTTCTTCCCTTTCTTTAGGGTAGAGGACTCACCCTTCACAATTTTTCCTCCAAGGGACTTACCAATAGCCACCTCTTCACTACTTGTTTCATAATCCATAGAGATAGGGGTTGTAGGCCCTTTTCATTTCTTACCACTCTTTAAAGGAGTAGGAGGCTCTAAGTACACTTCCATTTAGGCTTCTGATTCATGCTCATAATCTTCATCAGCATCAGACCTAGTCTCATACTCCAATTCAAGCTTCTTTTTCCTACCCTTGGTAACCTTCTTAGGTTGATCAAGAATAACGTAGGATTTAGCATACTCTAAAATAAGGATGATAAGTCCCACATGAAGAATAGGGTTTTTAGGATTGTGCCTATGATCTCTAATACCACTTTCCATGAAAGCCAACAAATAAAAAGGAAAGGAGACCTTTTTTTATGCTTGAAATGGTTGAGAAGAACAAAATGATAACCAAATAAAATAGAGAAATGCCAATAAAGTGTTATGTACCTCATGATTTCTTTGGAAATTTCTCCCCAAATCACCTTAATTGAGCTACAATAGTAACCCCCGCATTTATCCTTCTCCAATATCTTCCTTTCATCTTCCTTGAAGAAGATTTCCAATGCAGAATTTGACTCCTTGTCTCTATAAAATTTCCTACCCTTGGTAAAAAGGCCCATAATTCCAACAATTAGGTCTTCATTAATGTCAATTTTAGTCCCACCAAGATTTAAAACTCTATTTTGCCAACCCTGAACAAAAGTCTCGATCACCTTAGGATCATGCCCATGGAGTCTCTCAATATATGGCATAAACCATCCCAACTATATTCATTCCCAAAACTTCACATTGGACTTTGAAGTGTCATAGGAGAAAGATTTGGCTCTATTCTAATCACCACCCATGATCACAATCACCACAAACCCCAAAGGCTTGAGAAACTTGCAGAGAATGAGAAGAAGCCTTGAGAAGAAAGCCTTAGATCAACCCACAATCTATGTGGAAGAGGTAAGGTGGTAGAAGGTAATAATTAATCTTGAAGGCTTCCCCTTATGGAAGATATTAAAATCAACAAATTATAAGGCCAAATCCAAGTCAAAATCATGCCAAGAAGTAGCTTTCCACATGAACAAGCTCAGATGAAAAAGGTGATGATGAAACAAAACCCCTCCTTAAGAGTTTTGTAAATCATTATTTAGACAAACAAGGGATTCGATGGGAAGGGGATCTTCCCCTTCCCATATCCTATGTTTTCTAACCCCAATGTTAGCAAAGACATCTCCTAAACCATCTCCCTCTCTAAAGATATATGAAATATAGCATTCATCAAAGGAGTTCAAAATTTCCACCACATCTAAAATGAGAGATTCAACCATCCACAAAGGGGGTGTGGGTTTCTTCAAGTTATTAATAAAATTTAGGGAATCCCCATCTAACCAAATCTTCTTGAATCCTTTAGATTGAGCAACCTTCAACCCATGATAGGCAGCTGATCATAAAAAATATAATTACTTTACTTACATTAATTATTTTTGTAGGTTCTCATCAAGTTGGCCGGTCCACCATGTGGTTGTCACTATAAAATAAATTCATCATATAGATTATGTAAATATCAATTTGTGGTCTTAAGCTAAAATTTGACACGGTTTAATTGTATTTATATGCACATATGTTTAGTCATGTTATATAGTTGCATTAAACATCAATATACATTATATATGTTTGTTCGATATATGAACTTCAATGAACTTATTAATCACTTTTTATATCTTGTTCCAATTTTATCTTATACAAATCATGTCTTATATTTACCACATTTTATATAAATTTTCAATTGTATCTTATACATTTTATACATGCCAAGTATAGATTTTTTTTTAGTGATGAATATTTGCTAGAATTAGAAAATAGTTAAAATTACTCGCCCTTACTTTATTATGAATATCATCCAAACTATTTAAGGAATGTATTAATTTTTCACCTAACAATGTGATTTTATTGAAATTTGAAAGTTAATCATTTTAAGACATCTAAACTTAATTCAACAATGGAATGCAAATATATATACAATTTGATTCTAGATAAGAATTTATAGTGCATATTAAACTTGAAAATTAGATAAAATATATATGCATGTGAGTGCATATAATCATTAGAATGAACATGACACGATCGCAATTGAGTGCATATAATCATCATATTAAAATCAGCTGATATAAATAAACACATGCACGATCATATTAATTGATATAATGTATGTGAAATGGTCCATGAAATAACATTAATGGAAATGTATATGTCAAGTCCAACACATATATAAATAAAACTATCTCTAGTGACCTGTAAAATAAAAGCATCTAACTATTAGGATGATCGATCATATCAAGTCTCCTCTTTGCTCCACGTGGACTAGATGTACCCATATCATGTTGTAGAAGAGTACAAGAAACTTGGAATTAGATAAAGCTAAAGAAATTTTGATTTAATTTAACATAACCGGTATTCAAATAAAGCAAACAATCTAGGTTAGAAAATATAAACTTGATAAAAATAAATTTAATTAAATATCTAGTAAATATAGTAAAAATTATTTTCAGTATGCATAAATTGCCATCTGATCATGTGAATCTATTGGCACATTTTTTTCAACAGGTGGTATAGTTTTGTCAATTGAGGACCAAATGCTTTTGCTACTAATTCCTAGATATTCAAATAAAGAAAACAATAGGTTAGAAAATATTAGTGATAAAACTTGATTTTAATTGAATATATATATTTAAAATACCTACAAATTGTATAGGAGATTTAGTAAATTTTACAACCCTGAATGATGTGACCTCATGATCATGCACCTGAGATTTCGCATGCATAAAAGCTAACGATGACTCAGGAGCACTCGCCACACCTCTTGGATGGTCATTCAATTGTATTGCATGACCTCCCTACATATAGATATAATATAGATCATTTCACACATTTGTAAAAATTTAAACTAAATAAGATATAATGTGTATTTATTTCAAACTTAAATAACTTTTGAAAGCACATACCTGAGATAGCCCATGCATAAAATTTGACAATGACTCGGGAGCACTCACCACACCATGACCTCCCTGCATCTAGATACAATATATCATTTCACACATGTGTATAAATTCAAATTAAATTAGATATGTCTATATAAATTAAAATGTATATTGGTTTACCTGGCCAAAATGTGTGCCCATTTCTACAACACTCGTAAAACATACATGATCATATCAAGGATTTGGCCTCCTCTGATCATGCATCTACATCGAACACTTATTGAATTAATATTATATTATATATATAGATTAATGGGGTGATCCCACAATAGTTGTTTACAATTTTTGGCCAAACTGGACACTGAAATTATTATTTTTAACTAAATATTCACATTCAGGCACCTATAGCGGCTAAACCGTGAGGAATTTGAAGATGATGAAAACTAGAGTATTGTCACATTTTGTCTGTAGATTCTACAAAATATTTTTTTCAAAATTTTTGGAATTAGATTGCACTTCTTTTTCCATCTCCCACGAAAACATGTTTTTTTCATAAAACAACATTTTAAAAAAGTGACGCACATCGTACAATGCATAAATTTTTTTCCATCAAGGATAAAATTCTAATTCTTTAGAATTTAGATTTGTAACTCCAGAATATAGTGATTCCACTTGGTTAGATAGTTTTTTATTGAATATATTCTTTAATCAAGTTTCAAAGTTAAACCAATTACAATTCAGACATAGCACGACTGTATAATGCGTAACTTTTTTTGTATATATCAAAATTTAATTTATTTATTTTTGTTTGATCAAGGACATCAATATCTAGTGCACTCATATTTTTCAAAAAAAAAAAATTGATAATCTGCTATTTTTCCACATGTGCAGAATAGAAACCTTCATTTTCGATGAAAAACCTATGTTTAATAAAACTAAAAAACAAATACATATTAAAACCAAAACATATTAAAATTATATTCGTTAGATAGCTCATTCCAAGGACTACCATAATAATTTGAAATAAATTTTAAATGAATTCATTTGATCCCCCAAAAGGTAAATCAAAAGTGATTTTTTATCAGCATTTTGATAGGTGTAAAGGAGACTCATTTATAGGTATGGTTTAAAACTAGCGAGGTTTTATCCAAGGGGGTTTGATCTAAGGTGGTTTGATCAAACCCTCTTCAATTGGAATCCTTAAAATGGAACGTTTTAAGGCTTCAATCATTATATTTTCTAAAAATATGTGATTTCAGAAAAAAAAACAAATTCTCTCAGAAATTGTAAACCACTATTGTGGCAGCATCCAATGTTATTATTTACATGAATTTTGAACATTTCAAAAAAATTAAAATTTTCCTTTCAAAAGATGTGCTTACCTATGTAAGTTGATCATCAGAATATAGTAAATGCATAAATTATTGTTGTACATACAAGTGGGTCACCTAAAGTGGATTCTTGAGTATGCCCAAAGCTTGAGCCTCCATTCTCTCTATTTCCAACTTCATTTTCCACATGTGTAGTCTACTAAGTGAGATCTCATGAAAGAGAAATCTATTGTTCCCTCTGCACACACATCTCATTCAGAACGGGGACCCTCTTTTTCTTTTGCCTCACCGGGTCATTTTGTCGCCACCTCGTTTTGCATGCCCCCCTATTTTGGTGTCCTAGATGGTCAATGCATCTCTAAAAGTGTCATCTTAGGTTGGCCATGTCTCACCCCTCAAAATTTTCTAAGTCTCAGATCTCCTTTGGCATTTCACCTTTTGTTGGCGTCTGTGTGACCTACCAGGCCTAACTCACCGGGTTTCCCTTGTCGAGTTTCCTTGTTTGTTTTTCTCTTTTGAGTGGCCTTCGGCCTACATCCTTCCGGCTTCCAGGTCTCGACTTTGTCTCTGTCGTCTTGAAATTGTGTTAAAATTGGTCATCCACCATGCCCTCCAAGCCCAATTCACTGGGATTCCAAGGATGGTTCATCGTTCTAAATGGTCGTTGGCTTGCGTCCTTCCAATCCTCGGACCCCGATGCCTTCTTCGTCGTCGGCTTTGCACTTGGCAATTTTTGGACGGCCAAACCCCAATGTCTTTCCATTCCTCCCGCTGCTATCCTAATTTTTGAATTCACCAACCTCACCGTCTGTCATACCTACATTTATTTAGTGCATTAATTGCACTTAGGGGTATAAATATTAACCCCGACGTGCCATTTTCACATGTCAGGATCAACAGAAAAGTGCAGCACCTCCCCAACCTTCACCGCCCTCACGCCTGAGTCCCCGCTTCATCGTTCCTTGCGAATTCAACATCTCACTTCATCGGGTCTTCGAGGTATACATGTCATCTGATCTCCTTTCATTTTTTTTATAACTTCATGCTTAATTAATGGATGATGAGGGATAAAATGATATGAATCTAATAGAGGAGAGATAATGTTACAAAACCCACATATTGAAATCTTTACATCATCCCTCGAAACACTTAAAATTGAACTCAGAACATTGTCTTCTCGTCATTGTTCTTCAAACTTAGCGATTGGGCTCGAGACGGTTGATTCCCTTGGCCGTCTAAACTAGAAATTTGACAAAACTTTCCACGACAGCAAAACTCCTTGTGGGTTTCAGACTCTGGAACTCTGCCTCCGGATTTTTTCCCCTCCTCTATGGTTTTCAAAGGAATTTTATCCATGTCTTTTCGGAACTCCACCCTGGGAATGTCATTTCTCCAAATTTGTCTCAAACAGCTAACACTTGACAACCTTCAATCAATTTGACTCTGGGTGCCCTAATGATGACTGAAATGGCTTCCAATTTAAAAATGGATGATGACCCACGTGCTAAAATTTGACCTTCTCCCACATGGACACTTCAAATTATCCAAATCCAAGATCGGGAGAAATCATCCAGATCTCCCTGCCCTGTTCGCCCTTCAAAACAACATTCTAACAGGGGAGGTTTGGCCTCTAGGGCCCGGACCCTCCAATTTCCCTCCAGTGAACTATTGATGGTAATTTTGACTAAGTGTTGGGTTCTTGAATGATGAATTATCCAATCTAACCATGTTTTACAGGAATTTGGCTAACCGTTTGTATCATCATACATGCTTGTACTTACCCTCGCCTCTATGTGCAAGATATATGGAATCGGGTGCAGAAGCCTCCAAGGCAATCAAAGACAAAGGAAAGAGAACTGCCAAGGCTCCTCGAGGCAAGGAAGATAAAGATCAGATGAAATATCAATTCCAAGGAGAATCATTGCACTCCAAAGTCACCACCAAGTGGAAGGATATTACTGAAACCAATATTGGGCATGTCAATATTGATGACTTCACACAAAGGGTTAGAATAAACCCCAAAATAGAAAATGCCAGACTCATCAGGAGCAGTGGAATCACTAAGGCTATGGGTTTCCCTCATGCTTTGATTGCCCCTGAGCTGGTAATGGCTTGCAGAGAAGCATATCAGCCAGAAATGAGGACTATTGTTGACAGAGATGGGAACATTTTGGCCAACATGTCAGCTTCATGGATTAGAAAGACCTTCCATATCCATGTCTTTGGGGAGATGGAATTTCCAACCATACAAGAATGTAAAGAGATGTGGGATGAAGACCCTCTAAAATGTAAGAAGTTGATCAACCAATATTGGTTAAAGGACAAGAGAGGTAGTGCAAAAAAGGTGCCTTAGGAGTTATTTAGGATTGAGTTCTATGAGGATTACCACACTCTAGTCACCCTATTGAGCAGAGTAATGGGCCTCCCCACTATGACATATTTTTAGGAATGGATGGTGTACTTTGTTGAGCAAATCCTCTATGGGGAAGACACCACCTTCTACTAGGGAGGGATAATTAGTGACTATTTTCATGAGAAATTCATGAATGTTAAGAAAACATCCAAGTTCTACATGAAATCTTACTTGGTATACTCCCTGGCTGATTGGAGGCACTACAATGCGTTATTTAGAGCTCAAAACGAAGAGCCCGATAGAGAACTCAAATTTTATGACAGATACCCTCAGTTGCAGTTCAGAAACTTCAAGAGGGATTATTGTCGGGTAAATGATGCCTTCATTTCTTATATCATTAGGTTGCTTGGAGGGAACTTTGAGAGAATATTCTCTCACAGTTCTCGCACCTTCCTCAAGCAATACACCTTTTTATTCATTCAGTACCCCAAATTCACCTACATTCATGCCAAGGGATTTTTGGAAAGACCAAACAATCTGCCCCGATACCCTAATGACCAAATAATATTGTTGGAACTCTCTTGGTAGCTGCGGCACACTCACACCATCCTGAGCACAAGCATCTAGCAGGGATCCCTTATCCTCTTACACTCAGCCAGGGGATGTATGAGCTCTACACTTCCCAATGTGCCCACAATTCAGAAAAGGAGCTGGCAAAGTATCATTTCAAGTCTCACATGGATAGGCCATGGATGGATCCATATGGCCATATCAAGAAGGCCATTGGACAAGAGTACGCCCACCTCCACAATGTTCAAGATTTTTGGACCAATTGCAAGGATGACTTAGAAGTTCAAATAAGGCACTATATGCAGATGACCAGATACTTTATAAAAAGGGTAAATTTTTTCTTGGTATCCAATCAGCTTGAAGAAGATGAGAGCACCGTAATAGACCCCAAGTACAATGCAATTAAAAATTTGTCGTTATTATTAATTGATTGGGATGAGCAAGAGGTCGATGACCTCGACATTCTTACTAAACCTATTGAGGCTTAAATGAAGGCATGGATTGATGAGTGAGTTGCTCAATTGAAGCAACAAGGAGTCATCCTGACATACAAGGGGCTCAAGAGTGATCCAAGCGGATCTAAGGGTACAAAAGCTACATCAATTGGAGAAGCACCAAAATACCCTCCATCCATTCAATCAAGAAAGAGAAAGGAGAAGGATAAGCAGAAGCCCAACCCAAAGGTGTATGCTAGAAAGGCTTTGGAAGGTGAACCTTCCAAGAAACACAAGAGATCAGGCAACATCACCGAGATGTCGATAATTCCAAAGGATCCACTCCACGAGGGAGAAGAGATGGAGGTGGATCAACCAAAGTCTCCTCCTATCCCACCTTCTACTGCAACCACTGCTACTATTGCCCCCACCTAGCTTATCCCACACATAGTAGTTGCTTCCTCTCTGCCTACGGTGGACATCACCGTCCACCTTGTTTCCACTTCTCCCATTGTGCAAGTAATATCGGTGGATTCATCCTCCGCCACCACCTCACCGATCTCCTCATCTTCCATTTCTCCATATTTTTCTCTTCCAGTTGCTGCTCCTGCAACCATAATGCCTGCCCTTACCCTTCCAGAGACTTTCATAAAATATATGAAAAATGTGCCATCTGAGCTCTCGGGAATGTTTGTGAACCCGACGGTGCAAGTTGCGATCGCCCAGGAAATAATCAGCAACCTAGTTCCTCCTCCTCCTACTGAGCCACCTAAAATAGAGGCCATCATGCAGATTTCTGAGGTGTTAGACCACCGACAACAAATGGAGGCAGCTAAGGGGTTGGAAGAGGAGGCAGACGATTATCATGAACACCTAATATATGATCATCGAGTAATTGATGAGGTCGCCTATGAGTCTTCTAGTGATGATGGCGAGGGTCAAGACACAAAGATAATTGAAGAAATATTTGATCCTGAGCTTGATGTTGAGTTGGTCAAGCAACTCAAGCAAATCGAAGATAAGGAGGTTGAAAGACAACCTATTAGTGAGGAGGAGGTTGTTGCAACAGAGATAGAGGGTGATAAACCTTTAGTGGAAGAACATGATCATGGCTCAGGGCCTGATGAGTAGATTCCCCCTTGTGATGAACAAGAAATAAATGGAGCATAAGCCTGAGGAAGAGGTTGAAGGTCATGAGGACCCAAATATTGAGCAGCTCGAAGAGCATGGGCATGATAAAGAATAGGATGAAAAGGATGCTGAAGGGGAAGATAACCCCAAGGAATGCCTACTCCTTAGGGTCCCTATCAAGCACACGATGTTCATCCAGGACTCCGATGACGATAAATAAGATGCAAGGAGAGAGCAAGAAGAGGCTTTGAATGAGAAATCAATTGGAATAAGGGAGGATGAAAAGGAAGATAAACAAGAATCACCTAAGGAGAAGTCATCGATGCCTCATTGATTGGAGAAACAATTGGAAAAGAAGGCTCCCACCTCGAAGGACCCAAAGGCAAGGCTAGAAGCTATATTGGCTCGAGCCCAAATTGACACCAAGAAAGAGAAGAAGCCAATGATCAAGTCAAAGGTAACAATGGATACCTCAGGATCAAGAATGGTGCAAGTAGCTATGCCAGTGGTGGGAAGTGAGGAGTAAGTTATAATATCTCCACCATTGACTTGAGAGTAGCCACCAGGGAGCAAAAGGAAGATCACCTCCAAGAATCTATAGCCACGGTGGTGCATCTAATCCAATAGGACAAGGTATCAAAGGAGGATCTCAAAGCACAGGTAGTTGACTTGATAGCTTACATCCAGCAGTGGTCATGCATGGAAGAACAACCTACCACCTTCTTAGCCCCACCATAGTTGTTGTCCAGAGAATAGATTGACAAGCTAGAAAAGAGAAATAACTTGGACAAGACCATGAAGAGTTGGTTCCGGTAGGTCTTGGATGTTGGGAATACATTTATCAATCGCGTTGTTTAGATATTGAACAAGTTCTTGGACATATAGAAGTCCCTTGAGGGCACAAGGAAAATCTGCACTGACTTCCCAACGAAGTATGAGTCCTCCTACCCAAATATTGAGGCTATCCTCAAGCTACCAAGTGAAATTTGGGAAAAATAATTTTCCTTCAAAGAAGATGATCATTGGCTTGTGGATATCTGGAAGTGAGACTTTGAGAATCGAAAAGAGAGGTTGGAGAAGGTACTTGAAAAACTAAACTCAGATATCGATTAGGCCAATGAGATTTGGTTAGATTGTGACTGATATCTAAAGTTAATGATCGGGTATGATATGCCCATTGTCCAAATCAATTTAGAAAATGTAAAACCTCACTTCCAGAAAAGGATGGAAGATGGGATGTCGGGCGAGATTACCACATATTTCATGAACTTTGTTGCCCGAGCCTTCACCCAGTCTGAGCTATTCAAGAATCACACTACCAAGTATGAGGAGGATTGGGAGAAGCTCATCGACAATTCCAAAGAGTGGAGCTACCAAGTGCTGAGATCCGACATCATAGAGGTCGATAAGCTTCAGCCAGTGATCCTAACATTCATGGAATGTAACCCTGTTATTGATGAAGAATTTCTAAAGGAATAGCTGCAACAAAGAGAAATCAACAAGAGGACAAAAACACCACAGTGCAACCACTAAAAGACAAAATAGGGATATGGAAAAAAATGTATTTTAAAATATAATATATTAGGAGGTAGCTAGAACCCTAGGTTACAATGAATTGTGGCCACACAAATGTAAATCAATCTTGGCCACATGTTCTAATTTGGGGACACTATAAATAAGGGACGTCCTCTCATTTTCAAAGAGAGTTGAGTTGTTGTAATGACATGCTATAGAAATTTCAATAGAAATACATTGACTTTGGCACATTTCTGAGTTTCTTCTCATGTTTCATGATTCATCTCTAGTAGTTAGATAATCTAGTTAAAATTTGCTTTTTTGTTCCATTTCCTTTTAGCTAACTTTGGTAGATTCAGTAATGTTGTTCATGGTTATGAAGATTTATGCTATGTAGATGCTTTCCTTGTCCACACTTTTGGTTGTTTACTACTGGTAGATGGTTGTGCAAAGTTAGTTTGGACTTCAATTTGAAGCTGCTTTTAAATATCTATCTTTGTTCATGCATATGTATGGTGAATGAATGATAAAACATCTGCAGTCCTTAGAAGATAGCACAGATTTCATGACATTGTGAAATTTTTGGTTAAGTGAATTTTTTTTTAAGGAAGTTGTCCGCAGTAGAGACCTCCATGATCACTGTTCATTGGTAGTTTTAGGTCCAGGAACTCTCTCTTCCCTACCCTTTTCCCTCTTTTTTTAAGAAGTAACCTGTGCTAAGGTTCATTGCACATTGTAAAGCCAAATCTTAAATCAGAAATGGAGTTCAAGATTGTTGTTTGAACCTGCAGCAAACATATGATAAATTCCCCACCTTAGAAACTCCGTTTGCAGATCCAATCCTCTTCCAGCTTAAATCACGTAAGTCCGGCCTTTGATTACCAGCAAGATCACATCAAACATCAATTGATATATTCCAAGCACTATCATGACCTGACACCCGAGAGACCTTGGGGTGATTTTTCAGCAACTCATTGGATATTTCCTTTCAAGAGAGGTAATGCACCTACGCATTGCCTGTGTTGAGAAAGTGTGCAAAAACACCTATCAAAAAAATCGTGTATTCTTTAAATATCTAAGTTATCATATTGTGGTTGAGGAATCTTGTATTCTAATTTATAAAAAAAACATATATTCTTTTATTGCTCATGAAATAAAAATTTGAACATTAAAACAATTTTAACAAATACTATATATACCTAGTTCGATAACTCAAGTTCAATAATTTTATGTGACATGTATTTAAAAGAATTATGATAATTATTAATTAAATTCCTACTTAATTATAGGTCCTAAGAGGGGTTTAACGTATGGAACCAAAGGATATGTAATCAACCACTTGTGAATGCGGTTGTCAATGTGTTGTAGATTTTTATAATAATATAAAAAGTAAGAATACAAAGAAAGCTTGCCACTATGATTTTGAAGTAAGGTTACAATTTATAATTGTTAAAAAACAAAGATGAAGCATATGAAGTAGTTTTACATTGATATATTGAGAAATTAAATGTAATAAATTATCTATGTTATATATTTTAATTTTGTTGTCATTCTATGGAAGAGTTATGTATGAGGAATTAATTACCTCAAAGAAAAGATTATTTCACCAACTTTTATAGTTTATAGGTTAGACATAGGGCTTGTTAGAGAGGTCCTTGATTTATGAAATGTGAGGATTTTCTTTATGGTTATGGATGTGATGTAGGAACATCTAGAGGATTGGGCATTTTGCATCACCCAAAAAGATATTTTTTGTTTTCTTTTTTGTATATGTTTTGTAGATTTTTGAAGTTGTAGTTAGAGGTATAGTTAGCAATTCTAATGGTTAATTTTTGTAAGCTTAAAGTATTCCCTTTTTTTCAAGTGAAACACAAATTTTTAAGAGTAGTTTGAACCTTTTTGGTGGCATTTATGACTAATTTCTTCATCAGGAGGTTTTATGACATCACATCAAGTCCTTTAATAAATTCCTTGTAACTTTGTGGAGTGTCGTGAGACCTTGACTTGTTTAGGTTTTTGTTCTAAAGTTTACTCTTTTTTCCCAGATGTTCATTTAGAATCGAGCTAATTTTAGAGTGTGTAATCATTAGAGATAGAATATATGTTAGTAAATTGGGACCAAAATAAATCTATTCAAAGAACTAATATCATACTAACCAACACAAAGGCCTAATTGGCCTTGGGATTAAGAATACTAGCTAGTGTATAGTGTTGGATACATAGAAGATTGACTCACTTCATTAGGATCATTTAACAAGTGTTTTAAAATCCCTATATGTATTTATGTAAATTTTGTGAAATATTCTAGCAAGATTAGAGGAAGAAGATGGATATTTAAAAATATTTATGTTGATGAGATATAGGTGCGAATAGAAGATGTGAAAATTAAGTTCAATCTATAATAAGATCTAGAGAGCTTGTGACTATTTAAGGTTAATTCTTAGAAATACGAGGTTACTTCCTAGGTTTTGTGGTTTAAGGTTTAGGTTTTATGGTTTATGGTTTTAGGTTTAGGTTTTATGGTTTGAGGTTTAGGTTTTAGGGTTTAGGGTTTTAGGTTTAGGTTTTTGGTTTAAGGTTTAGGTTTTAGGTTTTAGGGTTTTAGGTTTAGGTTTTAGGGTTTAGATCCTAGGGTTAAGGGTTTTAGTTTTTAGGTCTATGTTTTTTGGAACCTAGGATTTAGAGTTTTGATTTCTAAGTTTAAGTTTTGTGTCTAGTTTAGGGTTAAATTAGTTAAATTAGGTATAGATTTTATGGTTTTCAATTTAGAATTTAGCATTGATGATTTTGTTTGCAAATACAATTTCAAAACTATAAAATAATCAAACTAATTATAAAAAATAAACAACAATTAGAACAAAAATGTAATATATAAAGCCAAAAAAGTGTAGAATTTAACCAACCTGGAGGTCGCTGAGGTCGCTTGTGTTGATGAGAGGAGGTGGAAGCTAAAATGGGTTGAAATCGCTCCTTAGAAATGTGTACATGAAACCCTATGTTGTTGTCGCTTCTCCAAGTTTGCAAGTAAAAATAAAAATGATAGTAGTTTATTTTAAAAAATAAATAGCTTTAAGTAATGCATACGTTTTATAATGCGCATGTGTTTCTTGGTGCGTACTCGATTCTAAACGCATAGGCATTCGAATTTAGGCTCAAGTACCCATAGAAAAGCATGTACATGTTTTTTAATAATCCATACACATTTCCTATGAGATATTTTTGGTCAAAACTTGCCCTCTTCATGGACCCAACTTCTTACTTTTACCCTAAATTGCAACGCTTTCCAATTTTTCCATCTCTCAAAGAATACTCAACATTCTTATATCTTTTAACATCCACTAGTTGTTGTCCAAAATCAATTTCAACACTTTCATGCATACAAACTCCTAAGAATGAAATATTTCCACAACTAGTGTATTGTCTAGAAATACATGAACTTAAATGAAATAATTTCCCATTAGATCTTTCACAAAAAAAACCTATTATAAACTCCTTGATTGTTTCGAGCACAACATATTAATATCACATTCCTTCATAATCGTGTTAGTATGTAAAGTACAACATATATATCAAAAAACATCATAATATAATAATAATGAAATTGCACATGCATTTTACAACAACAAGAGATTTCTTGCTTATTAATTTTCACATACCAAGGTTTACATTTTTTTAAATATCTTTGACGTATTTTAATATTACTAGGTAACATTAAAGCATCACAAAATTTTCTATATTTAATTCAGTTTGAGTTGTGTCTAATAGGTTTTTTGGATGAGGATCATGAATTTTGGACCTCTCTTAATTTCAAACCATCTCTAGCATTAGATGATACCCTAGTATTATCATGCCAATATTTTTCAACCAAATATTTTATTTCATTATTCAATTTCATGTTAGACCTTGGGAGGTGACCACTAAAATTCCAACATTGGTTGATTGTATCATTTTCTATAATTTCTCTTCTCTTTGTCGCTCTTACCAATGTTTTAAGATGTATTTTTAGAATTTCACTAATATTGCTTAACATTATTTTACTCAATTTTGTTTTATTAACTATATTGACTATTTTTTCTAATAGACTCAATGGAACTAGCAATAGTAGATATAACATGTTTAAGTGATTCATCTTTTCTTCTTGGTTTAACAAAAATGCCTAAATTTTTCATTAATTTTCTCATTTTCCACATTCTCATCAATTGCATCATGAGTTGACATTGAAATTATAGTTTTTTACAATAAAAAGAAATTGTTTGTACAATCTATGGGCATGTGTTCTTGTTTGTCTCCAAGAAATATTACCAGGAAGATTATCCAAAATAGTACTTTCAAATTTTAAAAAAATATTTTCATATTCAACATCACAAGGATTTTCATTTTCATCAAAAAAAAAAATTCATTTTCATTTCATCAAAAGGATTTTCATTTTCATTTTCAACAATGAAATGATCATTTTCATTTTCAACAAAAGGATTTTCATTTTCATTTTCAACAACAAAACAATTTTTATTTTCATTTTCAACAACAAAACAATTTTCATTTTTATTTTCAACAACAAAATTATTTTTCATTTTTATTTTCAACAATAGAAAGTCTAAATTAATTATCTCTACGAATATTATTGATCTCAACATCATTAAATCCAAATTGTTTTAAATCTTCTAAAATTTCAAAGTTTCCATATCATTCAAAGGTGGATTTGAAGACACGCCTAGATTTGTGCTCATTGTCACATTCTCCATAGCATTGAAAGGTGGATTTGAAAACATACCAGGATTAGTTTGTATATAATCATATTATTTTACACATTCACCTTTTGCAAATTTGCATCATCTATATCCATGGTCTCTTCAATATTTTTATCTTCAATAGTCATGGAATTGGATGCTTTAGCATTACTCACTGATCGAATCCTTATTCTTCTATCTTTTTATCTTTTTGTCTCCTTCTCTCTCTTTGCTTGAATTTCTTCAGGGGTCGATACCTTCCTATCTTTACTCTTATTACGACATTGTGATCTCATGATTACAAAATTTTGAAGTACAAATGAATGTCAATAGTGAAAGTCTTGCTTCTTTGTTCCCCCTTCAAATGAGTAGAAAATAAATATAATTCCACTCCAAAACTATCCCAATGATGCCTCCTTTCAAAATTCAAATAAAATTGCAAGTTCAAGAGCCTGTAGAAGGAAAAATCCAATAGGAAATGGGTGAAATTATCACTATCAGACATACAGTATCAATTTGCAGAATTGATAGTATTTTTTTAGCAATAAAAATTAAAAAAATGATCAAAAATAGAATGGGATCCCGTTTTATAATCAGGATCCCATTTACAAATAAGATACTGTTTCATTTTCTAATGTTCAAAATAATAAATAAAGCAAACATGATCCTGTTTCCTAAACTAGGATCCCGTTTTTTAAAATTTAAATTTTTGGTTGGGTTTTCACTTCTTTTTTTTAGTTCAAGAAAATGCTTGGGGACCCGAACCTAAGCTTTGGACTTGGTTTGACTTGAAAATTGAAGGTCATGTCAATATCACAAGAAAAGAGTTAATTTTGACATATATCTGAAGACCTCTTTTGCATATTTTTTTGACGAAATTAAAACCCATTATAGATGAGATTGTGTAGATTCCAAATATGTAACTTTTTTTACAATTGGACTATTTTTTCTATTTTCAAATATTTTTTGATGAAACTGATCCATAAAATTAAAATAGAAAGTTTCTTTAGTATTTTAATAACTTTTTATTAAAATATTCTTTTTGAAAAATGAATTATATGTAGGAAATCTTCAGACAATTCTTTTCAATTTGAAAAAAATCAGAAAATGATAAGTTTAGGTCATCTTATGCATGATGTACACGATGATTTTTCAAAACAACAAAAATGGCCAATAAAAAATTAACAAAAAAATATCTTGAGAATTGTTCAATGTGTTACAAATCTTTTCCCAAAAGGATTTAGAAAAATATGATTATTTAGGTCAAAATATGGATGATGTACACGTGCATGGTATGGTAAAAAAAAGTGACTTTTAAATAGTGGTTTTTATGCATGCCTATTGAAAATGAATTTGTATCATCTGGGTATTAAGATTACATATTTGGAAACTAGACTTCGAGTAATACATTTTATGATTGGTGACTTTTTTAAGATTACATATCTAAGTGCTTCAAATCACATGTGACAAATTTCGAAAATCAAGGAAAACACTTCCACTTTTTGGCCAAAAAGTGGACTCAACTTCTTGCACACACCCCGTTCCTTTGCTCATCTATGTGCTACATTACATCAATAGATGGTGGCTCATCATGGGGATTCCTCCTCATCCTCCGAATGGATAACCGATTAGCAATTTCTATTTTTGGGGAAGCAAAAAAGAATAAAGCAGTAGCAAACATGGTATCTATTCCTACTGACAAGAAATCTATAGGACATAACAAAATATTTACAAAATTATCGGAGTCGTGCAAATTTTCTTTAGAAATTGTTGAAAGATGGCTTAATTTCCCTCTCCAAAATAACACTGCTATCTAAGCCCTATCCTAATTCACATTTTTTTTTCAATACCATCATGTTTCTAGTCATGATACCAAATGATGTGTGCATCTTATATGCATGTTATCCAAGACCACATCAACTATAGTACCATCTACCTTGATGGTGGCCAAACTTAACAATCGATTTCATATCTACACATATCTTTTCCCATCCCATTCTACTAACTTGATCACATCCGCTTCTTCATCTATTGATCTCAATCCATTTGAGTATGTGAACATGGTTTCATTCACTTGTATTCCTTTTTTAGGTCACATGGATAAAACACCTGATATAACCTTCACACCATGTGACTTTCCTCTCAATAGGGAACCTTCTCTATTGTACATACCTGCTCGAGTCAATGATAATGTTGTGACTCACATTATGGTAGACCTTATGAATTGGGTTAATGTCATCATGAAGGAGATCCTCCTCATAAATAATCTACACAAGGAGAAACATGGTAATTCACAAACCACGCTTCATACACATGATGGTATTTTTGTTTTGCCTATTGGCTCTATCTCTTTGTCGGTCCTTGTTGAACCTAAAACTCTTGAAGTTCCATTTATTGTGATACAAGAATCTGACCTATTTAGGGTTAGATCATATCATTTTTTATGTCTTGTTCTTGATAGATTAGCATTTTATTCAATCTAGTTGTTCAAATATTCTTCATTTTATACCTTGTCACTTGAGCTTTGTGCTTTGAGGTAATCGAGGCCATTTGATCCTTGCAAACTCTATTTTTCTTGAGTCTCGAGAGTAGCAAATCCCCTCCTCTACACATGTAAAATAGTTACCAATTAAGGAACAAGAATTTCCCTCCAAAAGAAAAAATTATGTTGAATTTCCAAGAGTAGAACCTAGTTCAAGACTAGAAAAATATTTTACAAGGAACAACATCAAGAATGACAACCCTAAGGGGGTGACAATAAAAAATAAGATCCAATGCAATATCCATCAAGAAAAAAAGATTCATTATGAAAGGAAATTTAAAAAAGGTGATATCTATAGCTATGAAGGACATCTCAAATGAAAAGAACCATGATGTGAAATAGCAACATGTTCCTTCTTAGTTGTTGGATAGAGTTGTGGATAAAAGAAATTTAAGACAAATTAAAAAGTAATGATCCTGTATCCTATAGTTTTCTAATGCATTTCATTCCTCAAGAAAGTGATATTTAACAACCCCACAAGATACACCATTTCCTATATATAACCCTATGGATATGGCACAAGTGCTAAGCCAAATCAAAATTATTGTGCCTATTAGTGAGATATGGAGGATCCCTAGACATAGGGATAAGGTTTTTTCATTCTACTACAAAAGAGATTGACTGGCCTATTGTAAAACCTAATTACAATATTTCTCATAAAAGATAAAAAAGAAACCATAGAGGTGTATTTAGGAAGGTATTTATCCAATAATGAATCCCATGCCAACCCTTCTACAACATATTCTTGATAAGTAATTGGCTTGTGCACAACTGTATGTTATATTTTAGTGCTTCAAGCAATGCAATTCCCCTAAAAATAATGAATGATTTAGATTTAAAGATGTTGGTAAACATATTTATCATTGTGATATTTCATTGCAAATAGCTTAGACTCACCCAATGGAAAATGACAAACACTCAAATAGTTCAAGAGATTGATATTGAATTAATGATCTTCCTCTATGTTTGAGAGAGGTAACTCCCTCATATTATTTTATTTTGAGTTTTTTGAGGTATGCTTCTAATCAAAAATTAGGACAAACATGCAAAAAGAAAAAGAAAAATAGAGTAAAACTCTACATGAGATACATAATAAAATCACCTAGACTTCTCAAGAATAGACATAGAATAAAAGTAAGCAGAAATAAATAGTGACACAAAGTTCAACAATTTGTCCTCACAACAAGAACTAATAAGATTAAGAATAATCCCCTTTTTGGCATGGAAGAAAATAAGGAATGGATCACATATCAAATATAAGATGAATATATAATCAAGAAAGGATATAATAACTCAAATTGTAATAATATTATTTTAATTCCTATAGCCCAAGGGTAGCTATGCATAATATAGAATCATCAAATAACAATTATAAATTAACATAAGAAAAATTCATAATCTATGAAAGAAAACTAGACACAAATTTCTAAAATATTCTTTCAAATCTTCAATGTGATGGGAACTCAAAGTCTCCCAAATATCCTTGTATAATGGTTGTATTGAAAAGATAGCCAATTGCCACTAGAAATTAATAGATGTAAAACCCTCAGATTGCAAAGCTCTCTAGATGACAGTCTTGAAATAAATAAAAGAGTTCCCCTATTGCCTTGTCATTTCATCTTTATAGAATTCCCTTCATAATTGATTCTTGAATATTAGTTACAATAAAGAAAATTTTCACTTAACCTTTGCACATAACATTTTACTCATAAAATTACTTAAATATTATAAAAAATGAAATAAAAAAGATACATATTAACTTGATATTGATTGGTAAGTGATCATCATAGCATCCTACATGGGTCATAGATGTTCCTTTGTAGATGCATTTTTTCAATACTTTGATCTCCGCATTCCTTATGCTCTAGATCTATGTAATGTCAAAATTTAGTGCTTCTCCTACTTCCTACTCCAATATATTTTGAGTACTTTGTATCTTGTGGAAGTTACAAAGGAAATTTAGAAAATGAAGGTATATCATCTCAAAAAATATGACATTTCTTCCAAGTGGTCATTTCAGAAACTTGTCCTCTTAAAACACTTACAATATTGTTACTTATATTACAATGACTTCAATTCTTTCAAAGTAATCCTAGATTAAGAAAATTATTCATTGTCTTAATCATTTCCTCATGATGCAAAAAGTAATTACAATAGAGGATCTAAACAACGAATCAAAATTGCAAGATCAATGTCTCTATCCTCAAATTTATTGATGAATGAATGAAAAAATATTTAAAGATGACATTATTTCCTTAGGGTCCTTTTGAATATAGGCTTAAACAAATGGGTAGAACTCTAGTAAAAATTGATGTGGTAGTGCACAAGGTGGTGGTTAAATCCCAACAATTGTCTTTGAAATTTCATAGAAGTTCAACCAACCTTCCTCTTTCTCAAAGGGTAAGTACGGAAAAAAACTAATTTCCAACTCTAGTATAACCAATTCCAATGCTCTAGCTATCAATGTTAAATTCCAAGGAAATTTGGGGACACATCCACAACATTATTTGGGGAATCCCCATTTTTGAGATGTTTCAAGGATGTGGGGACACCTAGGGGACATCCTCAAGTCATCACCAAATTGGGGAAAAATGCAAGGGATGTCTCAAAAACTTGGGGATGTCCCAAAAAATTAAAGAGGATGGTTGGTCGTCCTTGGGATGGTTAGAGGATGTCAAAGATGTCCCCACCCATCTTGGGGATGAAAAAGTATTAGAAAAACCCAAAGCTTTAAAAAATGATAAAATTGTGAAAATGGTGTGTGCCATGAAATTTTGTACATGGTTTCAAAGGTGTTGCCCCTAGACCCCCATTGGGGCGTGCATTCCCAACCTCCACTAGTTATTGGGATCTCTTTTCACATAAGAAACTTGATTACAATAAGGGGTTTGGGAGTGGACACCAAAACCAACAACTTAGGCAATTATCTTTATGACTAGATCATAATATCATTATCAATGGTGAAGTATCATACTATCTATAAGAATTGGCTATGAAGGTAGCCACCCAAGATCTAGAGCCCTAATGGAAGCACAACCATAAGAGAGATAGAGACAATATGACAAGAATAGACTGTATTCTACCAATAATGCAAATAGAATCAAAGTCAGTATCAATGTACAAATGTAGTAGAGACCCCTTGGTTATATAGCCAAGGTGAGAACATAGGAGGGAATAAGATTATGACAAGTGTCGTAATCTTATGACATGAGACAACTGTGAAAAGCTATCACTCCACCTAAAGTGGAAAAGTGATAATGTGATAACCACCAGAAAAGGTGGATCTACCACAAAAGGTGGAGAGGAATCACATGATGTGTCCATGAAAGGTGGAAATGATAAAGTGATAACATGATAATTCCACCAAAAATGGAAAATCTCCAACAACTCCTATGTGGTCCCTAAGTAAACTTAACTAAGTTGTAATGATGACCTAGGACAAGGTACAACACAATTAATTACACCAACACTATCAAATATTCAAATATCATTTTTATTATAAAATATATATATCAAATGTATTTGCAATTCTATGTTTAAAAAAAAATTTAAAAAAATTGCACACATACTTACACAAATTGAGTTTTGAAATTTACTAGTTTGTTCAACTCTCATATGAATTCTCAATTTAACACAAATATTATGTATTAAGATTCTATAAAATTTATGAATGTTTTTATCAATATTATCGTATAAATATTTTTAAAAATTCCATCTATTTATAAAAATTATTTTTTTTATTAATTGTTTCATTTGTTGTCCCTTGTCGTCCTCAAAAATGAAATTTTGTCCCCCATCCCATCTGGAAAACTTGAGGTTTGTGTTCTCTAGCGAGATAAAATTTTAGGTACTGATAAAGGTATCATGTTGCCCCATGGAGTTCGTTAGGATTGCACTAACATCAAAGCATGTTATCTTTACTTCACCTTTGCGATTTACTTAAGGTGATCTTTAAACCCAACCCCACCCAGCAAATCTATAATGAAGTCCCTCCCCTCCTTGTACTGCACTCATAAAAAAAATTATAAGTATTCTAGACCACTTTTAAGAGCAACCAAAGCAGCCTCCTGAAATGTTGTCTAAATCTGAGAGTTTTGCAATCTCTCCAACTATCAGAATGTTGTCAAATTGGTTTTTAATTATTCTTGCAGTGTGGGAGCACAGAAACACATTTAATCAACTCTAATACCATTTTAACACCTCACCTCTCTTGAATACCTGCTACACTATGTTTTAGACATCGACAATGTAATAATGGTGTGCTTTATCATGCCGCATAGCAAAGACAAACTATTCAAAGTTTTACAAAGCATTTCCAACTTATAATATCTACTAAAATTCCCCTTTCCATTATGCTTTGATGGATGCCATCCTTGTTCCAAAGCATCTATTTTGGCGTGGGTTGAGAGGATGCTGGAAGAAGTTGAGGAATTTGGCTTTACATCACTACAAACAACATTTTCTTGAAAGATTCTAAGCCATATCAACAAATCCATTTCGTGTAGACCTGCAATGATGGCACCCTGTCGAAAAGTTCACATGCCTGTTCTGTATTTATATTTTCACTTTCTTGAGCGTCACATGAAAAAGAATTTTGTGAAACTCCAAGATGCCCTACAAAAAAATGTTATTTTCACAGATTTCATCCTTTCCAATGACGTAATTAACCCGTTAATAATAATGAGTTTCAGGGTTCTGGGAGATTAGAGATCCTTAAAAACTCCAAAATAAAGATTTTTCATGCATCTGAAACTTGTTAATAGTATAATTTTAGGATTTCAAGTTCTTTACAAACTTTCTAATTCTATTGTAATATTTTGCATTTTTAGTTTTCATTATTCTATCATATCAAAATATTTTTACTTATATTGCATTAGTATATTCAAGTATATCAATTGTTGTATTAATTATAGTGTATTTTTTTTTTTTTTGAATTTTTCATTATATTATCAAAATATAATAGTGTAATTATGCAAAGAGGCATTCCTACAATGACATCACATGTTTGCAGATCCGTGCAAACAAAAATAAATGGTTGTTACAAAATCTAGCAGAATTCAAACACATGGTGGAATTCAAATGCATAGAGGAAATGATTACTGATAGTGGAAGAGAATGAAATATGTAACTGACATGGATAATAGAAATTTCATTCGATTCCATGACATTTCACGCAAACCGTTTCAATCCAGAATGAGGTTATATATTTCGGTTTTCTACAGAAAATTTCTTGCCTTCGATAGAACTCACAAATTTGGCTTTATTTGTTTTTTTGCAACTGCATTTATTTTGACCTGTAGTTACATGTGGGTAAACCCATAATAGTGGTGTACAATTTTGATGAGGAAGGAAATTTGTAAAAATGCTCACACATTCGAAATTTCATGTTTTTAAGGGTTTGTTTGAACTGGGGGGTTCGCACGAACCCAAAAGAGGAGTTCAGTCGAACCCATAGTTTGAGCGAACCCCCTTTTGCATGGTGGGTTCGCTTGAACCCTATGATGTCATGTTTCTCCATAGAAATGAATGGAAAATTCAAAAAAAAGGGGGTTTTGAGCAAACCCCCCTTCGAACAAACCCCCCTTCACTCTTTCGAGCGAAGGGGGGTTCGTTCGAAGGGGGATTCGCTCGAACCCCCCTTGTTTTCCCTTCTCCCTCTCTTCCACCAAATTTTAGCAGATTTTTGCCCTTCGAAGCTCGAGTTGAGGATGAAAATGGAGGATACTTCACAAACCCAACTGGAAGATGGTAGTCCTCAGAACAAGCTATCCAACGAATTAAATTTTAATATTTTTTGGTTTTATTATTTATGTGTTTTTTAGTTTTATTAAACATAGGTTTTTCACCGAAAATCAAGCTCTATGTTTTACACATGTGGAAAAATAGCAGATTATCAAAATAAAATTTTAAAAAATACGTTGAGGCTGTGTATTGATGTCCTTGATCCATTAAAAAAAAAAATTGAATTTTGATTCATACAAAAAAAGCTATGTTGTATACAGTCTGCCTATGTCTGAATTGCAATTAGTTTGACTTTGAAACTTGATTAAGGAAAAAATATTCAATAAAAAACTATGAGACCAAATGAAAGTGCTATATATCGTAGTTACAAATCTAAATTCAAAAAAATTAGAATTTTATCCTTCATACAAAAAAAGTTATGTTGTATACGGTGAGCGTCACTTTTTAAAAATGTTGTTTTCTGAAAAAAAACCAGTTTTCATGGGAGATGGAAAAAAAAGTGCAATCTAATTCCATAAATTTTGAAAAAAATATTTTTAGAATCTACAGACAAAATTTGATGAGACTCTAGTTTGCATCATCTTCAAATTCCTCACGGTTTAGCTGCTATAGGTTCCCGAATATGAAGATTTAGTTAAAAATAATAATTGCAGTGTCCAGTTTGGCCAAAAATTGTAAACCACTATTGTGGGATCACCCATGTCGAATGCATAACCGGTGGATGTGACTGAAATACAAAATGTGGTTGGAATATGAAATATGGATGGAATAATAATGAAACTGGAATACATTGTGCTGGACATTACATGGATGCATCATCTTGTAACATGTTCTTTGCGCATTATATTTCTTATTTGTGCATTATGCTGATAGTTTTGCATTACTACAACATTCATTCCGAGCAAGAGGATCTCCATATACCTGAGTGGGAAGGAATTGACCCTTTTTTATTTGCATGTGCTTTACCTTTTCTATGGCTACTAAATTTCTTCACTGCTGCATGAGAATTGATATTGTGTTGATATTCTTCTAGCTGTGAATAGATTCGTTCCTCCTCCAAATGCATCAAAAAATTTAGCAAATCATTCTTTGCTGTTTCATTGCAAGGCACTAACATTGCTAAATATTTGATAGAAGAGTTGAGCATTGGTTTCTAGAGATTAATTTGGATTGCAAAGGAGGTGGAGAGTTCAAAAATATTGTAATTAGCACCCAAATCAAAAGGTAAACCGATTAACATTTATTTTGAGAAATTTGTTTCACAAGATTGTTTGCACTTTAAAATGCTTTTTTTGCCATCCTTTCTATTCTAGATCTTTTAACCAATGAGGAAGCAACCAACATCATTAGCCTATCAAACTTTTTAAACAAAGAATGTACAAAATACAAACATAGAGTTACTGCTTTGTTTTCTAGTCAAGCTGGAAATACCCAAATGTCAAATGCAGAAACACAAGGGAGACATGCAACTTCAATTCTCTATTAATCAACTGGAAATGAAAAAATAGAAACAAACTAAAAGCAAACTATTACAACTTTCTGGAAGCAATCAAAAACTGCTCAACTAGACTGGTAATGATCAAGAGCTATCAATAACTCACTATCAAGAGCTACACAGAGCTCGACCTAGAGCAATCACCCCTCTTACAAATAACAAACAGTTGTTGTTGTTCAAGAGCTACTGGGAGCTCACAAAGAATGTTCTTCTCATAGTCTGCTGCTACAATCTTCTTTTTTGGCTTCTTCTCAATTGACAAAATAAACTGCCTTCAATCCTTTTTGTCTAAACAAACATTCCCTCTATAAAATTCGAAATTACCTACCACAGTAAATGCCAATTTCAAAATCAACTACCTCATTCAATTCTGGAGCTATCAGGACCTATAGGGAGGATCCCCAAAACAAAAAGGCTCATGATGGGTAGGTGAGAGTTACAGGGGGTCTGACGGATGAGCAGAGGCTCAAGAGAACAATAAATTCCAATACTCCCCATTTGTTATGAGCTGAAAAAACAACTAGATCAATCCTGATTAAAATCAACAACACCTAATCTGCCTCTTAGGCGCTCAAAATTATCCTTGCTCAAAGGCTTGGTGAATATGTCTACTAGCTGCTACTCAGACCTACAATACTCTATTTTAATTTCACCATCTTCAACCAATTCATGAATGAAATGATACATAATTTCAATGTGCTTGCTTCTTCCATGAAACACAAGATTTTTTATCAAAGCTATTGATGAAACATTGTCACAATAGATCACTATTCCATCCTCTTGTTCTTCTTTCAAATCTGCCAAGATTCTTCTTAGCCAAATAGCCTGACATGCTGCTGCATTTTCTACTATATACTCAACTTTAGCTATTGATAGGGAAACTACAGGTTGCTTCTTGGAAGCCCAAGAGATAGCACCCGAACTCAAATGAAACACATACCCTGAAGTTCTCTTCCTATCATCCAAACTTCATGCCCAATCACTATCAGTGTATCCAACCAACCCATATTCTTTTGTTGTTGTGTACAACATGCCATATCCTTTGGTACCATTCACATACCTCAAGATTCTCTTACCCACTTGCCAATGGGTGTCTCTTGGAGTCTCCATGAATCAAGAAATCAGACTCACTCCATGCATTATATTCAGCCTAGTTGCTATCAAATACATCAAGCTTCCAACCAAACTTTTATACATGGTTGGATCCACATTGTTGTTGCAATCTTCCTTGCTCAACTTTAGGCCTACGGCTGTTGGTGTTGGGGCAGGCTTGATCTCAAGCATTCTAAATCTCTTCAAGATCTCATTTGCATATTTTTCTTGAGAGATAAAAATACAATCATGCATTTTTTTTACTTTTATGCCTAGAAAATACTTTAAGAGACCTAAATATGTCATTTCAAATTCTCTTTTCATGGCCTCTTTAAAATCAACAATGAGGAAATCATCATCCCCGGTAAAAACTAAATCATCTACATACAAGACAAAAATTAAAATATTACCATTTGTTGCCTTGATGTAGAGAGTGGGCTCACCATCGCTTTTGATAAAGCCATTGCTCATTAAGTATGAGTCAATCTTGTTGTACCATGCCCATGGAGCTTGCTTCAGCCCATAAAGAGCCTTCTTCATCCTATACACCTTGTGTTCTTGGCCTAAAACTTCATATCCAAAAGGCTGCTCCACATAAACCTCTTCTTTCAATACTCCATTAAGGAAGGCAGACTTCACATCCATTTGAAATACCTTCCATTTATGTTGGGCAACAATATCTATGACTTCCCGCACAGTCTCCATCCTAGAAATAGGGGCAAATGTCTCATCATAATCTCTTCCAAACTGTTGTTTGTATCCCTTGACAACTAATCTTGCCTTGTACCAATCTATTCTTCCTTCGACATTGCTCTTGGTCTTATAGACCCATTTTACTCCAATAGCTTGCTTGTTTGGAGGCAAGTAAATCAGCTCCCATGTATTGTTTCTTTCTAATGCATCTATTTCCTCGTCCATGGATTCACATAATTTATCCTCCTTCACAACTTCTTCAAAATAAATTGGATCATTGTGAGAAAATAGTGCAAAATTCACACTCATCAAATTCTTCATCATACCTTTCATTTTGGTAGATCTCCCTTAGACTCTTGGTCTTTCTTAGTATTAGGGAGGTGAGAGTGGGGTCTGAATTTTTAGTGTTGTTACTGCTCTACTGAATAGGCTGGTTCTAGAGCTGTCGGGAGCTGTCGGGAGGTTGTCGGGAGCTATCAAAAGCTCGTCCAAACCTGTCAGGAGCTCGTCGAGAGCTATCAGGAGCCAATCCTCTAGCTTTCTATGGCTACTTCCCTTTCTGTCTGTTTTGATTAGGAGCTATCAGGAGCCATCGGGAGCCATCAGTTTCTGGTGTTGCAAGATCTTGTTGATCTTCATTTTCATCTTCTTCATCACTCTGCACTGTCGAGAGCTGTCAGGATCTTTCGTGCCATCCCATGACTAATCTTCTAAAAACTCCACATCTCTACTAATGATAATTTTCTTGGTGACCAAATTGTATAGCCTATAGGCTTTGGACTCTTCACTGTAACCCGTGAAAATGCACTTTTCATCCTTGTCATCCAATTTTTTCCTTTTTTCTTTACACATGTGTGCATAAGCCACACAACCGAACACTCTTAAGTGCTCAACTTTCCATCTTCATTTTAACCATGCCTCTTGAGGTATTTTGTCACAGATCGCCTTTGTTGGACTTCTATTAATCAAATGTACAGTTGTTGCTACAACCTCTCCCCAATATTCTTCTTGCCATCTCCATGATGGTCCTATTTTTCCTTTCAGCCACTCTATTTTTTTGTGGAGTATAACTGGCTATAAGCTCCTTTTATATGCCATTTTGCCTGCAAAAATTCACAAAACAATTGGAGTCATACTCTCCTCCTCTATCTGACCTTAGGACTTTGATGAAATGTCCACACTCCTTTTCAGCCTAGGCTTTAAACAATAAAAACTTATTAAATGCATCAAACTTATGCTACAAAAAATAGACCCATGTCTTATAGCTGAAATCATCAATAAAGGTCATAAAAAATTTGCTATTACCAATGGATGTGATTTGCATAGGGCCTATCAAATCCATGTGCACCAGCTCTAATGATGCTCTTGCCCTTGTAGAGTTTCCTGATTAAAAGGGCTGCCTATGTTGCTTGCTAAAAATGCAAGCCTCACATCTAACATTAGGGTCTACTATCTTTGGAAAACCATCAACCATCTTGCTTTTGGACAAAAGACTTAAACCAACATAGCCTAAATGTCCATACCTAAGATGTCATAGCTTCGAGGGGTCTTCAATGGTGCTCTTGAGGGTTGCATGTTGTACTTCTATACATTTTCCATCCATAAGAGGTGCAGCAATGAACTAAGATGAGAAGCACATCTCAATCTTCAACAGAAACATCCGGTTCTTTATCATTTGTATTGCTGCAAATACCTTTGTCCTCTCATTCTTTTCATAAATGATGCATTGGCCCTTTTCCATCAGCACTTTGTATCCATTCTGGATCAACCGTCCTACACTCATGAGGTTATGCTTTAACCCCAGTCCAAAAAACACATTTTGAACCTCCTTCTTCTCACCTTGCTTGGTGTGGATCATAATAGATCATTTTCCCTTCACAGGAACTACTCCATTGTTCCCCATTCTAATTTCTGATTTAACATTTTTATCAATGAAAGAAAAAAGACTTTCATTTCCTCTCATGTGGTTGTTGCAATCGCTGTCCAAATACCAGACTTCGAGGCTGCCTTCTTCACCAACATTGCACATGATGAAGGTTGTGGATTGATTGCCTTCAGCCACATTTGTATATTTTCTTTGCTAATTACCATGATTTTTCCAGCACTCACTAGCATAATGTCCAAACTTGTGACAATAGTAGCACTCAATGTTGCTCTTGTCATTTCTCCCACTTGAACTGTTGTTCTTCATGCCTCTTTGGGAGTTTTTTTGAGAGTTGATCACTCCCTCTTGCTTGTTTGCTCATCCCGAGTTTTCTCCTCCAGCATTTCCTTGTCTAAATCTGCCATTACCTCTTCGGGACCATATGTACCTCTCCCCTGCCTCTTGCATTTGACTGAGCTTTAAAATCTTTCTCTTGGGAAGAAGTAGCAGACCTTTTTAGGCATTTCTCATGGGTATGGAGAGAACCCATTAATTCATCCATTGTCAAAGTAGAAAGGTATGTCACCACTTCAATAGCAATGACGAGTGGATCATACCTCATGGGCAGACATCTAAGGAGTTTTTCAACAATCTTTATCTCCTCTATCACATCTCCATTCGTTCTCAGCTAGTTTAACAACCATAGAACCTTGTTTGAAAGTCTACAACAGACTCACTTTCCTTCATCTCAATAACTTCGAACTCTCTTCGAAGTAACTGGAGCTTCACGGATCTGACTTTATCAGTCCCTTTGTATCCGGTTTGAAGGATTTCCCAAGCTTCTTTTGCATACTCAGTTGCTGCTATTCTGAGAAAAATGGCCTCTGTCAAGGCTGCTTCGATCAAACTCAAAAATTTTGCATCCTTCTTTCTCTGCTCCTTCAACTGGGTCTTCTGGTTGTTTGTGAGAGCTGCAAATGCAGCTGGGTCAGTGACATCCATGAACCCATTTATGAGAAAATCCCACAAATCATTAGCCACCATGATGGTCTTCATCTTCTTGGCCCAAACATCATAGTTTTTTTCATTAAAGGATGGTGGCTATTGCCAACTCTTTGCTTCATCTCCATCCATGTCTCCTACAACAAAAAACTCAACACCCAGAAAAAAAAAATGCCCAAACTCACAAGGAAATGGGGTCTATGGCTCTAATACCATGTCAAAAAATTTAAACAAAGAATGCACAAAATGCAAACACAGAGTTACTTCTCTATTTTCCAGTCAAGCTGGAAATACCCAAATCTCAAATGTGGAAACACAAGGGAGACATGCAACTTTGATTCTCTATTAATCAACTGGAAATGACAAAATAGAAAACAAAATAAAAACAAACTATTACAACTTTCTAGGAGCGATCATAAACTGCTCAACCAGACTGGTAATGATCAAGAGCTATCAACAACTCACTATCAAGAGCTACACAGAGCTCGACCTGGAGCAATCACTACTCTTACAAATAACAAACAGTTGTTGTTTAGGAGCTACTGGGAGCTCACAGAGAATGTTCTTCTCACAGTCTGCTGCTACAATCTTCTTTTCTGGCTTCTTCTCAACTAACAAAATAAACTGCCTTCAATCCTTTTTGTCTAAAAAAAAATTCCCTCTCAAAAATTTGAAACTACCTACCACAGTAAATATCAATTTCAAAATCAGCTACCTCATTCAATTTTGGAGCTATCAAGACCTACAGGGAGGATCCCCAAAATAGAAAGGCTCCTGATGGGTAGGTGAGGGCTGCAAGGGGTTTGATGGATGAGCAGAGGCTCAGGAGAGCAATAAATTCCAACATAGCCAATTCCCTTAGAGACCATAGTTTCCACCATCAGATTATTTGTATGTTCAAAAAATCTGTTTAAAAAAAATTGAAGAGTTTTGATAATGTTTTAGTTTTTTGGTGGTTTTATAGACAAGAAACTAATAGTTTGTAATTTTCTTGTGCCCCACATGTTAGAGAAATCTGTTGAATTTTTTTTTTAAAATCCACTTCAAACCTTTCTACTCACTACAGAAAGGACCAAAAAAAGGAAGGAAACTTCGACTATTGTAGGTGTCTGATTATACTTGGTTTGAACACAGGAACATTTTTGCATGTTATCATTTTATTCAATCCATAATGGAAAAAAGGTGTACTTTTCTTTTATCATTTTTCTTTAAACAGGGAAAGGGAGCAAGTGAAACTATCTGTGACACTCAAAACGTGTCTCTCTACAACAAAAGACTGGTATTTAATGTTTTCTTATTATACTCTTATTTAATGTAGACTAGTATCGCCCTATCAATGCATGATAAGAATCTAAATGATAAAGATATGAATTTTGATTGAATCGCAACTTGCTTGGATGAGTTTGTGTCGATTGAAAAAGGATAGGCTCCTGAAATCCCTATATCATTCTCATGTTTTATTTTCTTTGAAGTTCTTGGGCAAGAATCCATTGAGAGAGCCTATTGATATGTAAGATTTGATATAAACTATACACCTCTATTATTTTATTTCATTCTATTTATCATACTTAGGGGAAGTTCAAATAAGCAAATCTATATAATTTTGGAAATGAATACAAAAATCCCTTCATTTGAATCACAAAAAAAAATTTATTATAACAAAGCAATTACAACTCAAAAGTGAAAAACTTAATCTAAGATTAAATAGTAAGGCCTAATATGTTCTCTGAATATGTTTTCAGGTATAGCAAGTGGATTGATGAATGTGAGCGAGTTAATAATTCTAGATAAATGGCTTACATCTGCATGGTGTTGAGTATAGTGTATCACATTGAGTTGGTCATCAGAGATTTTTGGCTAGGATACTTGTCACTATACTTGGTTGTCCTGTATTCATATGTGCATAATATATACTAGCTTGGTTATCAGTTTTGTATATATTATATTAAGTGACCTCTCTTTAAATTTAATCTACATAAATATAAATATGGAGACTCAATTTGTTGTGAATGGTGTTTAATATTGGTTTGTTTCATGTTTTTTTTTCATTAATTTTTTTAAAATAATTCAATAAATTGTATATTTTAAAATAATTTCACAATTATTAATTACAATTTTAAAATAAATCAAGAACAATGATCTAATAATAAATTGTTGTTTGTTTGCACAAATCATTTCATATTTTAAAATTAAACTAGATTATAATTCATATTAAGTTAAATTAAAAAAATGCTAAAAAAAACTAATTAATTACTATTTAAAAATAATTAACTATTAAAAAGAAACTAGAGTTATGGAGCAAAAAAAAACCACTTATAAAGAAACTATAGTTATGAAGGAAAAATAAACTAATTAACTAGCTTATCTATCTTAATATATTAAGATATATATATATATATATTATACACTAAGAGATATCATTTTCGAGGCATTATTTTTTCTTTTTTGCTTCTTTGAATTTAAAAAATACGCCTCGAAAATGATATCTCTCAGCGTATTATATATATGTATATTAATATATTAAGATAGATAAGCTAGTAGCAGCTGCGACATGCGTAACACATTGAATAAATTAATATATTTAAGGCTATGATTAGAGTTAGCATTTAGGATTAGGGTTTATATCATGGTTAGGGTTAGCATTAGGGTTAAGGTTTGGTTTAGATTTATTATTATGATTAGGGTTAGCGTTTAGTGTTAAGGTTGGGTTTATGGTCATAGTTAGTGTGAGAATTATGGTTAGGATTAGGGTTTGGATTATAATTATAACAGGTTTTAGGTTAGGAATAAGGCTTTGGTTAGTGTTAAGGGTGGGGTTGGAATTATTATTAAGGTTTGGATTGGAATTAAAATTAGGGGTAGGGTAAGGATTTATATTTGGTCAGGGCTATGGTTTGGGTTAGGGTTAGGGTCAAAGTTAGGATTAAGGTTAAGATTAGCATTAGGGTTAGGATTTGGTTTACGATTATGATTATGGTGATGGTTAGGGTTTATACTTATAATTAGTGTTATAGTTAGCATTATGGTTTAGTGTTAAGATTTAGAGTTATACATTGAATAAATTAATATAATTAGGGTTATGGTTAGGGTTAAAATTTAGGGTTACGATTTATATCATAGTTAGTGTTAGCATTAGGGTTAAAGTTTATATCATGGTCAGGGTTAGCATTAGATTTAGGGTTAACCATTTAGGATTAGGGTTTAGAATTTAGGTTTATGATTATGGTTAGGGTTAGTATTTAGGCTTATGGTTAGGGTTATAGTTATAGTTAGGGTTTAGTGTTAAGGTAAGTGTTAGCATTAGGTTTATGGTTAGGGTTAGAATTTTGTTCTATGGTTAGGATTATGTTTAGGGTTTACATTAATTTTAGCAAACCTAACACTAAAACTAATTGTAACCTCAATTTAACCCTAATCAAAACCCTAACCATAAGTGAACCCTAATAGTAACCCTAATTGAACCCTAATTAAACTAACCTTAATTGAACCCAAACCCTATTTGTTCCTGACCATAGTTGAGTCCTAACCATAACCCCAACCCTAACAGTAACCTTTACCCCAACCTATATCATGTAACCCTAATGTTGACCCTAACCCTAACATAACCTTAACCTTGATTGAAACCTAGACCTAATTTAGGTTTAGGTTTCTAATACTAACTATAAACTTAATTAAAATAGTTACTATAGTTGAACCCTAACCCTAACCCTAATTGAACACTAATCCTAATCAAACCTTAACCTTAATTAAACCCTAACCCTCAACTTAACCCTAACCCTTATTGAACCCTAACCCTAATTTAATTCTAGACCTAATTGAACCCCAACCCCAACCCTAACCCAAACTTCATTTTCTCATAACCTTAGTTGAGTCCTAACAGTAACCCTAATTGAACCCTAATTAAACTAACCTTAATTAAAACATTAGCATAACTTAACCTTTAATCTAACTCTAACCTTGATTGAATCCTAACCCTAACCCTGACCCTGACCCTGACCCTAACCCTAATCCTAACCCTAATCCTAATCCTAAACCTAACCCTAACCCTGACCCTGACCCTGACCCTAACCCTAATCCTAACCCTAATCCTAATCCTAAACCTAACCCTAACCCTAACCCTAACCCTAACCCTAATTCTAACCCTATCCATTATCCTAATTCTAATCCTAACCCTAACTATTACCCTTATTCTAATTCTAACCCTGACCCTGACCCTGACCCTGACCCTGACTCTGACCCTAACTCTGACCCTGACCCTAACCCTAACCTTGACCCTAACCCTAACTCTAATTCTAACCCTATCCATTATCCTAATTTGAATCCTAACCCTAACTATAACCCTTATTCTAATTTTAACCCTATTTGTAATCCTACTTCTAATACCAACCCTAATTCTAATGGCAACCCAAATTCTAACTATAACCCTAATCCTAACTATAATCCAAAGCCAAATTATAACCCTAATTATAAACCTAACCATAACTATAACTCTAACTCTAATTATAGCTCTATTAGTAATCATAAGCTTTATCCTAATTATAATTGTCACCTTAAAACCCTAAGTCTAACCCTAAGATAATTCTAACGCTAACCTTAGAATTATATCTCTAACCCTAACCCTAACCCTAAATCTAAGTGTAATACTATTTTAACCCTAACCTTCTCAAAAGGCTATCTTAACCCTAACCCTAGTTATATCCCTAATTCCAACACTTTTTAAACCTAACATTAACCCCTATTTCTAAATTTAGTGTTAAACCTATTTTTATTCTAATAATTGATATAATCATTAGTCTAACCCTCACCTCATTCATAACTATAATCTAACCTTAGCATTTGTTCTAACCCTAGCATAGATCCTAAACCTAAACGTAGTTATAAGATTGTAGTATATTTCTAACTCAAAATATTTTATAAACTAATAATTTGTCTCTCCTCTTTGATAATTTCTTAAATTACAACTAACAATTTTTTTTTGTAATTTTTCTCCCCTCTCCTATAATTTCTTAAATCCATTTCCTTAATTTTGAATTACCAAACTCAAAATATTTTATAACAATTTTGGTAATTTTTCTCTTCTCTTAAATTACAAATAACTTTTTTTTGTATTTTTCTCCCCCTCCATAATTTCTTAAATCCATTTCCTTAATTTTGAATTATCAAACTCAAATTCTTTTATAACAATTTTGGTAATTTTTCTCTCCTCTCTAAATAATTTCTTAAATTAAATCCATTTCCTTAATTTTGAATTACAAAACTCAAATTCTTTTATAACAACTTTTGAATATATTATTTATATAAATATTTATTATTTTGATTGGAAAAAGATCACTTAAATAAATCTATATAAAAAGCCTCAAAGATATCGTTGTTTTAAAAAGATCTTGAATTTTTTAAAATTTTAAACCTATTAATTTAGAAACTTACCTTTTTTTAGTTAGGAATTTAGAAACTTACTTTTATATGAAATAGTAAATTTACAATATTTCTTTTACAATTGATTTTATAAATTTTAGAAACTCTATTCTTGTATAAAAGAATTTGAACTTTTTCAGAACCCAATCTTTATCATTTTAAGAAAAAATATCTATCACTAAAATTTTAGACTTAAATCTATATCGATATTAATTATTTAAAAACTCTATTGCAAACCGATCCTAGAGACAAACCACAATCATCATCAAAGTATGAAGATATTGATTGAGCTTCATGAAAGGTAAAACATTACCTTTGTATCTCAAGTAGAGATGCATTGAGGGGTACAGAACTAGACCTGTTTATTGAAGAAAACAAGTGATCATGTATTTTCTCACTATGTGATTGTACTTTACGGTCATGCTTCAGG
Organism: Sequoiadendron giganteum; assembly: GCA_007115665.2. Classification (NCBI taxonomy): domain Eukaryota; kingdom Viridiplantae; phylum Streptophyta; class Pinopsida; order Cupressales; family Cupressaceae; genus Sequoiadendron; species Sequoiadendron giganteum. Next base: position 430,290,837 of record CM021102.1, on the reverse strand, counting down.
GAAGTATCATCTTTATTGCATATATTGTTGGATGTCGTAATGGAGGAGATTTGAAATTCTCTAAGTTGAGATCCATTTCTATGTTTCCAAATTACACTTCATCATAAATAAATGCTATAAATATGAAATTTAATAAAATACTATGAGCAGGATATAAAAAAATATTGTGAAATCCACCGCTCAAAAAACTTGATGTATCAGATCTATCCATAGTTGTAAATAGACCTCTTTATTTCATTAAAATCTAGAAACTTTCCAAAAATTTGTAAGTGGTATCATTTTGAGGAAAACACAATTTAACTAGAATTGACAAAATATACACCTCCCAATAAGCCCAAAAACATCTTCCATTGTCATATACCGATGTGTACCACTTCATCAAACCTGCCAATATAACAAATCAAAGCATGTGTAAGTCTAGTTCCAGGATGTCATAGTTCATTTTCCCTGTAGCTTAAGAAGGTAAATTCCTCCACAACCAAACAAATAAAACGTATCCAGCCAAAAACACCTTGGAAACATAGTATTTGTATAGGCTAAATTTTATTGAAGAATGAATCACACTTCCTTTTCACTTACCCATATTAGTAGTTTGGAAAGAATGAGAGATTCTCAGGCAAGGTGGAAGAATGATGTCACAGAGATTTAGACGCCTGCTGCTTGACAATCTACGCATTTCTACTCTACCCAATTTACTCAAAAAGACTTACCCAAGATCATCTAAATCTCTTGGCAGCGAATAATAACAGCACAGGGAAACAAAAAGATAAAGAGTGACAAAGTCATCAATGTCGAAACAACAAAACAATACTATGCAGTGAGACTATTTAATTTTATCATACCTATAATAGCATTTGCATTGAAACGAATTCACATCATCATAAGGTGGAAACACGGACTAACCTGTGAATGTTCTTCTCAATCTTCTGTGATCTAGTAGCCTTCCTTTGTCTCTACCTTCTAGCATGCATCCCCTTACATTCATAACTATCTCCATATAGAGAGAGAAAAGAACCTTCTTGAATCAGCATCCCCCTTACCTTCAACTTTTTAGAAATTTTTCTAACAAAAATAATTAATAGAGGTGTCCACATTTCTTTTTGTTGGTGATAGAGTGCAGAGATGTGAGTCTATTTTTTGACTGAAAGATTCTTTGGTTAGTGTCGATTTGCATTTGCTTGGGTGGAATAAAAAAAATGTCTCCATTATGCTAAGTAGGTTTTGTTGAAAATTACGAATGTTGTGAATGCTGAGCGCTGAGTGCTCTCCTTATTATATCTGGCAATGGCGTTTCACTTTTGCATGGGTCTGAGTGGCTAGAAAATATCATGACTTTTGCTTATCTTTTGCCTATGTTTCTTTTCTGAAAAAGATATTTTCTTGTGATGTATTAATCTCATGTCCTCATGCGGGTGCTTAGCTTATTTTGGTTAGTAGCCACTGCTCAACTTATTTAGGAGTTATTTGTGGAGTTGATGGCCCCATGAATGCTTAGTTTTTCTGCTTATTTTTAAGCAGCCAGCTTAAATTTGTATTAATAGTATCAATAATAATTTGTACAATAAAAAATTAGAAAACTAAAAACACAATCAAATATTAAAAAAAAGGGAAATTTTTTTTTAGAAAAAAGATTTCAAATTATCCTTTCCCAAAAATAAAATTTATGTATGGGAACACCCCTACTGCTTAAATTTAAGCAGAAAATTGAGTTAAGCAGTCGCATGGGGACATGAGGTAAGAGGTGATTTAGTTAAGGCCACAAAAATCGGCAAAGTAATAGCTAGAGAATTTATTCTGTAGTGCTTCACGTTAGCAAACATCTGAAATAAATAAAAGCAATAATCATAGCAGAAAAGGTTTTCTAACAGTTAAAAAATCTAATGCAAACATTATAAACACATGTGCGCATGCATGCAGAATACGAATCATTTCTTTTTTCTTAAATTGTTACATTTGTTGGCTTCCTATAGGGGTTGTGTTGCCATTGTATGGTTATGCCTCTCAACGTAATTACTAAAAAAGAAACTAATTAATTACCAAAAGGAAACTAATTAATTACTAAAAAGAAACTAGAGTTATGCAAAGAAAAAAGTCACCTATAAAGAATTATTCTATTTCCTTTTCTTTAAGTTTTCTTTTCTCAAATACATTTCTTCTTTTTCTTTTAATTTCTATCAAAATATATGTTTTTAAACTCCTAGAAGAGAAATGATAGTTGAAATTTTGTTTGTATGTATAGATTTTTTTTTAAATTTCATTAAAAATTACCTTAGACAAATATTTATTTTAAATTAAAAATATCTATTTTACATATGAAATTATTATTAAATTAATCAAATGTATGATTGTGTTATCTCATTGGGAATGTTTTTTTAACGAAACAAAAATATATATTATTAATTTTTTTAACTTATTTTATCAGTTTATTTCTTAAAAATCAATTTAATTAAAATATAATATAGTTGAAATATTTTATTTATCAAACATATAATAAGATTTATTATAAATTTTGAATTGATATCTATTAGACTACACATCAATATACTTTAATTTTTTATTAATATAAAATTTGATAATTATTTAAGCAAAGATTTTGAAAGGGTGTTATAATCTTTAATAAAGTCAATAGATAAAACAATAGCATAAAGAATAGTATAGGCCTTTTATCCAAAATAGATTCAATAAAGAACAAAACAAAAGTTTAATCAAAGACAATTTTAAAAAATCTAATAAAAATAATTAAAGGACATATAAAGAGGCATTAGGCCTATAGATAACTAAATCATTAAGAATTTATTCTACATCTCAATCCTCTTCTACATTTTTTTTTTTCAATAACTAATTTCACAATCAATGAAGAATTTCGCAAACTAACCTAATAGGAGAAAGAATCCAACACTCAAGACCATCTGCCAACAATAATTATGATTAATAGACTTAAGATTAAGATTAGGGTTCAATTAGGGTTAGAGTTAGGACTATTTTGAGGTTTAATTATAGTTAGACTAGGGTTTTACTTATGATTATAATTAGGGTTAGGGTTTAATTAAAGTTTAATTAGTCTTAGGGTTCAATTAGACTTAAGGTTAGGATTATTATAATTTAAAATTCATTAAATTTATAGTTAGGGTTAGAATTAAGGTTAGCTAGGGTAAGGGTGAAGCTTAAGATTAGAATTAGAATTAGAGTTACAAGTGAAATTAAAATTATAGTTATAACTACATTTAGTGTTAGGGGTAGACTTATGTCTAAAATTAAGGTTAGTTTTACTGTCAAGATGAATAATAAAATTATAATTATAATTAAGGTTACAATAAGGGTTAGAATTATGGTTTACTTATGGTTAAGGATTGTGTTGGTGTTATAATTGGGGCTAGGGTTCAATTGGGGTTAGGGTTATACTTTAACTAGGGTTGGGATTCAATGAGGATTATAGTTAGGGTTGGGGTTGGGATATAATTAGGGTCAGGGTTAGGTTTCAATTAGGATTAAAGTTTAATTATGGTTAGGGTTAGGGTTCTATAATAAATATTAGGGTTATGGTTATGATTCAATTAAGTTCAAGATTAAGGTTTAGTTAGGGTTAGGGTTTGGGTTTTTTTATTATAAATGTTTTTTGTGATTCAAATGAAGGGATCTCTCTATTCATTTCCAAAACTATACAAATTTTCTTATTTAAACTTTCCCTAAGTATGATAAATAGATTGAAATAAAATAACAGAGGTGAATAGTTTATATTGAATATTGCACATCAATAGGCTCTCTCAATGTTGTCCTATCCAAGAAATCCAAAGAAAATAAAGCATGAGAATGACACAGAGATTTCAAGAGCCTATCCTTGAGGAGAATGATCCAGTCATTTCAGGAGCCTATCCTTTTTCAACTGACACAGAATCATCCAAGCAAGTCGTGATTCAATCAAAATTCACATCTTTATCATTTGAATTCTTATCATGGCATTGATAGGGCGGTACCAGTCTACATTAAATAAGAGTATAATAGGGTAAGTGCACCAAGATGGTTCCCAAAAAGGGGACTTAAGTAGACAGTTTTTTCTGAAATCAGGAAATACTGACCTTGGACGTGAAATTGACGATAGTTACACTCAAAATTTTGAGATGGAACAAAAACAAGGATCAAAGTACTCTGAGTCTACTTTCTAAACTACTAATTTATTTTTAAAATGGTTGAGATTAAGGAGTTCAAAAGAGGGGCGTACACAAATTGGTGTTGTTTTTGTCAGAAAAACATAACATAGCAACTCTTGTACAACCCTCATATGGTGAAATTTTTTTAGTATTTTTAAAATCAAAGTGGTCAGAAGTTAGCTAACAATATGTAGTTGATGCACAATTTTTCTGATAATTTTTCAATGAATATTTGATTTTTTACAAATTTTCGAAGTGGACACTCCCTGAAAAATAAAAAAAAATTTGTACTACCCCTACAAATCTTGGAAACTAATTGAATTTCTTTTCTTTTTTTAAAAAAAAATTGTAGAATGGAGTCTAGTTTCTAAAAATGTAATTTATTTGAAAATTCGATGAACGGTTAATTTATAATGAAAAAAATACCAAACACTACTTTTTGGCAAAAAAGAGACATACAAACAAAAGAAATTATTGATGAAAGGCTTAACATTGTCAGAAAGTGAAAAAAATTACATCATTGTGTTGATGGTGTTTTTATACACTTCACAACACAAGTAATATGCAAGTGCACTACCTCTCTTGAAAGAGAATCTTCCACAATCAAATTGCAGAACACTATCCCAAGGTCTCTCGGATGTCAGGTCTTGACGATGCTTGGAATATATCAGTTGTTTGATGTGATTTTCTGGAATCACAAGGTGGTCTTACATGGTTTAAAGCTGTAGGAGAATTGGGTCAACGAATGAAGTTCTTCGGATATGAAATTATTGCACTTTTTTTGTAGGTTCATACAACAGTCTTGGACTCCATTGTTTCGTCGAATTTGGATTTACAATGTGCAATGAACCTTAGCACAGATTGTTTCTAAAAAAAGGAAAAAGGACAAGGAAGAAGGATGGTTCCTAGACCTGCAACTACCAATGAATAGTGATCATGGAGGTTCCTACTGTGGACAGTTTCCTTAAATAGAATTTCACTTAATCTGAATTCTCACAATGTCATGAAATCTATGCTATCTTCTAAGGACTGCAGATATTCATCATTCATTCGCCATGTAAATGTGAATAAAGACAAAGTTTAAGGAGTAGCTATGAAATTAAAGTCTAGACTAACTTTACACAGTCACCTACCAGCAGCAAATGACCAAAAGTATGGACAAGGAAAGCATACACACAGCATAAAACTTCATAACCAAAGACAACATACTAAATCCACTACAGCTAACTAAAGAATACCAGAACAGCAAATTAATTTGAAGTAAAGTTTTAATTAAGGGGAGAAGAATCATGAAACATGTAGAGAAACCCAAAAATACACTAGGAAATGACTGTATTTTCTATTATAATTTCTACAACATGCCTTTACAACAACTCAAATCCCTTAAAATGAGAGGAGGAGAGCCCTATTTATAGTTTTCAAAAAGAAAAATGAGTGGCCAAGATTTGATTCTATTGTGTGGCCAAGATTCACTTTACACTAAGGTTTCACCTACCCCCAAATATATATCATTTATAAAACATCTCTTGTATTTTCCCTATTTTGTCATCTAGTGACAACAATGTAGCAATTTCGTCCTTTAGCTATTTTCCCTTTGTTGTAGCTATTCTTTGAGGAATTATTCATCGATGATAGGGTTGCCTTTGCGTTTCTTTAATACTACATATTCCATGAAGTTCAAGATCATCGGGTGGAGCTTATCTACTTCCAAGATATTTGATCGCAGCACCTGGTAGCTCCATTCCTGAGAATTGCTGACAAGCTTCTTCCAATCATCGTCATACTTAGCAACATTGCTTCTGAAAAGCTCTAGCTGGGTGAAGGCTCGAGCGGCAAAACCCAAGAAATCTGTGGTAACCTTAGCCGACATCCCATCTTCCATGTTCTTTAAGAAGTGGGGATTTATAACTTCTGGATTAATTTCGACAGTGGATAGCTCATACCCCATCATTAGCTTGAGGTACCAAGCGCACTCTTCTCTGGTCTCCCTAGCCCATTCGATATCTAATGCTATACGTTCCAGGATCTGCTCCAACCTTTTCCTCTGATGATCGAAATCTCACTTCCATACATCCATTAACCAGTGGTCATCATCTTTGAGGGTGAGGTCCTTCTCCCAGACCTCGCTTGGCAATGTGAGTATGGCCTCAATTATCGGGTAGGCTGCTCTGTATTTCCTTAGGAACTCCTCACAGACCTACCTTGTACCCTCAAGAGTTCTTTGTACTTCTACGAACTTATTTTTTGTCTGGATAGCCAAGTTGATACCTGTGTTTCCCATGTCTAAGACCTGTCGAAACCAGTTTTTCATAGTCTTATCCAAGTTCCTTCTCTTCTCTAATTTATTGATCTGCTCCTGAGATAGCAAGTGAGGCGGGGTTGATGATGTAGTGGGTTGCTCATCTGGGGATGATCACTGCTGAATATAGGTCGTTAGATCAGCCACTTGTGCTTTGAGTTCTTCCTTAGAAACCTTATCCTATTGGATAAGATGCACCACCGTGGTGACTGATTCCTGGAGGTGATCGACCTTTTCCTCCCTTGTGGCCACTCCCAAGTTGATGGTGGAGATGTTATAAGTTATTCCTTTTTCTCCAACCATCGGCATCGCTATTTGTACCGCCCTAGATCCTGAGGCATCCATGGTCACCTTCGATCTAATCTTTGGCTTTTTCTCTTTCTTGGTGCTTATCTGTGCTCTGGCCAGTATGGCTTCTAGCCTTGCCTTAGGATCTTTTGGGGTGGGAGTCTTTTGCTTCAACTACCTCTCTGGCCAATTGGGTACTTGGGGCTCTTCCCTGGGCAGTCCACTTTGATTCTTGTTGTCCTCCTTCTCAAGCTTAATGGCTCTAACAACAAGAGCCCTCTTCTCAATTCCTGCATCTTCTTTCTCCTCATCGGAGTCCTATTCGAGTGTTACACACTTAGTGGGAGACTTGGTGCGCAGTTGCTCATTGGGAGGATCCTCCCTTTCAGCACCCTTTTCTTCTTCATTTTGGTTGTGTTCATGTTCCTCGGGCCTCTCCTCTTGCTCATCTTCATGGAGGGATGCTTCCTCATTGTGTTCTAGGGTTTGGCCATGCCCCTCAGTTGGAGACCTATTGCCTTCAATCTCTAGAGCATCAATTTCCTCTTCATGTGCAAGCCGATCATCGGCTTCCTTATCCTCAATCTCCTTAAGTTGCTTGCCCCAATCTACATTGAGTTCGGGGTCATTCATTTCCCAAATTAGTTCAGCATCTAGCTCCTCACTGCTCTCACTAGAGGACTCGTAGGCCACCTCATCTATCTCTCGACATTCGAATAGTGGGTGCTCGTGTTACTCAAATTCTTCATCTTCTGGCCCCTTTGCAGCCTCTAGCTGTCGTCGCTCAGGTTCATCGGATATCTACATTGTCGCCTCCATTCTTGGTGGTTCGGTAGGGGGAGGGAGCGCTGGAGTGTGGGCCATAGCCTGAGCTATTGCAGCCTAAACCACTGGATTAGTAAGCATCCCTGAAATCTCGAATGGCACATTTTGCATGTACTTCACAAAGGATTTCGGGAGGCTAAGGGCAAGCATCGTAGCAGCGGAAATGGAGCGGAGGGAAGGAGACATAGAGGAAGAGAAGACCGGGGAGGTTGTGGCAGAGGATGAATCCATAGGAATAATCTACATGATTGGAGAGGTGGAAGCAAGGTGGATAGAGATGTCCACTACAGGCGGGGAGGAAGCAGAAATGGCAAGCGAAGCATGTGGGATGGTGGCAACTACAGCAACAATTGTAGTAGATGGAGACCTTGGCGGGTTAGATCCCTCTCCTCCTTGCCCGAGGAGCGGACCTCTAGGTATCACAATCATCTTTGCAGCCCTAGTTATTTTTCTTTGTTTCTTCGGTGGCTCACCCTCTAATGCCTTTTGAGCATAAACCTTCGGTTTGGGAAGCTACTCACTGGCTTCCTTTCTCTTTTTGGTTTTGTCTAATGGTGGGGTTTTGGATGTTCACTTTCTAGTCCCTTAAACATTAAGGCAACTCCTTGTTGTTTCAATTGGGCCACCTATTGGTTGATCCATACCCTCATCCGGACCTCAATAGGTTTAGTGAGTATGTCAATGTCATCAAGCTCTCGCTCATTCTAGTCAATCACAGGCAATGGAAAATTGGTGACAGCATCATATCCTGGATCGATCACCATGTCCTCATCCTCTTCAAGCTGGTTAGGAATCGGGCACAAATTTATTCTCCACACGTAAAGAGCAGTCATGCACATGTAGTGCCACAGCCGCACTTCAAGATCATCTTTACAATTAGCCCAAAAATATTCAACGTTGTGGAGGTGGGCATACTCCTATCCTAGTGCCTTTTTGATATGTCTATATGGGTCCATTCGAGGCCGAGCTGTATATTGGCGGAAGTGGTATTCAGCCAACTCCCTCTCTGAGTACCCCGCACACTAGGAGGTATGAATCTTGTACATCCCTTGGCCGAGCCCAATGGGGTAAGGTGTACCCGCCAGATGCTTTCTGCTCAAGATATTATGGATGTGGCATAGCTGCCAAGTCAGTTCTAATAGTATAATCCAGTCATTGGGGTGTCGGGGCAGCTCGTTTGGTCTTTCTGTGAATCCTTGGGCACGGATGTAAGTGAACCTTGGAAATTGTATGTATAGGAAGGCGTATTGCCTGAGGAGGGCTCTAGCACTATGGGAAACTCTTCTTTGAAATTCGCCTCCTAGAGATCAAATGATGTGGGCGATGAATGCATCATTCACTCTGCAATAATCCTTCTTAAAGTTTTAGTACTGCAGTTGAGGGTATTTATCATAAGGCTTGAGCTCTACCCCCGATGCCTCACTGAGTACCATAGTTAATCCATGATAGTGTTGTCGGTCTGCAAGGGAGTATACCAAGTAGGATGTCATATAAAACTTGGAGGTCTTCTTCACACTTGTAAACTATTCGTGGAAGCAATTACTAATTATCTCCCCCCAATAAAAGGCAGTGTCGTCACCGTGGAGAATCTGCTCCACAAAGTAGAACATCCATTCCTAGAAGAAGGCCGTAGTAGGAAGATGCATCACTCGGCTTAGCAAGGTCATGAGGTCATGGTAATCCTCAAAGAAATCATTGCAAAAAAGCTCCTGAGGGAGCTTGCCAGCACTACCCCGCTTGTCCTTCAACCAATACTGATTGATTAGTTTCTTACATTTCAGCAAATCCTACTCCCATAATTCCTTACATTCTTCCATGGTGGGGGTCTCCATGCTCTTAAAGGCACAAATGTGGAAAGTTGTTATACCCAATGGGGACATATCCGCAAGGATATTCCCATCCCGGTCCACTATAGTTCGTTTCTCAGGTTGATATTCCTCTACGCACGCCATTACCAATTTTGAGGCCACCAAGGCCGGCGGGAAGCCTGTAGCTTTGGCAATTCCACTACTCCTTATCAACCTCACATTTTCTGTCTTGGGATTCACCCTGACTCTCTGTGTAAATTCATCAATATCGACCTGACCGATATTGGTATCTGTGACATCTCTCCAAAGAGTGGTGATTCTGGATTGTAAGGGGACCCCTTGAAACTTGTACTTCATCTGATCCTTATCCTCCTTGCCTCAAGGTGCCTTGGCTATTCCTTTCCCCTTCTCCTTGGAGGCACCAAAAGTTTCTACACCGAATTCCATAAATCCTGCACAAAAGACATGAATCAGTAACATTAAATATGAAAAAATGGCCCCAGACAAGTCCTTGCACATCAAGGTTAGCTCCGCAATCATTATTCATATTCGATAATCGCATAACATTTGATAAAACATCATTAGAAAGAAAAGCAGGTGACCCAAGTTCCCAGGGTTGGAGTTCCCTTGGCAGAATGTCGTTTGGAAGGGCAAATTAGGTATGTAACTCCCAAAGGTGTTTCCCGATGTTGGATTTTCTCAAATGAGGGTTGGCGTGAAAGAAGACATGATTTTAGCAAGTAGGTCGAAATCCATTTTGGATTTGGAGGTCATTTGAGCCTTCATTTAGGAGTTCAGGTATTAGCTGCAGGATGGCTGCTAGAAACAACCTAGGGGAGACGGAACTCCGGTCGCCGGATTTCGGAGTTCGGGCCGCCATCATCAGGAAGCAGTTATGGGTCAACTGTTCGGGATGGCGAAATGCAAGAGGTAATCCTAGAGGGGAACTCTAGAAGACAATCCCCAGAGACAATTTCAGGAGTTCGGAAAGCCAGGCGGCGAACAACGAGTCAGGACCCGGAGGTCAGAAAGTCGTTTCGAATTCGCCGTGTAAAACGGCGCCAGTGGAATGGAATCCCGGAAGCGGAATTCCGGGGGTCCGGGTCCAAATATACTTTGGGCACTGGTTCTTCATTCGGATTTTTCACAAGGCGAAATGGGTATCGAGGTCTGAGACTCGGAAAGACGTCCCAGAATGGCCGTGTAAAACGAAAAAAGCAACACGAAATTTCGAAGGTCGAGGTCCGGGGGGTGCTCAAATTTTGGTTTTTGCCTTAGAATTTTGAACGGACTTTATGCAGTCGGGGTCCGAGGTCTGGAAGGATGCTCAAGATAGGTCATCAGAATGGCGAAGTTCACACAAAATTTTAGGAACGGAACTCCGAGGATCGGATCCCGGGGACAGTTTGTTTCTTTGTCGATTTTTTATTTTTTGCAAGTTTGACACTGATTTCGGAGGGTCAGGATCCAAGACTCAGAAAGATGCTCAGGGGAGGCCATCAAAACGATGGGGGCACAATGGAAACCCACGAAGGGAAATTCGAAGGCCGAGATCCGGGACAAGCTTGGCCGCATAAATTTTGAAGTTTTAAGTTTAAGTTTTGTGCGGACAGCCACGGGAAAGTCCGGGCCCGGGTAAGGTGGTTGCCTATTCTGAAGAACAGCGATGGGGAGGTCCAACTCTGGTTTGAAATTTGACTCCTCAAACGATCGATTTTTCACATTTTGAAACATGGGTTTTTATGGGAGGGTGCTCATCTACTAGATTTTAACCCTATTTTTCAGCTTTACTTCATTTTAACCCAGAATTTGATGAAAAGGAAGACGAGGCACGCAAACGGCGGATGTACCACAAAATCATGAAGAGGATGGTGTTGAACGTGTGGGAAAAATGGCCAGAAGAGAACTCAGGTGTGGGGGTGGAGAATGTCGGATGCGGGGAGCTCTGTAAATTTCTCTATCACTCGATTGCATAAAAATAACAGCCAAAACTGTCATTAATACCACAAATTAATGATGCGTACGATGGTTCGAAAGGTTGGTGATTCAAATCTCATAGGCAGCGGTAGGCGACCTGGAGTCCAGTGGCCAAAAAGACGTCCAACCGCGGCCGTGAAGAACAACGAAGTTTAGGCGAAATCCCTGATGCGAAAATCCAAGATCGAGGGTCCGGGGTCCAGAAAGACGTTGGGTGTCGGATGCCAGCAGCAGTCAAATTCCAAATGGGAATCCGAAGAGGGAAACCCGAGGGTCCGGACCCGGAAGGGGCCATGGACTTCCGAAGGGCATTTTGACAAGGGAAACCCGAACTGACTTTAGATTTAGCATTTTTAAAGGGGTCGATTTTGGTCAAACTTAATATGTGACTTTGGAGGGTGAGTTGACCTATTAGGGCACAAAAAAGGACCCAGCAATCAAAAGGAGGGTAGAGAGGGTCCCCGTCCCGAATGGGGCATGTGTGCAGTAGGCACAACACGTTGGATAGCTAAGAGAGAACCCAACATTACCCATGTGTTAGATTTTTTCGATATTGAACCACATGCAATCCTGACGGTGAGCACGAACTCGATTATGTGAAATATGGTAGATTTTTTAAAAACACGTCTTTGGTCATTGGGAATGCCCTTCAAGCCTTTGGGTTGGTATTCCAAGGAAAATACCAATCCTAAGGCTTGGGAATTCCCAAAGAAATATATAACACGCTCTCATTATAACGTGGGCACATTATAATGCGCTCTCGTTATATCTTAGTTTTGACATGGTTTTTCGCTTCTGCGAGAAACATGTCAATTAAAACATAACATGAACGCATTATAACGTGCTCTCATTATGTCCTCCTTTATGTCAAATTCCAATCTATTGAATGTATGCTGATATATTTGTATGTTTGTATGTACATGTATTCTTGTATGTCATGTATGTATGCATGTATGCATGCTTGTATGTATGTGTGTATGCCTGTATGTATCAATGAATGTATATTGTATGTATGCTTGTATTTATGTAAGATTGTAATTACATATGTATGTATGCTTGTATGGATGTAGGATTGTATGTACATATGTATTATGCTTGTATGTATGTAATTATGTATGTATTTACGTATGTCTTTAGAGGGAGGGAGAATTTAGAGAGAGAGAGAGAGTCTGGAGAGATGGAGAGGGGGTGGAAATGAGATTTTAAGAGAGAGGGAGTGGGAGAGAAGGGGTTGGAGTGAGAGGGACTTAGTTAGGTAGGGTGGGAGGGATAGAGGGAGGGAGGGAGAGAGAGGGGGGTGGGAGAGAGATAATTGAGAGAGAGGGAGAGAGAGAGATAGAGAGAAAGAGAGAGTTATGTAGGTAGAGTGCCAAAGGGAGAGACTTGAGAGTGTGAGGGGGTGAGAGGGAGAGACTTGAGAGATAGGTAGTGAGAGGGATTGTGAGAGAGAGGGAGTGGGAGAGAGAGGGGGTGTGAGTGAGAGACTTGAGAGAGGGAGAGGGTGTGGGAGGGAGTGACCCGATAGAGGTAGAGAAAGAGGGGGGTGGAGTGAGAGGGACTTATCTAGCTAGGGTGGGAGGGATAGATAGAGAGGGGAGAGAGACACAGAGAGAGTTACCTAGGTAGGTTTCTAGAGGGAGAGACCTGAGAGAGGGGGGTGGGAGGGAGAGACATGAGAGAGAGGGAGAGAGAGGGAGTGGGATATATTGGGAGGGACATAGAGAGAGATGGATAGAGGGAGCGAGAAAGGGTGGTATGGATTGATTGAACAAGAGGTATGTAGAAATAGGGAGAGGGTAGATAGAGACAATTAGAGAGGGTAGGACGGAGGGAGGGAGGGAGGGAGAGGTGAGATGTATAGATAGAGATAAATTGATAGGGGTTGAGGGTATAGGGTTGAGGGATTAGGGTGGAGGACCTATAGGGTTGATGGTTTCTAGGGTATTAGGGTTTAAGGTTTGAGGTTTGAGGGAATAGGGTCAATGGTAGAGGGTATTTGGTTGAGGGTATAGGGTAGAAGGTTTAAGGGTTTAGGGTTGAAGGGTTTATGGTTAAGGGTTTACTTGGTTGAGGGTAGAGGGTTTAGGGTATATGGTTGAAGGATTAAGTTCAAGGTCCAATGTAAAGGATAAAGGGTATAGGGGTTGAGGGTTTAGGGCTTAAGGATTAAGGGTTGAGGGATTAAGGGTTGAGGGTTGAGAATTGAGGATTGAGGGTTTAATGTATAGGGTAGAGGGTAGAGGTTAGAGGGTTTAAGTTTTTAGGGCTTAAGGGTTGAGGTTTGAGGATTGAAGGTTTAAGGTTGAGGGTTGAGGGTTGAGGGTATAGGGTTGAGAGATTAGGTTTGAGGGTCCAATGTATAGGGTTGAGGTTATAGGGGTTGAGGGATTAAGGGTTGAGGGTTTAGGGATTAGGGTAGAGAGTTTTCTTGGATTTAAGGGTGTAAGGGTTGAGGGATTAGGGTTTAGGGTAGAGGGTATTGGTTTGAGGGTTGAGGATAGAGGGTAGGGTAGAGGGTAGAGGGTTTAATAATTTATGGTTTAAGAGTTGAGGATTGAGGGTTGAGGGTTTAGGGTTGAGTGTTTAATGGTTTAAGGGTTGAGGGATTAAGGGTCAAGAGGGTTGAGGGATTAGGGTAGAGAGTTTACTAAGTGGGTTTAATGGTTTAATGGTTTAAGAGTTGGGGGATTTGGGTTGAGGGTAGAGGGTAAAGGATTGATGGTAGAGGGTAGAGGGTTTATGGGTTAGGGTTTAAGGGTTGAGGGTTTAGGGTTGAGGTATTAAGAGGTTATAGGGTAGAGGGTATAGGGGTTGATGTATTAAGAAGGTATAGGGTTTGAGGGATTAGGTTTTAAGGGTTGAGGGTTGAGGGTTGAGGGATTAAGAGGGTATAGGGGTTGAGGGATTAGGGTTTAAGGATTGAGGGTTGAGGTATTAAGAGGATAGGGGTTGAGGGATTAGGGTTTAAGGGTTGAGCTTTGAGCTTTGAGGGATTAAGACAGTATAAGGGTTGAGGGATTAGGGTTTAAGGATTGAGGGTTGAGGTTTGAGGGAATAAGAGGGTATAGGGGTTGAGGGAGTAGGGTTGAAGGGTTGAGGGTTGAGGGTTGAGGGATTAAGAGGGTATAGGGGTTGAGGGATTAGGGTTTAAGGGTTGAGGGTTGAGGGTTGAGGATTATGAGGATATAGGGGTTGAGGGATTAGGGTTTAAGGGTTGAGGGTTGAGGGTTGATGGATTAAGAGGGTATAGGGGTTGAGGGATTAGGGTTTAAGGGTTGAGGGTAGAGGGTTGAGGGTTGAGGGTTGAGGGATTAAGAGGGTATAGGGGTTGAGTTATTAGGGTTTAAGGGTTGAGGGATTAAGAGGGTATAGGGGCTGAGGAGTTAGGGTTGAAGTGTTGAGGGTTGAGGGTTGAGGGATTAAGAGGGTATAGGGGTTGAGGGATTATGGTTTAAGGGTTGAGGGTTGAGGGTTGAGGGATTAAGAGGTTATAGGGTTTGAGGGATTAGGGTTTAATGGTTGAGGGTTGAGGGTTGAGGGATTAAGAGGAAATAGGGGTTGAGGGATTAAGAGGCTATATTTCTCCCCCTCTCTCCCTCCCTCTCTCCCTCTCTCCCTCCCACTCTATCTTTCTCCCATTCTCCCCTTCTCCCACTCTCCCACTCTCTCCCACTCTCTCTTTCTCCCACTCTCCCTCTCTCCCTCCCTCTCTATCTCCATCTCTCCCACTATCTCTTTCTCCCCATCTCCCTCCCTCTCTCTCTCTTTCTCTCCCACTCTCTATTTCTCCCACTCTCCCCCTCTCTCCTCCCACTCTATCTTTCTCCCACTCTCTCCCACTCTCCCCTCTCTCCCTTCCACTGTCTTTCTCCCTCTCCTTTTCCAACTCTCCCTCCCCCTCTCTCTTTCTCCCGCTCTCCCCTTCTCCCACTCTCCCACTCTCTCCCACTCTCTCTTTCTCCCACTCTCCCCCTCTCTCCCTCCCTCTCTATATCCATTTCTCCCACTATCTCTTTCTCCCCTCTCCCTCTCCCTCCCTCTCCTCTTTCTCTCCTCTCCCCTCTCCCTCTCTCCCTCCTCTATCTTTCTCCCTCTCCCCTTCTCCCCTCCCACTCTCCCTCTGCTCTTCTCCCTCTCCCCTCTCTCCTCCTCCTATCCATATCTGCTCTCCTTCTCCCTTCTCCTCTCTCCTCCTCCCCACTCTCTCCTCTCCTCTCCACTCTCTCCTCTCTCTTTCTCCTCTCCCTCTCTCCTCCCTCCTTTATCTCCATCTCTCCCACTATGTGTTTCTCCCCTCCTCTCCCTCCTTCTCCTCCATGTTCTCCTCTCTCTTTCTCCCTCCTCTCCCTCCTCTATCTTTCTCCCTCACCCCTTCTCCCACTCTCTCACACTCTCTCTTTCTCCCACACTCCCCCTCTCTCCCTCCCTCTCTATCTCTATCTCTCCCAATATCTCTTTCTCCCCCTATCCCTCTCCCTTCCTCTCTCCCTCTTTGTCCCTCTTTCTCTCCCACTCTCTCTTTCTCCCACTCTCTCTTTCTCTCCCACTCTCCCTCTACCCCTCTCTCTCTCTCTCTCTCTCTCTCTCTCTCTCTCTCTCTCTCTCTCTCTCTCTCTCTCTCTCTCTCTCTCTCTCACACACACACACACCTTTATCTCCTCTACTTTAAGGGTATAAGGGAGAGATATAGAATTAGGATAAATGGTATAGACAAAGAGGGAGAAAATAAATATATTAAACAAACAATATTTCATATAATGCGTGAGCATTTTGAAGAAGTAGAGATGTTACTGTTTTAGCAAGAAATAACATGCTCGCATTATAACGCAAGCACATTTTGTCTTCCACTAAAAGAGGTAAAAAAACTCAATATACCCATGATGTCAAGGCCCACAGTTTGCATATTCTCCTAGTTATGCGTGTGCTCTGACAAAAAGTAGCCTTTTCATGATGTTATGAAGTGTGCAAGCATGTTTTTCACATTCCACCACCTTTGCATGAAATAGCAGAGTTTCCACGTTGAAAGACATATAATATCACTTAAAGTTTGAATTCCATTGAAAAATAATATACAATTGAAGTTTGGAGGGGAACAAGCTTTTGAAAAAGTCAAATTATTGTGGAGTTTGAAGAAAGAAGAAGATAAGGCTACATAATTGTGTTGAACTCCTCCATTTGAAAGTCTATTTTTTTAGGTATGTGAATTCTTTACACATTTTCTTTCATTCTATTATGGCTTGCTTTCATTTTTGTTATTTTGCATATTCCATGTTGATCATTGTTTGTTTGTCATTATAACCTTAGGTTGTCAATGCACATTTTCAATTACACAATTATATACACTTGCCAATTACCATTTTAAACCTGATGCAAAGCATCTACCAAGATCCACAAATTATCAGGGGTACTTCCAACCCTAAATTAAATTGAAGAAGATCAACCAACAAGCTCAGCCATCTTTCCATCAAAATCCTTCAATTTCACTTGATTTCATATTTCCACAAAACATTAAAACTTGGCTTCAACTCTTTGTCAAACTCAAAAATAGATTAACCATCATAAAATTGGTTGTAACATAGCATAAACCTGATTAGAAACTCAGAACCATTCAATTCATTCATGATTCACTAATTCAAGAACTCAATGTTGCAAATTACATGGAAAAATAACAACAAATCATGGAAGGTAACTACCAACTTTTATCCAGACATCCAAGACACTATAATCAAAATGTTATTGATTGAAATAAACCAAATACACATTCCAAATGTCTCACCAAAATTCATCCTTTGAGCATGCTTCCCCTAGCAGTATTCCAAACCCGTGGTGCAAGGGCACCTACAACCATGTTTCAAATTTTACTTTGGTGACAATTTTTCTTAAGGTCTTTGGGTGATTTCAAGATTTTTTAGATGCTTTGTCATATCTTTTATTGAAAATAAGGTCTAAATAGACCAATATTTCATGTATTTAGGGATTTTGTGAGTTTGGTGATCAAATGTGCAAGTATGCACTCTTGCTTCAGAAAATTGTCAATTTTACCATATAATCTTTGAAGGAAAATTATTTAAATTGTAAATGGAAGTGCAAGACAAGAGTCTAGAAGTTGTATTTGGGATGAAATAAAGGTGTTTGAGTGGTCTTATGTGTCTTGCACAAAAAAGTTGCATAATTTGCTTATTTAGCAAAAGTTATCAATGTTAGCAATTTTTAAGAAAAATGAAGGTCTTGGTAGTTTATAGGTGGTTATAGGTTGGTTATAAATAGGTCTAAAATGGTCTGCACAAATGCAATTCAAAAAGAAACCATGCTGCCCCAATGCAAAACACACTTTAGCATATCAAAACCACTTAAAATCTCATGGAAAACTCAAAATTTCACTCTAGGGCTTCATGCCCAACACCCTTTTAGACCTCCCCTACACACAAACAACATTCCCTCACCTATTTATTGATGATCTTCCTTCAAATCTTCTAAATCAGTCTTTGCATCAATTTTTTCCTAAAGCCTATACAACAACTTCTTGAATTGATAATTTTCATTCAATGGTGCTCCCGCACCATGTATGCTTCCACGGTTTGTATACAAATATATGACATAAGTTGACATTTTGTATGCTTATCCATGCTTCCATTTTGAGCCTATATTGCAATCATGACTTGCCACATTACCACATTTTTGTAAGGCATTCTGGATTGAAAAAAATCATGTCACCTTTGTCTATGCTAGGTTAACTCTTGTAGAGGATGATTGAAAGTATTATTTATGAAGCATTGAATGACATATATTTTGATTAACTTGAATGGATACATTTTTTAGGAACTAATATTCGTCTCATTACCATGCTACAGATAAAATTATTTGCCATGCCATAGAAAAATACAAAGAGGAAACTAACAGATGAAGAGAATGAAACCTTCAAAGAAAAGGAGAGAGATCGGGTGGTGGCATATCATAAAAAGAAAAAATTGGAAACAATTGATGAAAACAAGCCAATTGAAGAGGAACCTCAACCGTCAAAAAGAGAAAATGGATTGGCAGCACAAAAGGCACGAATGTGAAAGCATCGCCGTAAGACAGATTTAGATACCGTAGTTGGAGACATGCCCTCTACAACAAGTGAATATGAAGGGACACCATTAAGCACAAGAGAATATGGAGGGACACCATCTACCACAAGTGAATATGGACGGACACCATCTACTGCAAGTGAATATGGAAGGACACCATCTATTGCAAGTGAATATTGTTGGAGACCATCCAACACATCTCAAGTTGAGAGTACATCATCACTCAGATTTGACGAAGAAGGTATGCCATCATCCCCACGTGAACCTCAAGGCATGTCTTCTTCTCCACCCTCGATCGAAGGTACGCAATCTAGCCCACCTCAATTAAATATTGATGAAATTCCAAATGTTGAGATGTATGTACCTAGGAGAACACCACCTAGAATTTTGTGTAGAAATCCAAAGTATTTGATTAATATTGATGATGATATTTTGTAGCACATGGAAGGTAAGATTTCAATATGCACTTGTAGAAGATATGCTGATAAGATTTGGGAATGATTCTTTGAAAGGCTAAATGAGACCACAAGATGTCAACTATTTGTTGAAATGAGGCGAGGTGTAAAGTATGGGAATATCATGAAGACTCTTGGGTTGAGAACATCGAATGCATCAAGTGAAGACACTATTGTGAAGAATCTAATGGATTCTTATGAGAGTGTGGGTAACACCTCATGCTCAAAGGATAGTAATATCACTCGACGTGTCATTACATCGACTTTGGTAAGCTTTCAAACAAAGAGAGCTTGTCTCATTAGAAAGACGAGTGAACAAATGGGAATTAGTAGAAAAAAAATTTCAAGAGCCATTCAAAGGCAGCAAATAATTCAGGGCACTGATTCAAATGAATAATGGGCATTCTTAGGGAGACTGTCACGAAAAGATAAATAAGTTGTTGAAGCCTTGAGAACACAAATTGAAGAGTATTGGAAGAATAACACAAGGCCATCTCTGAATCAAAGGAATGTAGTAAGAAGGAGAATCGGTAGTCGAAATCATGAGCCACATCCAAAGCATTTTTTGGATATGACTCAAACCCAATTTTTTCATAAATTTGAAAATGATTATCCTCAAATTAGTATTTCTTAGATATTTTTTGAAATTATTAAACCTTTTTATGTCAAGATAAATCACACACACACTACTTGTTGTTGTAGACTACATATTGAATTCTCTAACCATTGTCATGTTTATCATTCTATATGTTTAGATTTGCATACTAATGATGTTTTGTAGGATTGTGGCATAGAAGCCCCACCAAAATTTTCAAGAGAGTTCTTATCAAAAAAATTATGTGAAATAGAAGATGGCCAAATATTCTACAGGACATCATGCTTGGATGGTTCGTGCGAGCGTTGTGGTGGCTTCTAGAGTATGCCAGTATGTCAACATATGGAAATCGCAGATGAGTTGGGACAAAAACTAGTAGAGTTCGGGAAGTATAAAATAATGGAATATGCTACAAAAGATGGGTCTCAAGCAAAAAGGTGTGATTTGGTTATTGAGAAGATTCTAGTGTACCAGTTTATGTCCATGTTTCATGATAATATATTTTTTGAGTATGCAATGCATACCCATAGAGCCTGATGGTTGGACACGCAATTCAAGCTATGCAAGGATACCTTTCCAATTGGAAGCATAGTATAAGTGATTGAATTTGCAAAGAACTACACTCTACAACCACAACATGAGGTGCAGTCACAGTATTACAACTCCACACAGGTTTTGATATTTGTGCACATAGCATTCATTCATGCATCTGATAGTACAAATAACCAAAGGAAGGTATTGAGGGAGTACCACTTTTACATTAGTGGTGATCACACACATTCTCTAGAGTTCGTGCAAGGTTTCTTCCATATGTTCTACAGTGGTTTAGCTCAGATGGGCATAGCATACGATCGACATATAATATGGTTAGATAACTATGCAGCATAGTTCAAGAAATCATGCACGTTCTACCGATTGTGCAAGATGCATGTCATTATAGGTGTTCAGCATATGTGGAAATTTTGTGAGGCCAGACATGGAAAGGGGGAGCATGCATGAAAAGAACATTAGCACGAGAAGAGTTAAAGTATAAAGATAGTGAAAAGTTAATAGATGCAAAATCAATCATCAAGTGGTGTAATACTTCGATGGGTCCATGTAATGAAGGTACGTCTTCAATTCATATATTTTTTTGGTTGATGGATGATACTAACATTGCACCATATGAGGACTATTGTACACTAACAAGATCAAGTGAGGTACACTCTTTCCTTAGCTCAAATGCAAGTTCATGGAGTATCGATACACAAAAGATGGAATGTTTTTGTTATTCATGTACAATGCAAGCCTGGAATGATTGTGAGTCAGGGGAGTGGGTTGACAAATGGTTGACAAGTTATCTTAGCCCACTTCACATTTATCACCCTCTGACAGTATTAGAACTGACACAAATAGAATCATCGGTTGACTTTGACCACGTATTAGATCTAGTTCAACCAAGTGATATATCTACTTGCTTAGTTGTTGAAATTCCATATCGTTATCTTACTTTGTACTGTATTCATAATATTGACTAATTTCAAGAGATTTGTTGCACATATTAATGCAGGGCATGTTTATGCAGTTATTGCAGATGAAGACAATGAAGAGGGAACAAACTATTACTTGTGTCATTGTGTTGAGGCCAGAAATAAATTGGAGGCTCCAGTTATAGATGGGAAAAACATCAAATACCCTATAGGCTCAGTTATGGTTACTGGAACATGGCTTAGAAGGTACCCACATTCGAGTGTTAAACATTGGTTGTTTCAGGACTTTGACACGCATCATAAGATTCTTCTTTACTCAAACCTTGTCATGGCATCCAATTTTTTTTTGATAAAATATGGGGGTAGACCTTTGAACAAGACCTTGTGGAAGGTCTGTGAGTTTGACCATGAGGCAATACTTGACACAATAAAGAGTAGAGCAGACCCGGATGGTTCGTTGGATTAATTTGTAAGTATATGCATACTGGTTCTTATTAATTTATACTTGTATGCACATTAATTTGTTTGATGTCAATGCTATCATCTTCTTTTACTTTTCCTATTTGTAAGTAACCTACTAAGTAGTGATTGGTGTCCCCTTGCAAAAATGCAGATATATGATCCATCCAAGAGAATGTCAGCCAGAAAAGCAATGCAACATCCTTATTTTGATGATCTTGACAAATCTCAATCATGATTTGAAGCCAATAGAAAAGTGTGTGCAAATATTGGTGAGGTAATTTCAAGTTATTCATTTTAAGTTAACCTTATCATGAGTAGTTATGATGTAGACATTATAAGAGCATCTAAAATTTCAACTTGCTCTATTCATGAGAGGTGTTGTGTGCAATAGGTATGTTGGAATTCCCAGTGAAGATGTATGACTAGGAGTTACTAAGTTGTGAGACCTGCATGCCTATCTATAATTTCCTTCCATATATTTTAATTTCATTTCCATTTTGGATGCTCTTTCTTTTTCTCTTTTACTTTGCGTATTTGTAAGTAAACTACTAAAAATTGATTGATCTCTCATTGTAGAAAATGTTGATTTGTGAGTCATCAAAGAGAATTTCAGCCAAAAAAGCAATGCAACATCATTATTTTGATGATCTTGACAAATATCAATTCTGATTTCAAGCCATTATAAAAGAGCATGTGAAGCTTAGCAATGGAATCTCAAGTTACTCAATTGATATTTGTCTCATAATGAGCACCTATGATGTAGACATTTAAAGAGAATCTCGAATGTATAAGTGAAATTGTAAAAGATATGTGAGACCGAAGTGCCTAAGGCATTGTAATGAGATTTACTTGTAATGATATTTACTCAAATACTATAATTTTGGAGTTCATGTTTGGTGCAGTAGTACCTTGTTCTGTAAATTCCTTCAATAGGCAAATTTGCAAAATTTGAATTTTGAAATGTAAAAAATGTGAAAAAGGTCATGTAAAGGTCATATATAATGTATTCAAAGTCTCAAAGAGGTCATTAGGTGATTAGAGAAGTGATATAAAGCATGTAAGGTCGAGCCAAATAGAGGTTTTTTGTATTCCTGAATATTTACAATCAATAAAGTCCCTATTTTAGTGATTTTATGAGTTTTTCCAGTTGTTCATTAAATTGTAGGGCCTATACAGTAGTTTAAGGCCTTTAATCTTGTTGTTTAAGGTAGAATGGTGAAGTATATTTCATTTGAATCTATTTAGAAGGGTATCCATTGAGTTTATCTTTAGTTTGAACTGATTTTTCTCAACTCGCTCTATAAACCAATAATGACTACTCCACCGAATTTGATAGTTTAGATAAGTGGAGTAAGTTAGTATTAAGATTTTTTAGGTGTGTGTTTATTTTTGCAGGGCAATTCAAGAAAAAAAGGTGGAGTTGTTGTTAAATGGTTTTATAATAAATTTTCAAGTGAAAAGTGTAGCTCCAAGCGGTGTTTTGAGGAAAACTTCTCACATGACTTCACAAAAAAATGATTGATCTAGATAGATATTATTGAGTTACAAAAAATACTTCAAAATCAATGGTGACTATCTTGGAACATGTGCATCAAAAATGACCTTCTTCTCTGTCCTCATTAGGCTAACTAGGCCTAATTTACAAAGGAACATACCTTTAAACATTCAACAACCCCCTTAACTTGTTGGGGCAGCCATTATCATGTATCCAAATCCTCAGATCCACAATTTTTCATAGGACAAACTCAGTCCACCATGCCAAACCAAAACCCTTATTTTATGCTAGTATAAGGAGGGTTTATTGAAAGGAATGATTCCACACCTTAGCAAAACATGCCAGCACCTCATACCTTCTTAAAATCACCTGCACAAACTCAAAATACAATAACCCAACCTCTACATGCAATATTTTATCAAACACTAGGGTGAAACCTCATTTTTCATGCCCTTTTCTATCAAAATCTATAGGGGCAGCAACACAAACCCCTTAAAAATTATTCCCTTCAACTTAGAAACTTCTTGTCTGATCCTATAGGATTGCGTTGGGCCCTTCTACAAAAACCTCTCATTTTTGGCTATCTCAAATTGGTTTTCCCGTGGATGCGTATTTTCAGTTGATAGAAAAAGTGTCAAATGCAAGCAGTGCAAAGTTGCAAAGTGGTGCAACTTTCATTCTACAAATTGTGTGACCAAGCGGACTATTCCAATGCATCTGAATAGGTATTTTTATGCTAGGCATGGTCCTCTTTCACACCCAAACACACGAAATCACTCTAAGCTATGTTCAATCGAATCGATCTCTTAAGAGTAGTCCAAAGTGTTGAATGGCTGCAAACTTCAGCATATTGTTACTTAGATATCATGATACTTATAAACTTCTCATCTAATCCTATAGGATCATGTTGGGTCCCTCTACAAAAACCTCTCTCAGTTTTGGCTATCTCATAGTGGTTTTCTCATGGCAGCGGATTTTCACTTGATAGAAAAAGTGTCAAATGCAAGCAGTGCAAAGTTGCAAAGTGGTGCAACATTCGCTCTGCAACTCATGTGACCAAGCAGACTATTCCAACGCATCTGAATAGGTATTTTTATGCTAGGCATGGTCCTCTTTCACACCCAAATATGTGGAATTGCTCTGAGCTACATTCAATCGAATTGATCCCTTAAGAGTCTAGAGTGCTAAATGGCTGCAAACTTCAGCATGCTATTTCTCAGATATCGTGACGCTTAGAAACTTGTCATTTGATCCTACAAGATCGTTTTGGGCCCCTCTACAAAAATTTCTCTCATTTTGGGCTATCTAGAAGTGGTTTTCCCGTGGTGGTAGATTTTCACTTGATGGAAAAAATGTCAAATGCAAGCAGTGCAAAGTTGCAAAGTGGTGCAACTTTCGCTCTGTAACTCATGTGACCAAGAGGATTGTTCCAACACATCTAAATAGGTATTTTTATGCTAAGAATGGTCCTCTTTCACACCCAAACACGCAAAATCACTTTGAGGTATATTCAACCGAATCGATCCCTTAAGGGTCCAAAGTGCAAAATGATTTCAAACTTTAGCATGCTATTATTCAGACACCATGATGCTTATAAATTTCTCATCTAATCTTATAGGATCACATTGGGCCCCTCTTCAAAAACCTCTCTCGGTTTTGGCTATCTCGGAGTGGTTTTCCCGTGGCAGTGGATTTTCACTTGATGGAAAAAGTGTCAAATGCAAGCAGTGCAAAGTTGCAAAGTGGTGCAACTTTCATTCTACAGCTCATGTGACCAAGCAAACTATTCCAACATGTCTAAATAGGTATTTTCATGCTAGGAATGATCCTTTTTCATACACAAACACATGGAATCACTCTGAGGTACATTCAATCGGATCGATCCCTTAAGGGTCCAAAGTGCTAAATGGTTGAAAACTTTAGCATGCTATTACTTAGATATCATGATGCTTAGAAACTTCTCATTTGATCCTACAAGATTCTGTTGGATCCCTCTTCAAAAACCTCTCTTGGTTTTGGCTATCTCAGAGTGGTTTTCTTGTGGTGGCAGATTTTCACTTGATGAAAAAAATGTCAAATTCAAGTTTTGCAAAGTTGCAAAGTGGTGCAACTTTCGCTCTGCAACTCGTGTGACCAATTGGACTATTCCAACATATCTGAATAGTTATTTTTATGTTAGGAATGGTCCTCTTTCACACCCAAACATGCAAAATCATTATGAGGTACGTTCAACCGGATCAATCCCTTAAGGGTCCAAAGTGCTAAATGGCTGCAAACTTCAACATGCTATTACTCGGATACCATGATTCTTAGAAAATTCTCATCTAATCCTACAAGATTTTGTTGGGCCCCTCTTCAAAAACCTCTCTCGATTTTGGCTATCTCAGAGTGGTTTTCTCGTGGTGGTGGATATTCACTTGATGGAAAAAATGTCAAATTCAAGTTGTGTAATGTTGAAAAGTGGTGCAACTTTCGCTCTACAACTCGTGTGACCAAGAGGACTATTCCAACGTGTCTAAATAGGTATTTTTATTCTAGGCATAGTCCTCTTTCTCACCCAAACATGTGGAATCGCTCTGAGGTACGTTCAACCGGATCGATCCCTTAAGGGTCCTAAGTGAAAATTGGCTACAAACTTCAGCATGCTATTATTTGTATACCATGATGCTTAGAAACTTCTCGTCTGATCCTACAAGATCATGTTGGGCCTCTCTACAAAAAATTCTCTCGGTTTGGCTATCTCAGAGTGGTTTTCCCGTGGTGGTGGATTTTCACTTGATGGAAAAAGCGTCAAATACAAGCAGTGCAAAGTTGCAAATGTCGAATCTCTCTTGTGCAAATTTGTCCTTGATGACAATATATGGTACTTTGGCATTTTGATGGTTACTCACTCAGTTGATTTTCTTTCCTTATTGGCATATTTACTTCACAATTGTTACTATATATGGTGCTACTGATCATTTAACTCCATGTGCAGATCTCAGTTGAGGCATTCTGGTTATAGGTTCTATGTTCCTTTATTCAGGTGACATGTTTTTGTTTTGATATTTTGTGCTTCAACATTTCACTTTATTACATGTGTTTGGCATGTTCAGTTCTTCTACTGGTTGATTAATTATGGCTTGATCAGTTACAAGCATCTTAAAATTGAAACATGTTCTTGATATTCGTCAAAGGTATATTCCTCCATTTTCAGTCAGTGGGATGGGTATGAGGAATAGTTTGTTAATGTTCTTGAAGCTCTCAGTATTCAGTTTTTGGCATATTATAAGGGTTTGATCATTATTGTGTTTATGGCTTTGTGAACTTTACATGAAATCGGTCCTTATCTTTTCACAAATTTTTGGATGGCATTGGACATATTAAAGCATTGGAGTTCAATGTGATGGAAAATCAGTTTTGGCTAAAGGTATTCAAATTGTTCTCTTACTTGCATTCATATCAGGTCAAATTGATTGATATTTATTTGGGCCTTAAGGTTGACAACAGGTAATGGTATTGATTTTGTTTATGTCACATTGGAAGTGACTTTTCCTTGACTACATTGGGAACATTAAGTCTTATGAATTTGACACTTTACTTGAAATAATGCTTGGCATTATTGAGTCGGTAGTTTACTTGGCAATTAGTAAATGATTCATGTTTTTGTTTTGGTCGGCATAATCATCTTTAATCTACCCACGGATTTCAAAGGGTATCATGAGTTTTAACTTATCATTGACTGTCCTTTCAGACTCCAAGAAATTATCATTCTTTGCAAAGGAAATCGTGAGTTTGTTCTCTTGAGATTTGAGGTTATCATTTCATTTTTCCCTTGCTCGAGGGTCTTGAACCCTTCTCTGGTTTCCACCATGGAATCATTCCCTTGGTCGTTTCACAGTGCATGTTGTTGGTTGACTATTCTTGGACAACATTTGGGGATTCTTGTAAGACCATTAGAATGGTCGTTCTGTGTGTCAATTTCTTGCAGCTGGGTGAAGGCACGAGTTTGGAAGGTGTCTTGGCCGTTTTGTTTGTATGCAGATCTGGTAATCTCTTTCATGACAGTAGCTTCATCATTGATCACAGGTACTCCTTATGTCTGTAGTGCAGTTGCATTACCTCTACTTGCAAGGTTGTTAGAGATATATGTTTTTTCTTCTATTTGGAAAATGGAAAAATTAAAAATCAAGAGGTTTGTGAGCAGATCTGGTAATTCTTTTCTCAGTCAGAATTAAAGTGGATTTTGCATGCCTAGATCTCATTTTAAATGAGTATTATCATATCAGATTTAAGGAATGGCATTTTTGGGTAGTGGGTATTTGTGAAACCTAAATAATCTACTCTATTTCACACCTGGAGTCGTTGGTAACCATTCTTAAATGCTTCAATTTATTGTTTAAGTTTCACTTCATAATGATCTCGGTTTGTTGAGCATTATTGGTTCAGTTACTTAAGTTTTTGCAGCTATGATAATGGGTATTGTTCTTTGAATATCTTCTCAGCTTCACCTGGTTCGTGGGTAACTGCTCTTTGAGTACTTCTCTATGAGGTTTAAATTTCTAAAAATATCTTTCAGTTACTGTTTATGCATTTGTTTTTCTGTGGTCATTATTCATGCGCACATGCATATCTTGATTCTATTTTTGGTTAAGCTCTGCCCCTACAAGCTGCTCGTCTGGATAGGACTCTGTCACTGCTAGTTTTACATGTTATGTTTACTTTCCTTTCCTGGAGAAAAGACTCTGCAAAAACATCCTTTGTATTACCTGAACAGTAACTTGTGAAAGATGTAAAAACTGTGAAAAAGATCACCTCTTCTTTTGTCAGAAAACAAACAGTTTCAGCTATAACCGAAAGATGTAAATTATGATGTAATCTGTAAATGGTTGAAAATGGAGAGATTAGGGCTTTATCATTATAGGAAAACCTAAACAGAAAAAATGAGATGAGTGCAATTCTATTTATTTGATGAGATAGGGTTTTCTTTAGTTGATGCTGGAAATTTGGAAAACACAGTGTGTTGTCTGTTTTGTATTTTGTATCATGAAAGATTGAAAATGAGAGAGTGAGAAAAATTAAGAAAGATCATATCACTATAATACAGTTTGATGAGAAGTTGTATTGACACTATAACTAGATTTTTCTTCAAGCTGTATCAAGATTTGATAATGAATGGAATTCTGAAGAGTGATTCTTGACTCTTGAGAATTCTATGCATTGTCTGTCAAGAGGCACTTGACAAAAATCAGAGAAACTGAGAGATCCTTTGTATCATTGTATGTTCTATTAAAAAATGGAAAAGGGGTTGGTGCTCCTTGAGATTGGTGTCTCTAAACAGAGGGGTTGGTGCTCCTTGAGTCAGTGCTCAGAAATCAGCCATTGAGGCATTGTCAAAATATTTTTTGAAATTAAGCCAGTAATGTAGTTTAGGAGTGGTTTTTCTACCCCAAGAGGGTTTTCCACTTGGAAATTTCTATGTCTCTCATTTGTGTGATTTATGTCTATCTTGCATAATCTTTCTTTCAATCATTTATGTTATTGTGCTCATTTAGTTGGTCAATGCTCTGATACTTTAAGGTTGTTTAAAAGTTTTATGTCAATTTTCTCAAGTCTGTCATGCAAATTTAGATTGTGCAAATCTGATGCAAAATGTCTTTTATAAATTGAATTAACTTCTGCATACTGTGCTCATTATATTAATGCTCAAAATATTGTCAAATGTAATTCAAGGCTGCATATTATGAAGTTTTATAGTTCTATTGATAATGCACAGCAAGATTGTTCATAAAGCTTTAATTGAACAATATCATATGATAATTTTCATATAGGTTGTAAATGTCAATCAAGTTTCATATCAACCTGATCTAAAGTGCTAGTGTTCACATTGGGTTAAATTAGTAAAATTTTCTTTATGCATTCAATGTTAAAAGTTAAAATTAGTCCACTCTGATTCACCCCCTCTCTCAGAGTGAATCCACTTCCAACAGCAAAGTGGTGCAACTTTTATTCTGCAACTCGTGTGACCAAGAAGAATGTTCCAACGTGTCTGAATAGGTATTTTTATGCTAGGCATGGTCCTCTTTCGCACCCAAACACACGGAATCGCTCTGAGGTACGTTCAACCAGATCAATCCCTTAAGGGTCCAAGGTGCTAAATGGCTGCAAACTTCAGCATGCTATTACTCAGATACCATGATGCTTATAAACTACTCATCTAATCCTACAAGATCGTGTTGGGCCCCTCTACAATAACCTCTCTCAGTTTTGGCTATCTCGAAGTGGTTTTCTCGTGGTAGCGGATTTTCACTTGATGGAAAAAGTGTCAAATGGAAGCAGTGTAAAGTTGCAAAGTGGTGCAGCTTTCATTTTGCAATTCGTGTGACCAAACTAACTACTCCAACACATCATGATAGGTAGGTTTATGCTAGGAATGGTCCTCTTTCACACCTAAACACACGGAATTGATTTGAGCTGCGTTCAACTGGCTTGATCCCTTATGATGGCATGCAAAACAATGGAAAAGAGAAGCATACAAACAATGGTTGAGAAGTCTGATTATTCCACACAAAAAGCATATGATCATTGGTGCAGAGCACCTTGTTCCTCCATTTGATGAAGAAGGTCTAGTTCAGTGGTTTTAGTGATTATTTGATGGTGAATAGGTTGGTCAATAGGTTTTTGTGGGTATTTTGAGCATGATTTGTCTTGAATA
This sequence comes from Sequoiadendron giganteum, assembly GCA_007115665.2. Classification (NCBI taxonomy): domain Eukaryota; kingdom Viridiplantae; phylum Streptophyta; class Pinopsida; order Cupressales; family Cupressaceae; genus Sequoiadendron; species Sequoiadendron giganteum. The sequence continues at coordinate 430,261,252 of CM021102.1, read as the reverse complement.
AGGTCAATTAAGACCATTAGGTATGTTTTAGGGTGACTTTTGGATCTAGTGATCAAAAACGTGAAAATTTCAATCTTGCACTAGAAGTTGACGTTTTAGCCTTTGAAGGCAAATTTGTGAATTTGTATATGAGTGTGAAAGAATGGATTTTTGTTGATGTAATAAGGCTATTTCTAATCCATTTGTGTGGTTTTATAGGTGATTATTTGTAGTCATTAGGTTGGAGGAGTCTAAATTTGCAAATTTGTAAGTTGCTTAAAGCAACAAATTTCAAATGCAACAGTTACTAGTTTTGAAAGTTGTTTTTTAGTTAGTTGAGGGCATGGATCAGTTAGAGTACCATGTATATTTTAATTCCATGTTGGTTTCAAAGAATGGCTTGAATGTGGGAGAGATATCTTTAGCATTCTAGGCCTGACATCTCTATGTGGCAGGCCTGGTTTTTTGTAAAATCTGTTTTTGATTGTTTTCATAAGTGTTTAGTGACAAGGGTGCTTGGGAGAATTTGATTTGTATTGGAAAATGTTGTAAGAACCTATTTGTGGTTGAGGGGTGTTGGGGTGAGCCAAGTTACTTTATTCCTTGTGTGGAGTAGCCTAATTAGGCCTACCTTGTAGCATTCTATTTTGGCTTGTCATGGCTTTGTCTTTTGTTGTCAAGACATGGGCCTTTGAACACTTGTGGGAATTGGTATAAGATTCCTAGAACCAGTTTCCTTGGTCTGGTTAATTCCTTTTGAGTGGTTCTTGTGTTGACTGTCCTAGTTGGTTAGGCTACAAGGAATAGGAGGCCTAGTTTGGAAGCCATAGGTCAAAGGTGGTTCCCAAGCATAAGGTGAGTTATGTTGAGTTGGTTTGGTCATGTTGGGAAGTTTCTAAGTCTGCTCCAAGTTCTGGTCATGTCTGGTTTGATAGATTCCATGGTTGGGTAGTTTAGTTACCTTGTTGAGTCAAGTGAATGTTGGAGTCTTAGTGGGCATATTTGAGAGTTCCTATGTCAAATCACAACTTGGTTGAGCCACTTTGCATCACCAATGGTGTTTTTCAATTTGAAGAGTGATTGAGAGTTTGTTTCTTTGTTAAATAGACCTATTTAGAGGTCTAGGACAACGTTGAGTCCATTTCTTATTTGTATTATAAATTATAACTTGCTTTCTCCCAAGTCCATTTCGTATACAAGAAATAATATTGCAAAAATTTGACATATAAATCTTTCGATGGTGACGCATCAAGAACATATTGGAATCTTTTTATGAATCATTTCATGGAATACCAATTGAAAATGTGTTTTTTCTTTTAGATAAAGTTGTTTAGCATCAATCAATTAATATTCAAGACAAACCATGAAGGAAAACAATGATCAATGCTAGGGATAACCAATTAATAATTATACACGTCAATAAGTCAAGCATGTACATGTCAATAAGGGAACCATGAGTACTCAAAAACACGTAAGCCTCAAGAAGTATACACAAGAATACATAGTATACATAAATTAATACAAAGTATATGCATGAATACAAGGTATACGCATGAAAACATGTAAGCCACAAAGTATACATTCAAACACACGTAAGTCACAAAGTAGGCACTTGAATACACGTAACTCATATCTATTGAACCATCAATTTAGAATGCAAATATGGAAACCATCGATAAAAGATATTTGTATCAACCAAATAGCCATGTAGGCATACACCAATATATGTCAATATAAGTATGAAATATATGTACAAAATAGCCATATAGGCTTACGAGAATTCCATATAGGCATACAATGTCAAATATGTCCAATACAAAATATGTACAAAATTGCCATGTAGGCATACAACAAAAGGCTCTGGAATCAAGTCATTGTTCTCCATGCTCTGGAAATAAAATATTTCCCTTTGTTTTTCGATCGTATGGCGATAGTCTGTGACTTGTTTTTTCTACGCTCGAGGAGTGCTCCTGGTGCTCCTCCTAGTGTTTAGTTCATGGTGAAGTTTTAATTGTTACAATAAGTAGTAAAGACATGAATATATAGAAATTACATTTTAAAAAATGATATATTTGACAAAATAATCACTTATTGCCATCTCATGATCTCTCTCCATGAGGGATATATTCTCACACCCATGCTCAAGCATGCTCAAGCCTTCTATAAATCATACAAATAGAAATTAAACTACGTGAATCAATAATGATTTGATTTTTCACTAACTAACATCTATAACTTGATGAATGTAAATTTAAATTTACTAATTTGCCTCATACCTCCCCTGTCAAAGCCATCGAGGATTGTATAGCAGATGACACACCAATATCCATTTCCCTCATCACATTCAAAGGTGTTTCGGCTTACAACATCTAAAAATAAAACAACAAATTATTCAACGTAATCAACGATGTGCATATAAACTACACAAATCTATTAAGTACAATTCATTAGTTAAAATCTTTATTCTATTACCTCCATGTAGGTTTGAGTAAATCCACCGCCACTGGGAAGTGTTCCATCGAAACCTCTAATATTAGTTTGTTCAACTTCCAAAATCGCATATTAAATTACCATTCATAAAACAATGCTATTAACATGTAATAAATTTATAATTGTTTACTAGTTGCATAGCCCAACGATAGGTGTACTGCAGAAATAATTAGGTGGGGGGCCAGTGTATCCAGTCTCAACAGTGACCCTACAATTTGATTAAAATCATAAAACATTTTTTAGTTTATCTTGCATTTCAAAATCAAAATTTAATAAATTAAATTCAATGAACCTGTTAAATTTTACCTGACTATCAATGCCATATGCCTCATGCAAAATGTCATCTTCCCTCTCCATCTCCATAGCTATAGACGGATCCTGTGTAGTAGCCTCCTGAGTTTCGGTGGGGTCATATGAACAAGTCACCCCGCAAGATTGACACACATGGGTTTGAAGGCCACCACTCGAAGACTCCCCTGGATGGCGTTATAGAATAGGGCTAGTATGATGGATCACACTCTGGGTCAAAGTGTTGATTGCCTGCAATGTCTCTACGTCAACACTTTCCTTCACAATGGAAGGCATAACAACATTATCACGAGGTGGCCTAGCGAGAGCTCATCTACCTTGCTGCATAGGATTTGGTTGTGCATCAGGTCTATCCCGAGCTAGCCCCCCGCCTCTCCCCTAGAAATCCCTCATATTAAAATAATTTGAGATTTTGTTCAATATGAACTCATTGTATAGCTTCCTAAGGAAATATTACGGGACCTCACAATTGTTGCATAGTGAGTAATCGAAGACCATGTACCACCTATCATAAAAATGGTCCCTAATCTGTTGGTGGTGGCACCAATGGATAGGAAACCTCTTTGCATTAAGGGTGAGATTTTGATTTGTACGTGGGTCGGTGAATAATGAGCACAAATCACCTTTTGTAATTTTTAAATCCTTTACATCTTTGTATGATAGTTTATTTGCATAATAATCCCTAGCCGTCTGCCTCCTATCTTGCCATCCAGTTATTTGTTCGCTAATTGAATCTACATTTTTTAACATATCTTTCAATGAATTTGCTAGGGTCATTCTTTTTGCGGTTGAACCATTTGGATCACTCAACCTACTAATCAAATCCTCAATTTTCTTTTTTTTGTTCTCAATTTCACTCATTAAATTTTGTTGAGTGCTAGGAGGGGGTTGAGTGATTGGTAGAGGAGGTTGTTGTTGTGGTTGATTTTGATCTTGAGGATTTGGTTGGTCTTCCTGTTGAGGATCTTGAGGGTTTGCAAGTTGATTTGCATCTCCTAAAAATTCAAACAAATATATATCAAATTCAACCTAAAACTAACTAATTCAAAACAAAAAGCATAGAATCCTTACCTCTCACACCTCATCCTCATCATGGCGCCATCGTTGCGAAGAAATAGCAATTTTTGGTGAAGAATTTTTCTGAATAGCTCCTCCTAGAATACGAGCGTGAAATATGGGGGTTTTAGCTACGGCTAGAAGAAAAAAATAGTTGAAATAAGAATGATAGCATTTCTATTTTTTTTTTGTTTAACAAACAATAACGCGTGTGCATTATAACGCGCTCACGTTATGACTTTTCAAAAGTTTTTTTGAATGTGTCCATGAAATGGCTACCCATTTCCATGCACCCGCCCAATAAGAAAATATTAAATACCATCCTTTTGTTGTAGAGAGACGTGTTTTGAGTGTCACAGATGGTTTCACTTGCTCCCTTTCCCTATTTAAATCAAAATGATAAAAAAAATCCACCTTTTTTCTATTGTGGATTGAATAAAATGATAACATGCAAAAATGTTCCTGTGTTCAAACCAAATATAATCAGACACCTACAACAGTTGAAGTTTCCTTCCTTTTTTTGGTCCTTTCTATAGTGAGCAAAAAAAATTAAAGTGGATTTTTAAAAAAATATTCAATAGATTTCTCTAACATGTCAGGCATAGGAAAATTACAAACTATTATTTTCTTGTTTGTAAAACCCCCAAAAAACTAAAACATTATCAAATTTCTTCAAAAAACAATACACGTGTTTTTTAAGCATACAAATAATTGAAAGTGGAAACTATGGTCTCTAAGGACATTGGCTAATGATGTTGGTCGCTTCCTCACTGGTTAAAAGATCTAGAATAGAAAGGATGGTGGACAAAGAATTTGCAAGCATGACAAATCTTGTGAAACAAGTTTCTCAGAATAAATGTTAATTGGTTTACCTTTTTATTTGGGCACTATTTACAATATTTTTGAACTCTCTACCTCCTTCACAATCCAAATCTCTAGCAATGAATGCTCAAATCTTTTGTCAAATATTTGGAAATGTTAGTGTCTTGCAATGAAACAACAAAGAACGATCTAGTAAAAATTTTGATGCATTTGGAGGAGGAATGAATATGTTCACAACTGGAAGAATATCAGCACAATATCAGTTCTCATGTAGCAGTGAATAAATTTAGTAGCCATAGAAAAGGTAAAGCACATGCAAATACAAAAGGGTTGATGCCTTCCTACTCAGGTACACGGAGATCCTCTTGCTCAGAATGCATGTTGTAGAAGTGAAAAACTACCAGCATAATGTGTAAATAAGAAATATAATGTGCAAAGAACATGTTACTGGATGATGCATCCATGTAATGTCCAACGCAATGTATTCCAGTTTCGTTATTATTCCAACCATTTTTTGTATTCCAATTGCATTTTTTATTCGAACGACATCTGTCGGTTATACATTCACATGTAACTGCAGGTCAAAATAAATGCAGCTACAAAAAAACAAATAAAGCCAAATTTATGAACTCTATTGAAGGCAAGAAATTTTCTATAGAAAACCGAAATATATAACCTCATTCTACATCAAAACGGTTTGCATGCAATGTCATGGAATTGAATGGCATTTCTATTATCCATGTCAGTTACATATTTCATTCTCTTCCACTACTGATAATCAATTCCTCTATGCATTTGAATTCCACCATGCGTTTGAATTTCATTAGACTTTGTAACTGCCATTTCTTTTTGTTTGCACAGATTTACAAACATGTGATGCCACTGTAGGAACGCCTCTTGACGTAACAAGATTTGAAAAATATAGAATAAAGGAATAGGTTGAAATTCTATATAATAGGTTGAAATTCTATAATTGTTGGGGCGAGGGGCCTAGCTCGATTAGCTAAAGCATTGTGTTGCAGGAAAGAGGTCACGAGGTCTAGTCTCCCCCCAAACCCATGGTACTAGAGGGTGTGTCGTGCCAACATCACCGGTGATGTGAAAAAATTTTACCAAATGCACTACAATTTATAGGGGACAAATACTCGACCGATTCGTGCAGTCTAAAAAAAAAATCTATAATTTTTTTCTAAATCTATTATTTGTAGTTTTGAAATGTAATAGGTTACATGAGATGTTATACAACACTAGTAAGGAGTAGAGCCATCAATTCAAATATAAGAAAACATATTAAGGATCAAATTTTGATTAAAAAACGATCCAACATAACCCTCTGAAAGAAATTTACCAACCACAAACAAGAGCTAACCTTTGTAACTTAAACATCAAAAAAGAATTAGATCCTAAGAGAAGACCCAAAAAATGTATTATACATCAAACAAAAAAATCAAAAAGAAAATCCTTACATACTGACATTAGAAAGACAAAAAAAACAAACGTGCATAAAATCTTTTTCAAGAAGTATTTTATATTAAAAATCTCACCTTAAGTCCCCTTTTAAACTCAATTTACAAGTTACTAAAAGATACATATTTATCACTACAATTTTTTAAAAATGTATATATAACTATAAAAACAAAAACTCCAAATATTAATATGCTTAAACTAGAACTAATTGTTCCAATAAAGAAAATTCAAATATAATTTCTCCAAAACAAAAAGAAATCATAAGAAGTAAATCTGTAGATTTTAGTCAAAATAGATACTTCAATAGCATAAGAGTAGGGGAAATTAAAAATTAAAACTCACAGTTCAAAATATCTCTACATGAAAAAACAAATCATATATGAAAACAGAAATAGATAAAACCACATAATCGATGTCTTCATCTAAGAGATAATAATAGAATTGCTTTAGAATGAAATACAATGCAACAAAAAATAATACGGTGTGTACAAATCCACCTAAAGAAACTCATTGAATCCATGACAAGTGACTTACCTCAAGATTATGTACAAATTGTTTTGTGCTATCAACGATGAAAAAAAATGGGCAAATTTTGTAGGAAAAATATTACAAAGCATTTTTTTTTTTTAAATGAGGTGAACCAATCTCCCTACAACTGTTGCTTCAATCTATTCACAATGAACCAAAAGTAGATCTATAAACATCAGGGTTTTAGAGTGACTAAATTATTGAGCTCGACACAATATTTTTGCAGCCTTTTAACGAAAATAATTGGTTGCTAGTTCAAATTTAATGTCAGGCGAGGAATGATTCGACTCCGTGAAAGTTGCACTTTTTTTGCCTGAGACAAATTTTCGGGTGAAATTTAATACAAAATATAGCCTATCGCCTAAACATCTCTTTAAAATTGAGTGACATGGAGCTCAAACAAACGATGCATAGTGCAGGGAATCTTATTCCTCATTATTTATTTTTATATATAAGTAGAGACCAAAAATGGAATTACTTTTATCATAGAAAATGACTTTTTAATTGGTTGCAATTGTTGGCAGATGCTCCTATACAATAGTAGTCTGAAATATTAATTTTGTTGCAAGCATTTAGGCATCCACCGCTCACCTTGAGCTTGTTGGGGCACTTGGAATATATGTTGCTTGGGAATGAAATTATCCCCTAGTACTTAGGGTTGATGAAGTATGAGTTATGGAAAGAGGCAAATGGAAGCCATCTACAAGAGATAGGTCGCACAAGTCTATATTCATGGATGCGTTGAGGGCATATTCGTGTGAAATTTTCTAGATCTACAGAGAAAAATTTAACAAGCACAAAAATGAAATTGCATAGAAATTGACTTCATTATTATTCACATTTACAAATGTAGGTTTACAAATATATAGCCTCTTTAGGAGAGGAATGTCAAGAGGAAAAGTAGGAGAAAATTGTTAGTTAGCTTATAATAAGCAAGAGTTAACTAGTGAAGAGCAGTTGGAAAGAGTTAACTAGCGAAGAGTAGTTGAAAATTGGCAGTGTATGATTTTAACAACAGTTGCATGCTTCAACAATAGACTGACATTGATAACTGCTCTAAGAGAGATAATTGTGCTAACACCCCCCCTTAAGTCTAACTAAGGAGACAAAAGGAGGAAAAATGAGAGAGGAAAAGAAGATATGAATCCCCCCATAATGAAAGAGCTCCTGTGCCAATGATGAACGCCTGAAGACAAAATATGATCCACTACCTGCAAACAAATTTTTTTCCCTTGGGAAGAAAAGGATCCACTGGTGATTGGAGAAGCCAATCCAAAAGGATGGGTGATATTGGAATACAAATCCAGATGATGTGTGCCTCTGAAAACTAATCACTTGTCCACATGTCAAAAAGTGATGATGGTGATCCAAGGTCCTATGAATATTGATATAGAGCAAGTTACAAAGGTGATAAAGATGGTGGGCCAACAACATTGATGTGGTTTTCAATAAAGAGGAGAGATAACCCCTCAAATGTGTCATCCAAATCTGAAATACAAGTCTCCATAAACAAGTTTGAAACTCATGTCAAGAGATCATCCTAGAAAGTTGAATCAAGAATACTATGGATGCCTTGCTGCAAGAAGTCATTCGAAGCTTTCAAAGAAGCAACACAAAACTCAGAAGTAGCAGAAAATGCAAGGAAAAAAGAGTGGTCCTCAAAGAGAAGACATATGTTCTCAATACTGTCATCTAGATCCGAAATGTGAAATTCTACAAACAAAAAAGAAATATCAGGTAGAAATTGATCCTAATGGATTGAATCCAAAAGACATAAATGATCTCACTACAAATAATCACTGGAGGCTCTCGAAGAAGCATCTTTGGAATCTAGATCTACAACCGGTGTTGTTGATGAGGAATTGATGAAATGATCATCCATACAAGATGTGTCCACATTAGATGAGGTTGCAAAAGTCTCAATATCATCAATAGCCTAGTTCTCCAAGGAAACATCACTTTCAAATGAAGATTCAATGTCTCCATACAATTGTTGGATAATGATCCAAGCAATAAAAGGGCACTCAGTGTGCTCTATGTGATATAGAGTATCCTCAAAAATAGTAAGACATATTAATTCATAGGCAATTTCATTATTATTAAACCATGCATTATTTTCATCATAGTTACTTGGCTTACGAACAAGTCTGAGGAGATACCTGCTCAAGGTAGTGATTCTTTATCCTTTGTTTCTAAGCCGAAAAATTCTCTTAAGCTAGCCTAACAATAGAATGATGAAAATGATGTTTAAGAAACATGATTAAGCGCCCCCCCCCCCCCCCTAAATGGAACTTTATCTCAGTTTGTGATTACAAAATACAATTCTCCAATAATGAGTGAAAAAAGCATAAAAAGAAACTTATCCTTCACGAGCGGTAACATGCAATTACATGAAAAAGAATTTTTTATGCTAACAAACTAGAGGATAAAACCCCACATGACCCCCCCTTTTTTCCAAATTCATTGGAAGGAAGAGCATACATAGTGCAACAAAGCATACACAGTGCAACGGATCATACACAGTGCAATGAAGTGCATCGGAGTGAGGGCAGCGGGTCTTGAGGGCTTTGTAGCATACAGCCAAGGTCCCACTTAGTGGAAGGTGGGCCCTAAATCTGGCCAGTGGTAAACAATGCGGGAGCAGAAGGGGACAACTGAGCTCACAAACCAACACGGTCAAGTGTGAAACACATTGTTATGTCTCTTTTGTCTTCTTTAGGTTTTTTTTGTCTTGTGTTTCTTTTGCAAATTTGGGAAAAAAAGAGCACTCAAAACATGATGGTGAAAAAAAGGGGCTTGGAGGAAAACTTTAACCACATTTACCAAGTGACCATGGTAGGGAAAACTCAATATCTCAAAGAAAACTGTGTGCAATTTTTAAGAGTGTAGGTGAGATCAAATAGTGAAATCAAACACACACATCCATGAAATGTATTACATAAAAGGAATCGAAATAACTAAATCAAATTTCTACTACTATCCTTTCAAATCATTCCATGGTTCTCTAGTCTTAAGGACCTTTGAATTCATGCTCTCAGATCTAATTAAATGTTGCACATGAATCTGCAAAGATGACAACCTAAGAAATGAGAAGATATTATGCAATATAAACTACATGTCTACATCACTATATTTTTTATGCTTAAATGTTGAATGATCTATGATGGAGTACTGATATGCTCAAATGATGCTAAAATTGATAATGCAAATCTAATGGTAATGTTGTATAAAAGATGCAACAACTAAAATACTAAGATTGAAATTGCTATGATAACACTAAATGAACTAAAATGCTAAACACTAACTACAATGCTCTCCAAATTGCTCTCAAATTGCACTAATATTTTTGTAGCATAAGTTTGTAATCCAAATGTATATGAAAATTTATAGAAATGCTCTTTATTTATAGACTTTTCCAAGCTTGGGCTGAGGTGGCAAACATGGACAGTCGAGATCGTGATCCTAAGGCATCGACGGTTGAGCACAAAGAGGTTAGAGGAATTCATGGAGGCTGCTCCATTTGGAAGAGCTAATCTTCCAAGTGTCCAAGAGCATCATTTGAAAGAAGGAGCCATGTGTCTCCTAGGAAGTTAGGAGGTTGAGATGTTGGAGAGAATATTCCTAATTTAAAAATTAGAAATAAATGAAAATGTGTGGCATATGATGAGGTGGAAGATGAGTTGGAGGTGGTTAGAAGAAATATGGAAACATGTGCCAAATTTGAATTTAAAATGAAAGAGAGCAATCAACTAAATGAAAAATTATTTAAATTTGTGCATTTAATTAATTTAAGAGGAAAGTGATTTTTGAAAATGAGGAATTAAGGCAATGAACCATATAAATAAATTTATCAATTTATTTATAATAGTAGAGGAATTAGAATTTATTAATTAAATAACAAGTATTTAATTAATTGTGCTCTAGACCATTTTTACGTGCATACATTTTTCCCCTCTTTGAAGTGATGTGCATAGATGCATTGCTTCAAAGAATAAATTTTCAGACTGTGATGATAAAAATTATGACATGCCCCAAAGGCTGATTTTGCAGTGATGATGAATGGATGCCCCCTCGAGAGATAAATCAAGGATTTTTGAAATTTTTTGAATTTTTTGAATTTTTTGAAAATTTTAATGATTAAATGATTTCTCACTGATGTTTAGATGATCTTCAGATTTGATAATGGTAACCTAATTTATCTCTTGAAAATGATGATAGTCCTGCCACATTGTTGATTAGTTGATTAAAAAGGCCCATTTTGAAAAATTAAATAAATGCCACCAAAATTAGCCCTTAAGTACCCCTTAAAAGGTCAAAATGGGTAAAAAGAAGCTCATTTGTAACTTTGCATTGTGAAAACTGAGAGAGTGAAGAGAGCCAAGATGGATAGGATTCTACGCCACACTCACAGATTCGAGTGATTTTGCCACCACCAGTGTCCAGCTGCATACAGACCTCCGATACATACCCCAAGAATCACCCTTTTTTCAATTTCAAATTCAAAATTTCCCTCTTTTTTCCTTTTTAAAAACTTAGTTTTCAACACGTTTTAGCACATAGGGATAGAATTTTAGTGCATAGGGTACCCGATACAGCGCATAGGGAACCTGTAATAATGCATAGGGTTGGGTTTTAGGCCTGAAAATAGTTTAGCGCATCCAGTCGCCACTTCAACGCATTAAGTGTCTGAAATAGCGCATAGAGATGATAAGGTCGCACTTAAAGTAGTTCATTTAGCGCATAAGGGAAATGGCGTATCGGGACCCTATTTCAGCGCACAGAGTTATTTTTCTAGCACATCCAAAAACTGGCACATATAAGGCCTATTCTACACATTCGGTAAATTTTCTAGCGCATTTGGTAGATTAGCGCATAGAAACTCTATTTTAGCACATTGAGCCAAAAATTATGATTCTGAATGCTTCCTCCTAGTTTTCAATGGTTGATGATCATGTCAGCCGATGATAAGATAATGTTGATTGATAGGTTGATGATCATCCTCATGATAGGCAAGGATCAATGATAGAATAGATAAGGATGATTGATTGATTGACCTCATGACAAATGAGAGTCAGAGATAGGTTGATTGATGTTGATCGATCTCATGACAAATGAGAGTTGATGATAGGTTAGGTGCTCCTTGAGATTTGATCAAAATATCACATGAGCTGATATGATTAATTGATATGTTGATTGATAGGTTGATTGATTGATGTGTTAACTTGATATGTTGATTTGATCATAGGAGGGTGGCTTAGGAGTATTACAGGTTCAAGAGTGCTTTCCTCAGATGTGGGACATGATCCCACAGCTAACCCCAGCAGATTTGGCCATCATTGAAAAGTGTGGACTTACTTCATTGATTGACATGCCTCAGTATAGATTAATCAGGGGTTGTTGACGACACCTGCAAAGTGGTGGCATAGTGACCACAACACCTTCCATTTGGCGACCGGTGAGATTACTGTTACACCAAAGGATGTATATCATATTTTGTGGATACTAGTTGTGGGTGACCTGGTGATTTATAACCATGAGGAGCAAGGAGGGACTAACTCCATTCGATAGATTTTCCATGATGATCAGCTCAGTGGATATGATATTTCTTGGTGGGAGTTGATTGCTACCCATCAACCCTTGCCCTGTGCGCTAGCGGGATTTATTAGTGGTTTTCTCTACCCCAACCATAGGTCGAAGGGTTTCTCAGCTGGCTAGGGTCAAGTGTTAGAGGGCATGATTTCCCATGGGACCAGATATGCTTGGGGTTCGTGCATGCTTGCACACCTATACCATGATTTACATCAGGTCGTATATCTTTGATCGAGCAGTCTTGCAACAGGATGCACATTATTATATCTCTGGGCTTGGGAGCATATTGTAGTTACACGACCAGTGGTAGGGAGGGCTCAACCAACAGGGAGACCCTATGTTTTTGGTTATATAGGGCCACTTGTCCAGCATAAGTTGGGGAAGTTAGTGTATTGGCAGAGAATCCTTGATGATATGGATACTATGATATGGCGGTTGTATCTTGATTGCGAGGTATGGGAAGAGGATGACACAAAAATGCCCTATGTTTTTGGTATTAGATATTTGATCGACAGGGCACTGTATATCATTAAGAGACTTCTTTTTGGCTGAGTATACAAATAGTACAGCATGATTCAGGGTATGCCGCAAGGAGTGGCACACTATGCCAGATAGAGGCATGACATTCCAAAGTGGGGGGTTGCACTAGATTATGATGCATCTTGTGTTGAGTACTACAGGTTACAACCAATATTGTGGCAGTACCACTGAGATGTTGTTGATGCATAAATAACATTCAACTATACAAAGTACTTATATACTCATTCGTTTCCTTGGATATTGAGTCTTGATGAGCCTACACCCATTTTGGAGGTTGGGAGGAGGGCAGGGCAGGCATTGTAGAGGAGGGAAAATGGAGGTGAGGAGGAGGAGGCAGAGGAGGAGGAGGGAGATTATGGTGGTGGTGATGGGGGAGATGGAGGGGGAGATGGTGGAGGTGAAGGGGGTGGGAGAGAGGTGCCATATTTTTGGTCATTTCAAGGAGGAGGAGGTCAGCACCTGCCGGATAGCAGCAAATTGTACTCAGGATGCCCTCTTAGGGACAGTAGACATAGATAGCTAGCTTGCAGGTACAGGTTTAGACCTTTTAGAAGTAGGTACAAGCACTACAAGCATAGTTATCCCAAGCTCAGGCTCAGTTATAGGGATAGGCACCAACGCAAATGCAAGTATAGGCATAGATGGTACAGCTGTAGGCATGAGTGGCCACCCTCATAGCAAAGAAAGATGTCGCTCGATGATAGGGAGAGTAGGAAGTGGAAGTGGTTGATAGGCTATAGGCAGTAGCCAAGGTGTAGGGACAGGTGATCTGGTCAAATAGTTTCAAGAGTCCACCAAGGAGGTAGAATACTATAGAGGCAGATTTTTCGAGGAAATGCCAGTGGAGCAGAGAGTGAGCTATGCTCGTTCCCAATCTGGTCACTCTCAATCCTGGACCACTAGCAGGGGCATCATGTAGCCACTTCTAGGGGGCCCTCTAGGTGGAGTTCCACCAGGAGGAGGTCCAAGAGCAAGGCCATCAAGGGCAGGTGGTGTTGGAGGGAGGCCTACAACCTTCGGGGACAGTACCACAAGATCTCATGGTCATATCTAACATATTGTATTTTGATTCAAAGACCCGGTTTTGCCACATTTTTGTATCATCTCTCATTTCTTGACATCATTATACACTTTAACATTATTATTTTGAGGTTATATATGATATGCAGCGGTGATTTAGTGATCTATATGTTGTTTATGTTTCTATTATGGATTTTTATGATGGATGCATTTATTTTATTTATTATATGTGATGTGATGTTCTATATGATTATGGCGTGTTTAATGTATGGATGCATTAATGATGATGATAATGATGATGATGATGAGATGGATGCCTTTATTTTATGGATTTATGCTTCTATGTGTTAATGAATGATAAATGTATGATGATAATTGAGATGGATGCAGTTATGCAAATGATATGAGATCCATTGTATTTTTTATATTTTTCACATGTATATATCGATGATATGGATGGATAAATGGATGCAAAAATGGTTTATTATGTAATGAAAATATATGACCTAAATACATAAATATGAAATGAATTATGATGATGAATAGATTACGATGTTATTATGAATGATTGTTATGATGGATGCATCTATTGATGTATTATGTGTGAATGAAAGAATGAATTTATTATGACCTCGATGTATGATAATGGATTATGAATGATGATGGTATTAAGGAAAATGCTTTATTTTTGGAATTTTTCATGATGAAAATATTATAATGAAAGAATAAATGAATGATTTGTGATAGTGGATACTGTAAATGCATAATGCACAATATGATAGTGATAGATGTATGGATGGATATATGATAATGCTTTCTAATGATATGATATGGAAATGTCAATACCAATGAATGATTTTTTTGTTATTTCCAGTGTACTCAATCTTGTAGTGGGAGATAACATCATCTTGATAGTTGGCCACTTTGGATAAATCTATAATGAGAATGTAGAACTAATATGAATGTAATTGTATCTATGCAATGTTGTCATCTAATTCATTGTGCTTATTATCATCATTGAGTGTTTTATTGTGTTGAAATTTTGTGCAAACATCGATGGTATAATTAGACCATGATGACCTAATTACAACTTCCATACAACTTCCGTTGAGATTTGATAATACAAGATAACACAAGCATCTAGGTATAATTAGACCAAGATGACCTGAGTGTCACTTGTGTAGATAAACAAGAGTTAATCATTTTCCCATGCAAATTCGGAATGTCATCAATGATACTTTGTAGAGCATGTCCCGTGACAATTTTCATAGTAGTAATTATTGACTCACAGATAGCAAACAAGAAAAATATCATTCTCCATCATAACACCGCTAGTTTAGGACATCATCGAGGTATTCCAGAGAAATGATAACAACAATCAAGATACATCAATTAAACATTTATGCTAAAGTGATCCAACCATGATTCAAAAGATAATCCTTCAGTTAGAATTGATTTGATTTGTCTTGATGTTTGATTTGATTTGGATGGTTGCTTGATTGGATTGATGTTCAATTTTGATGGTTAAAGTGATTGTTGTCTTTTTCCAAGGTTGTCTTGTTGTTTGCTTGATTTTTATTTTAAATTCAATGGTTATTTGCCCCTAGTGAGATCAATATTTTGCCCCCAATGAGAAACAAACCAAATTATTATGGATATGTACAATGATAACCAAGCCTAGGTGGGACACGACCGCAACAGCTACATATGAACATGAAGCTCACTATATGATAGGCATGAATGCGCAGTGTTAGCGAAAAGCGGATGGTCAACACATGCTCAAATAGATGGAGAAGCCGACCTATCACAAATAGCACTTGTTTTCCAAGTTTTAACCATTTGTTTTTATTACACTTTTTCAGATTTTATTATTTTTTTGTTCTTACCAAGATGCCTGTTTGCCAGGTTTTCATCAAGGCAACGATTTTTTTGATTTTTTCACTTTTTTTGTATTTTCTCTTCTTCTTCTTTTTTAGCTTTTTTGATCTTTTTAATTTATTTTTTTGTCACCAAGATGCCTATTTGCTAGATTTTCATCAAGGTGACCATTTTTTCAGGACATTTTTTTATTTTTATGATTTTTTCAAGACTTTTTCTGATTTTTTATGATTTTTTCAGGACTTTCTAATTTTTATGATTTTTTCAAGACTTTTTCTTATTTTTATGATTTTTTCAAGACTTTTAAGCATGCAATGGATGCATTATGTGTAGAAATTTGTCAGATGAAGATTGTGCATTGATTCTTCAAATAGATCCCCTTCTAGTGTAGACAATTGATATGCCCCCAATCCAAAGACTAAAACAATAACAAAAGGACCTAACCAATTTGGCTCAAATTTTCCTTTCTTTTCTCAGTCTTGCTGATTTCAAGGATTTTCCTTCAGTACTAGATCACCTACCTGAAATGTCCTTGTTTTGACTTTGTGATTGTATCTCCTTGAGATCCTCTGTTGATATGCTTTTAGGTGATCCACTGCAAGTTGACGGCATTCATCCAACAATTCCAGCTCTTGTAGTCTAGACACTCAGTAATATTCGTCTTAAACAAGACCTTTTAGGGACACACAGAGTGATGGTATTTCAACTTCAATAGGAAATACTGCTTCAGATCCATAGATGAGTGCATATGGTGTGGCTCTCATGGGTGTTCGGATACTTGTACGATAGGCCCACAAAGCAAGGTTCAGTTGAATATGCTAGTCACGTCCATCATCATTGACGGTTTTCTTTAATATTTTCAGGATAGTTTTGTTTGAGGCCTCAACTTGTTCATTCCCTTGAGGGTAATAGGGTGTATAAAACTGATGTTGAACATGGAACCTTTCACAGAGCTTGTGCACATCCTGATTCTTGAAGGGTCTACCATTTTCAGTGACAATGGATTGAGGGATACCATATCTATAAATGATGTAGTTCAGGATGAACGATGAGATCAATTTCTCTATGATGATGGTTAGAGGCACGGCTTTGACCCACTTGGTGAAATACTTTATGGCTATGATTATGAACTTGTGTCCATTGGATGAAGGTGGGTGAATTTTTCCTACAAGATCCAACCCCCACTAATAGAACGGCCATGTTGATGTGAAGGGCTACAACCCTTGTGTTGGTGCATGGATAAGATTACCGTGGATCTAGCATTTCTGACATCTTTTGACAAATGGGAATGATTCTCTCTCCATAGTGGGCCAATAGTATCCCAAACAGAGGAGTTTCTTGGCAAGGGTTAGACCACTTGAATGAGTGTTGCAGATACCATCATGGACTTCTTGCAAATTCGTTTCAGACTCGTTGCGTTCTAGACATCATAAGAGAGTTCCATCAAGACCTCATCCGTATAGTACATCCGTTATAAGGGTATGACAGGCAACTTGGTAGATGAAATTTCATTTTTGGTTCGGGAGAGATCAAGAGGAAGGATATTATCTTTTAGGTAGGTATAGATCTTCCTGTAAATCAAGGTATCGGCATCAATTAGATGGCATATGATTTGGGACTCAAGATCATCATAAGCGAGGGTAAATAGTTGTTCCACCATGAACTCATAACGGCTTCATTTTTTTAGAATTTGTAGCAACAAAGTACTGGTAGCCATAGCATCAACAGCTTTATTGTAAATCCTTGGGATTTGAGCAAATTTTATGTCAAAAAAATATTTCTTGAAGTCATCAATCATCCTTTTGTAGGGCATCAGTTTGTCATCCTTTGTTTGGTAATCATTATTGACCTGATTAATGACTAGTTGAGAATCCTCGTAGACTTGCAGTTTTGTAATTTTCCATTCTACGGCTATCTTGATTCCAATGATAAGTGCTTCATATTTTGTGATGTTGTTGGTGCAAGGAAACATCAATCAATATGATTTTAGAATGGTGTGCCCTTGGGGAGTGATGAAGAGAATTCTTGCTCCTGATCCATGTTGGGTATATGAGCCATCAAAATACAATACCCATTGTTTTTTTGTTATTATGAAGACATCAACATCTAGAAATTCCATGTGTAGGGGATGATCATCCTAAATTGGTGCATCAGCCAATTGATTGGTGATGGCTTGTCCTTTGATTGCTTTTCTGTCATCATATTAGATGTCAAACTCACTGAGTATCATTACCCATTTGGCTAACCTTCCTATCAAATTTTCTTTGTTAAGGAGATATTTCAATGGATCTATCTTGGCTATGAGTCTGATGGTGTGAGTCAACATATAGTGCTGCAATTGTTGCATAGCAAACACTACTGCTTAAAAAGTTATCTCAATGGATGTATAGTTGATTTCATAACCATTTAAAGTTCTACTAATATAATAGATTGCTCTCTCCTTTCTTGTTGAATCTTCTTGTGCCAACAAAGCTCCCAATGATCGATCAGTTGTGGTTATGTACAATAAGAGAGGATTTCCTTTTGCTAGAGGAGCTAGGATAGGTGGAATCATTAGGTATTGTTTCAATTGATTGAAATTTGTCTCACATTTCCCATCCCATCGAAAGGAAACATTCTTGTGCAACAAGTGAGTAAAAGGATGATTTTTATCAACTAGTTGTGATATGAATCTTCTGATTGACTGGAATCTACCTTAAAGGGATCTTAACTGACTAATATTTTTTGGAGGCGGAATTTCCATGATAGCTTTCACTTTTGTAGGGTCTACCTCAATAGCTTTTTCTGACACTATATATCCCAATAGCTTTGTCAATGTTACCCCAAACACACATTTCTTTGGATTCAAGCAGACGTTGAACTTCTCTAGTCGGGTGAAAATTTTGTCTAGTATCTCCAAATATCCCTCTATAGTGTAATATTTTGTCAATAATTCATCCAGATAATCTCCCATTAAGGTATGCATCATGTCGTTAAAAATGGTTTTCATGGCTCTTTGTTATGTGGCCCCTACATTCTTCAACTTGATGGGCATGACATTCCAACAAAAGGTGCCCATGGGAAAGTGAAATTTTTCTTATCTTGGTCTTCAAGTGCTATCTTGATTTGATTATAGCCAAAAAAAAATTCCATTAGTGACAACATGCCATGACCTGTTGTTAAGTCTACAATGATATCAATGTTTGTCAAGGGGAAATCATCTTTCGGGCAAGCCTTGTTGAGGTCTCTGAAGTCTATAAAATTTGTATGCTAACATCAGGCTTTGAAATAGGTATAATGTTGGATATCCACTCTGCATAATCAATGGGTCTGATGAACCCTACATCCAATAATTTCTTTATTTTTGTCTTCACCAATAGGGCAATGTGGGGATGCATCTTTCTCAACTTTTTCTTAACTGGTTTAAGTCCTGAAGGGAGGGATAAATGATGTATGATGAGATTTGGGTCTATCCCTAGCATTTTTGCATACGACCAGGAAAAGTTGACTTGTTTTTCTTCAAAGAACTTGATAAAGTTAGGCTTCTCTTGTTTTGTCAATGATTCTGCTAGATGGAGAGTTTTCACTATTTTAGCATTGTCGACATTGATGGACTGTGTTGGCTTGATCAAGACTTGGATCTTTCTTGGAAGTGCTCTAGGAGAGTGTCAAATTTCCCATCCTTCAGTGCCTCGAAGAGGTTTTCACCGTAGGATGCGCACTTTATTTTTGTTCTTTCCTGATCTGATACTACCATAGAATGGTTTTCACCATCATATCTTTCTTTTGTTTTACTCATTTTGCACCTGGGAAATTTGGCACTCCCCTGTCTGGAAGCTTCATTATGACATTCAATGGTGGAACTTGTTTCTGAATTAACAACGCAGATGAAGTTGACGATGGCCTCATCATTTGAAAGGGTTGGGATCCTGATAAAGTTAGTTTGGTCTCAATCTATGAGTTCAGAATGTACAAATAGTAGGGGATCGTCAGATGGGTTTAGGTCAAAGGTTGTAAGGGTTCTAATGGTGACATTTTCATCAAATAATACTATGGCAAGGTCAAGGTCTATGATGTTACTCTCTTCCAAGTGATTCATCTCACTAGGATTTTGATCGTCTTCACTTGAACCATTGATATTTTGCGATCCTAATTCAAATGGTCCTAGCCCTAAGCTTTATCCCTCCTCAAGTGTAGGGGTATACTTGTGTACCACATCAATGTCCTTATCATGACAAGACTCTTCTGATAGTGAATCCCACTCATATTCATTGGAATCGGTTTCATAGTGATCACTTGCTTAGAGCTGGAGGATCCGTTCAATAACCTTTTGCTTTAGGTCCTCCTTTGTTTCTTCATCCTTTTGATGTTCTTTATATCCCAACCCTGTCTTGTCTTTTGGATTTTTTATAATGGGTTGGATGGGTTCTATGATACCTTCTTTCCTTTTTCCAATAGGTCCTTATCCCTCATATCCCATCTTTTCCAAGATTAAGAATCCTTTGCCATACTAGGTGGTTTGGACATTAGCCATTGCTTCTTGAGAATCAATTTCATCCTTGTAGAGCCAATTCAAATTATCTTTGTCATCAAATTCCTCTACTTGGGTGCTTGCTTTTATGAATCATCCATCAAAAAGTGTGATAGGTTGCGAGGATGATTGTGATGAGGTTGATGGTTGACCATGGTATTTTGGTGAAATTAACTGTGAGAGACAAAGGGATTGTTCAATGGAGTATTCACCCACACCTTTGTCTTTAACTTGGACTTTCTTCTCAAACTATTTGGCCAAAGTATTGAGTTGGGCTTCAGGATTGGTAGATGCAGAGGGGATAGGTTCTTCCTTTTTCTTGAGTTGTTTGGATGAGGAACTTGGGTGACTTCCTTCATTGGAGGATGTGGCTAGAAATTTTGACAACAGATTGGCTTGACTTGAATTATTGGGGATGTCAGGGATGGAATTAGGAGCTTCTTGATTATGAGGCACAAATACATCCTAGACAGCCTTAAGGTTGTTACAATGTTGGGGACTATTTGAATCAATAGGAATGGTAATTTCTTTCCCATTGCAAGGAAATTTTAGACACTGATGGTATGTTGAAGGTACAACCTGCATTTCATGGATCCAAGGATGACCCAAGAGTATATTATATGTCAAATCTTTATCCAAAACTTGGCAAACCACATATTTTTGAATTAGCCCTACCTGAATTGGTAATACTATCAATCCCTTTGAATCTCTTTCCTTGTCGTCATATGCTTTGATGGTGATCTTTTTCCTTGCATCTATTGCATTTTTTAGAGAACCCTAATACACAGACAAGCTTTAAAGTACATATATTAAGATCATCTACTTCGTCTATTAGGACACACTTGACACGGATTTTATGGATTAGGACCTCAATATGGAGGGTTGTGTTATGAGGATGGGTGAGGGATACATCATCATTTTCTAAAAAGGATAAGCAATGAGGTGCAACTAGATGTCCCACCATGGCTTGGAAAGTGTAGACTTCCAAATTATTTGGCACTATTGTATCAACTAGGGCCTTTTCCAAGATCTCCTTGTGAGCAGGAAAGATTTTAAGAAGCTCCAATATTGATATTTGCATGGGGATCTTTTGGAGCTGATCGACAATGTTATATTGATGAGATGAAGCAACGGGTGCTTTGGAGGTGTTTCCTTTTAAAACATATTTGGTTTGGGCCCTTGTGGTCACATTTACAAGTACACTATCTTGTTTTCCATTGATTTTGATGCATTGATTTGATTATGTATTGCAACCATAGCTTGTTGGGTATTATGGAATCAATTAGAAATGATGTTGGTGTCATTGATTGGATGATTGGTTGCAACAAGATCAGGTGTGTTATTGATCTCAATGACATTTGTATGTTCCTCAACGGCTGAAATATGATAAATGGTAGTGTCATGAACATAGTTCACACTCTTTCATTTGTCGTTCATTTTAGAAGATTATCCTTTGTTATAATTTGGCAAAGGGTTTTTTAATACCCCATGATCAGTGTTTGTTTGGGGCTCTTCTATTCATATGATCTTATTGTCAATCAAATCTTGTATCTTGTGTTTGAATTGCACGCAACTATTGGTTGGGTGACCTTTGCATCAATGAAATTCACAAAAATGGGCTTCATTCCACCATGATGATTTTACTTTGGGCTCAAAACCTCGGGTGTCGGGTAGAGTGACAAGATTTTCCGTAATAATATCTTTCAATGCGGATTCATATGATTGACCCAAAGGTGTAAAATTTTGCGGTTGTTCGGTGTTTGGTATGGTAGGGTCCTGGATGTTGTGTTGCTTTTATTGTTTTGAGTACTACCTTGGTTGGTATTTTGGTTGTTTCTTTGTTTGGTATTTTGGGTGGTATTTTGATTGGTATTCGAGGTGCTTCCTGACAAATTGAAGACCCGTTTAGCATTATGCATTTTAGTTGAAGTATCATTGCCATTGTTTTTGTACTTTTGCCAAAACTTTGGTTTGTCATTGTTGGAGGAATTGGATGATTTTTTCTCGTTATAAATTTTCAATATTCCTCGTTTGACCAAAGCCTCTTCAATCTTGATCCCATTTTTGATCAATTTCTCAAAATTTGGAGGATATTGCAATTCAAGCCTATAGCTCATGTCATCGTTTAAATTGTCAATGAATACTTTTATCTTCTCTTTTTTTGGTATGGGATGAGGATACCTTACGAATAATATTCTCCACCTTTGTAGAAACACTAGGAATGATTCACCCTTATTTTGTTTGACATTGCAAAGGTCCTTTATTGTGATTTTATGTTGGATGTTATATGAATATTGACTGATAAACTTGTTGACCAATTCCTCAAAATATTTGATCCCTGGTGGTAAATGCGAGAACCATTGCATGCATTGCCCACCCAAACTACGTGGTAATAATCTTGTCAAATATGTTTCCTCATGGGAAAATTCAAGACTCGTTGTTCAGAACTCCCTTATGTGATCTATTGGATCAGTTTTCCCATTGTACTTATCGTATTTAGGAAATTCACAATGTTTGGTAAATGGTATCATGTTGACAATTTGATCGAATGGGTAGGGACATATATCTTGTATGGAGTATCTCTTGGTAGTCCCAATTTGCATGTTTTGTATTTACTGTTGGAGGGTTTGGATTTTTTGTTTTAAAGTGTCCATGGGATCATTGGTTTTTTCTTCACTTCTTGGTTCAATTTGCTTTTTTGCTTCTATTTTCTTAGGGGTTCTTTTCAATTTTGTGACATCAGAATTGTCGAGTAGTTGGACCCATTTGTTTGCTAGCATCAAAAGGTATTTCTCTCCTTCCTTTTCAAAGATCCTCTCCATGAATTTATGAAAATTTGGATCTTGTTGGGCTTGTTTTATGGTTTCATTTGTTATTTCTTCCACCTCATCTCGAGGAACTCCGAAAAAGGGATTCTCTTCTCTTTTTGCCATGGTTTTTTGGTTTTCGGTTTCCTTTTGCTCAAGTTTTTTCTTTTGCAATCTTGTTAAAACAGGCATACAAATGATGTGGTCTAAACGTTTGATCAAATTCTGAGAGTGCCAAAAGGATTAGTTTAAATCTGATTAAGCAAGCTTTATTCTGGGATAAACGATGATGAATCCTGATGAAGGATAATGAATCCTGATGGTGAAATGCAGCTGCTAAATCAGAAATAGGTATGATGAGGAGGAACTTTTGGATGTTTGATCAAATTTTAGATTATGGATTTCTACTTGAAAGTGTTGGTTTCAACCAGTTAAAAGCAATATTGGGACAAGGAATGAATGTTGTTTGGAAAGGAATCTCCAAATTTGGTGTTTATTGGCAGAGGGGAGGTCAAATTTAACTTTATGTTTGCAAATTTACTAGATGAGCTAGAACAGTGCCCAAATGTGTTATGGAATGGTACAAATGCGCTAAAAGATGCCAGTTATGCACCAAAACAGGCAATAGATGCGTTAAAACAGCAAATGGATGTGCTACAGGATTACACAGATACACTATAACAGAGGATGAATGCTCTAAAACAACAAATGTATGTGCTAGATTATGGCAGTGATGCACCAGAACAATAGATGGATGTGCTAAAATATGTAAACTATGCACTAGAACAATCAATGGATGCATCGATCTAGAAAATGCTTTCTGGTTTTTTACAGTTTTGATTGAGTTTCCGATTTTCTTGGAGGGAAATCTAATTGTTTGGTTGGATTTTCTTTTGAATCAATAATTGAACATTTTTGTGTGATGTTTGCATGTATATTCATTTTAAAACACATAGGTAAAAATACATCAAACAAGCACAATCCCAGGCTCTGTAAGGCAATATCTACTGGATTCCAACTTGGATTGCTCCAGTTGTGCTTACTTTTGGTGAATGACTAGAGGCTTGACCACACTGGCTACCCCTTACATTACACTCACTTCTCAGGTCATCCAAGCCTCAGTCCTCATGAATCTCCCATGATGGACTTCTCATTTCTACCAAAAGACACAAGAATGTGGGATGGCTTCAGAATGATCATTCTTGCACTAGTAAATAGAAGGGAATTTTTGGCTTACTACAACAAAGGGTTTTATTAGGGGCATTTTTTTCATGGGAGATCATCCATACGACAAGAGACCATTTTTTCCCTTCTTGTCAGAACAATCCTCGTGATACTTGAACTTTCCTCAAGTACCCACATTTCTATCCTAGGTGGAAGTCGCTTGGCTTTAGCATTTTCCTGGTTGGGTTGTTCCCTTGGGGTGATTACCTCTTGTCCCACCAAGGCAAGCCCTCTAAGGATTAAAGTGTAATAAAAAGAATGGGTTTGGCTTTCTGATCACCCAATTAAGGGGAGAGCATACACGCCTGCCATCCCACAAACACAGCAAGCATGGTGTAAATTTATCCCTCCTAATTAAGCTAGATTCTTAATTTAACCAAAGGAAATGATAAATAAATTCAACCCTGCAACCAATTTTTAGTAGTTTCAGTCCATTGTTCTTTGACACTATTCTTTATTTGTTTTAGCAAAGTCTCTAACTGCGTACAAGGTTCTTGCAAAATAGAAAAACACAGATTAGTTTCTAGAATCTGGAAACTTTACCCTAAAAACTACATGTGCAATTACAGTAACTAAATGTGTTAAAACTCAAATTGAATGTGCTAAACTATTGAATGTGTTAAAAGAGAGACAAAATGCGCTAAATGAAATATCGAATGCGCTAAACTAGAAAATCACATAATACAAATTAAAAATCCCTGATGCGTTGAAAGAACAATTGGATGTGTCAAAACATAGACTCAATGCATCGAAATAGAGGTCGAATGCACCAGAAGAACCGCCAAATGTGTCAAAACAGGGACTCGATGCGTAGATAAATCTGTCAAATGCGCTAGATAAAAATTTGAATGTGCTATTTTGGAACTTTTCACAGAACCTGAAAAGAAAAAGCTCAACAAAAAAATAGATTAAAGATGGCGTTGGGCCCCACGGTGGGCACCAATTTATGTGTGTGGTTTTTAAGAGTGTAGGTGAGATCAAATAGTGAAATCAAACACACACATCCATTAAATGTATTACATAAAAGGAATCGAAATAACTACATAAAATTGATACTACTATCCTTTCAAATCATTCCATGGTTCTCTAGTCTTAAGGACCTTTGAATTCATGCTCTCAGATCTGATTAAATGTTGCACATGAATCTGCAAAGATGACAACCTAAGAAATGAGAAGATATTATGCAATGCAAACTACATGCCTACATCACTATATTTTTGTATTTTTGATACTTAAATTTTGAATGATCTATTATGGAGTACTGATATGCTCAAATGATGCTAAAATTGATAATGCAAATCTAATGGTAATTTTATATAAAAGATGCAACAACTAAGATACTAATATTGAAATTTCTATGATAACACTAAATGAACTAAAATGCTAAACACTAACTACAATACTCTCCAAATTTCTCTCAAATTGCACTAATATTTTTGCAGCATAAGTTTTTAATCCAAATCTATATGAAAAGTTGTAGAAATTCTCCCTATTTATACACTTTTCCAAGCTTAGGCTGAGGTGGCAAACATGGACGGTCGAGATCGTGATCCTGAGGCATCGATGGTTGAGCACAAAGAGGTTAGAGGAATTCATGGAGGCTGCCCCATTTGGAATATCTAATCTTCCAAGTGTCTAAGAGCATCATTTGAAAGAAGGAGCCATGTGTCTCCCAGGAAGTTAGGAGGTTGAGAGGTTGGAGAGAATATTCCTAATTTAAAAATTAGAAATAAATGAAAATGTGTGGCATATGATGAGGTGGAAGATGAGTTGGAGGTGGTTAGAATAAATATGGAAACATGTGTCAAATTTGAATTAAAAATTCAAATTTAAAATGAAAGAGAGAGATCAACTAAATGACAAATTATTTAAATTTATGCATTTAATTAATTTAAGAGGAAAGTGTTTTTTGAAAATGAGTAATTAAGGTAATGAACCATATAAATAAATTTATCAATTTATTTATAATAGTAGAGGAATTAGAATTTATTAATTAAATAACAAGTATTTAATTAATTGTGCTCCAAACCATTTTTACGTGCATACAAAAACAAACACAAAAAATCCATGGAGCTAGTAAGTTACAGGGAGGATAATTCTAAAAGTGCTCATAGGGGAACTCAAACATAGCTAGAGAGTTTTGTGGTTAATTTTCTATATCCATAGATTCTAAAATCTCCAATGGTTCACACATTTCACCTATCAAATAGACTTGAAACTTCTTACAATGGTTCCTCAGTAAGGGACTTATCAGGAGCTTGGTGCTCACACATTTTTGAAATCCCAAGTGCACACATAGAGGTCTCAAATGAAAACCTAGTTTTTGTAAATTCCAAACAATACAAAGGGATTTTAAGGCGTAGGTAGTCTTGAAAAATTAAGGAAAACTCAAATGAAAAAAATTACTATGATTCTATTGAAAGTTCACATCAGCAGTACTTAGGTGCCCAACAAGATTTATCAAAGAGGTGAAACAAAAAATATGCAAGAAAAGAATAAAGGAATTGAAAATTGGACATGAAGTTTGGAGAATCCTGATTCAAGGATGATCAAATCAAAAGGGAAAACCACAAACAAAGGTACTAGAGAAGATATTTCTAAATATACTTATAGCCCTACATCCACACCTTTAATGTGGTCATCAGAGCTATATGTGGAAGAGCTCATGAATATGAAAAAGAGGATGAAATTTTAGAAACAAAGGGGTTGTGTGATGACAACAAGGCAAAGGAAGATGTAGAATCTAGGTGTAAATTGGAAGAAAGAAATCAGGTACTCAAAGAGAAAATCTTGAACCTACAAAGCAGCATAAAAAGGGGACAGCAAGAATTGATTACAATAAAATAAGAATTGGATCAATTAAAAATAAAAAGTAATGAGAAGACAGAAATGGAGAAAGGAGGTGACATGTCTCAAATAAAGGAGTTGTAATCAGCATTGGTAGACATGGAAACGAAAGAAAATAAATTAAAAAACTACATGGAAGAGGCCAAATCATGGTCCCAAGTTGTAAGCAAGTCAGCAAATAAACAAAAAGAAATAATAGAAAAACAAGTCAAGATGCAAATAAGGGAAGAAAATGTCAAACAAAGTAAGGCTGTGAATATTATTATCAAAGGTTTGAGGGACTTCAGGGAGAAGGAAATAACCAACAATTTAGCAAGATACTTCCCCAAAGAAGAGTTGAAATGGATAGGGCATATCCAACAAGAACACGGAATTGTTAAGAAAATGGAGGGTGGAAGAGATAGGCATGTAAGAATTATCATGCAAAATATAGAAGACAAAAATATGATTTTAAGAAATAGAGGATTACTCAAAGGCACTCACATCTATCTAGACAAAGATTTGACATTTGCTAAACAACAAGTGCAAAGAAAAGAATGGGAGAAAGTAAAAACAACAAGAAATGAGGGAAAGTGGGCATGGCTAAAGAATGGGACAACCCAAATTAGTGATCATTTATCAAACAATAAATAGGGATTAGTGGCCCCATAGGAACATCTTTTTATAGTGATTTAGAATTGTAGAGGATACCCTTGGAGATGAGGACCTGGTTTGGCGCCCATATCATATGGGAAAGACATCATTATTCTTACTGAGACACATGAGCACGAGGGCTGCAAAGTTCCTGATTTTGATGGGTACATGAAAACTTCAGTTTGAAATAAAGGGAGTGAAATGAGGAAAGGGAATGGGGGTGTAACAGTTTTGATCAAAGAGAGTTGGGGTAGAGCCATAAAAGTAGAGAAAGAACATCCAAATAAGCAATACATATGGTTGTGAATAACAAATAATGGGGTTACTTTCAGATTGGTGGCTTGTTATTTTGCACCACAAAACTCAAAAATTTATAAAAGGAGAAAGCTAGACAACGAAGACTCTATGCTTATTAAAAAAAGACATCTCTATATTTAGCACCTTAGAGGAAATGGTTCTAATTGGTGACTTCAATGCAAGAACAATTAACAATCAATTTCTCCAGTTGAATAATGAGGATAGGGGAAATAATAATTCTCTATGGCTAGAAGAGGAAGATGATCAATCGTGGGAAAGAACATCACAAGACAAAAATGGGAATTTTTCACACTTTGGGGTAGAACTATTAGGGATATGTAGCTTATATAGCTTGGTTATTTGTAATGGCTTGAAAGGTTTGCCAAGCTCTAGTAACATCACATGCAAAACTTATAATGGGAAAAGTGTGGTGGACTATGCAATTTGCTCTCAGAGTTTTTTTCTAGGATTTTGGAGTTTGAAATCAAAGAGTGTCCCCTTGAGTTGAATTATGATCATGCACCTATGTTCATTAATCTTCGCATGATATCAAACAATCATCACGAAAAGCAAGACCAACACAAGTAAAATGAAACTATTCTCAAAGGTAAAATACTCATAAATCAGGAAATCAAGGTCTCTTTAGTGATTTTTTAGAGAAGCATTTTCATGAAATGGAGAGTAACATAGGGGACAAGGCTGCCAATGAGACTAATGGTCATATTTGCAGCAATAATCTGAATCTTATGATCCATAATGCCTTGGGTGCATGCAAACGATCTCATCCAAAGAAAGGGGTTACAAACACTTTTTCGGCTAACCCATGGTATGATGAAGAGTGTAAGATGGCCAAGAGAGCTTTGAAAGAGTTTGAGTTGAGCAAAGAAAACAGGAAGAAATATGAGAAGTTGGTGCAAAAAAAAAAAGTATGTCAATACAAGAAGGAAAGAGTTAATTCCTCTTGGAAAACACAACCCCAAGGGTTTTTGGTGGGAGCTGCAACAAAAGAGAAAGAAGATTGGGAATAACATGACAGATATTCAATGGTTACAATATGCAAGGCACCTTTATGAGAGGACCCAAGGGAAAAATTTCCCTCCCATGGTTAGCATGTCAAGAGAGCTTTTCATGGTTGGAGATATCAAGCAAGGTATAAAAATTTTAGCAAATGGTAAAGTGATGGACATAGATGGGCTGCAAGCTGAATTCCTAAAGTGAGGAGTGGAAACCCTTGATCCACACATCAAAAGGTTGTTCAATGATGTTACTTGGGATGGTTTTCCATCGAAATGGAAAACTAGTGTCATCATCCCTCTCTACAAAAGTGGTGATATTAATAACCCATCCAATTACCACACTATTATTATCAATCCTATTTTTGGAAAGCTTTTTGGGAGCATGTTAAAGCGTAGAAACGGTTGTTGGGAAAAAAAAGAAGGAAAAAGATGAAAAGGGCAAGCCAATTTTAGGCCTAAGTACTCTACCATTGATCATTGCATCACTCTTAGGTACCCGATTGAAAAAATATGGGACACTCAATGTGAAGAATCCTTTTGTTGCTTCATTGATTTTTAAAACGCCTTTGATACAGTGCCTAGAGACAAACTATGTTATAGAATGGTTGAATTAAATATACCAGATGATTATAGGGTTGTGGTCAATAGGCTTTATGTGTAGGTTAGAGCTCAAATCATAACAAGTGAACATATGTCTGAGTGTTTTGGCAGTGATATCAGAGTCAAACAGGGTTGTCCTCTATCACCTACTCTTTTTAGGTTATACATTGACAAGCTAAAAGATTGGTTAAATGAAATGAGAAAAGGGTGGGGGTATTTAGTGTTAGTGTTTTATAGTTGTGGGGAGGTATTTTCCCTAAGCTAAATTAAACAAAGGCAAATCGACCTTTATGTTTATATAATAAAATATTAAAATTGCTAGGTCGGCCCTAGAATGAGCTCTCCTATACTTGTATATATATGAGAAGGTGTGGAGACATTTAGCAATGAATTCAATTCATTCCAATTCGCATTATTCAGTAGCAGGTTTGCCTTCTAAGCAGTAGATCAGCAAATCAGCAGATTTGATTCAAGGAAAAGTGACATTATTATGTGTATTCAAGATTCGCTTCAAGGGGAAGTGACATTACTTATTGTATGAGACTCAACCTATTCTAGGGCCTGATTTTGTATTCATTTTTTGCACATATTATTCTGATTTATAAGAGAATATTATTGTTGGGTTTTTCTCCCTTGAGTAGGAGGGTTTTCCTAGGGTAAAATACTGTGTTCATTGTCCTATGTGTTGTATTTTTTTCTTATTTACATTTATGATCTAAAAACTAACATGGTATCAAAGCAGGTTTAGAAAAGGTCTGATCAAATTTGGCTAAGCAGTATAAGACAATGATTCATATGAATTCTTCTGAGAGAAGGTATTATGGGATGAAGACGAAAACTGCATACTCCATAAAACCCATCAAGTAGTTGGACGATTATTGTAATACCTGGAGTCGAGTTTTCAACTGCTATTCAATATCATCATTATGGATGAATTGTAGAAAGAGAGGATGGAGATGGATTTAGGTGAGAAGGATGGAAGGCTAATTTATGAGGATTCACCTAGTGTATATAAGGGCCAACCTGTGAAGAAGGTTCTGAGGTATATGTCAGTAATCCTAATACGAGCGAAGCTGAACAGAAGAAAAGGATCTTTACAACTACAACATCCAAGGGGAAGGTTCCTATAGATGATAGAGAATTTGATAGGAAGATTGAGATGATACGATACATGGCAAGTCAGGTCTGACGTATGGAGCAGCAAAATGCAAGTAAGTATTTGAATAATCCTGAAGATTCAAATGATGTCGTTGTTCTAGATCAAAATGGTAGTTTATCAGTGTCACGTCCTATAGATGTCTTTGTTACAGCTAGTGCCCTTGTAGCATAATAGAAGAAGTGCAAACGTCACAATTGCAAAGGATGGAAATTTAAATAGACAAAATAGTATATCATCTGGGATATTGGATTTGAAGGCATTTTTCCAATTCAAGGAGCAGTCATAAAAGAAGATAATTTAGTTTTAACCTTTGTTGCTGACTCAGGAGGTAAGGCCAATAGAAAGGAATTAGGGCCTATGGATTTCAAGGGCATTGAAAATGGAGTTTCAAATTGGTGCCACCAGTTTGAAGGAGAGTGATTGGATTTGGAGTGTGATATCATTTTCTAAAGCCGTTTGTAAGAAAGGATATTCAAATCTATCGCTTCATTCCAATCTCTTTAATAATCAATGAACTCAAAATTAACACATAACTAAGGTGGACAAAGGAAGAAGCATCGGTTTGAATCAGTCACTAGTGTTATTGGACGTGATATCTCAGATTCCAAATTATATTGAGTCATGAAATTATTCTGATAGTTGCCACCAACTATACTCATACCATCGAATATTCCAAGTAGGGGTGGTCGTAATTATTAAAGAAGTGGATCTTTGTTCAAGTTCCAAGAGATGTGGATGGAAAGAGATATGGAGAATTGAATCATAAATAAATATGAGTTATGTCACTCCTTCACCTATCGAGATTTGCTTGGTGTAGCAAAGAGAAACATATCAATATTCATTCGAGGGTGTGTCGCTTAGTTTTCTGGCAATGGATTTAGTGTGCTGACTGAAAGCTTGAAGGAAATCATGGTCCTCTTGGATTAAGGAAAAATAAGGAGGTTGATGGAATATTTAATTGCAGCTCCTCCAAATAATCTATTCACATAAAACTTGAATAAAGAATTTGTATTACATTGGATTTGGAAGCCAATCAAAGGAAAGTCAAACCAAAAAAGGCAAAGTCATTCTTTATCGACATCATCCTGCCGCAAAATTGTGTCTCTTGCAAGTAGAGACAGATTTCTACTCTTGGCCATTTTCAGGCATCGACTCATTTCATACAGCCCTTCAATGCATTCCTGGAGTGTCGTAATATTATTCCTAAGGTATTGATCTGCTTTGAGAATGTTTTGTAAGAGTTAATTGTCAAAACATTGAACTCAAATTGGAAAACCAGTCCAGTTTCTATTTGCGGATCATTAGACATACATTATAAAAGTAATGTACAGAAATAAAGGTGCTTGCCAAATATGTCTATGGAAATTCTCAAGATTTAATCTAGGAAGATTTAACCTTGGGGCCCTCTAAGCGATTTTGTTTAGAAAAAACAAATGGCTACAATTGAATCAACAAAGATAAGTTCTACTATTCCTTTAATTGTTCTATCTAATGATATTTTCTATATGACTACATGCTTCATTTGTATCAGGGGTAGTTTTAATTTATGAACTATTATTAATCTCTTTAAAATTAAGGATGCATCAAGGAGAAAAAGAATGTTGGATTATTTGAAGATTTATTGAAGACCTCATTATTTGAGGTGATGATCCTTGGAGATTAGTCTGTGAGGAGAAGGAGGCTCCTATGGATATGGATTCATCCCTTGATTACACTCCTGCCATTCAGAGGGAGTTCAATTCTAGGCACGAGTTGAGATCATGTCCAAGAAGAGGATTTAAGGTTCTAAAGTTCAGTCATTGGAGGGGAGTTCACTCCTAGAGGATTTATTTGCAATCTTTGTATTGAGGCAGGGTTCAAGAGGGCTTTATGTGTGTAGAAAATGGATTCCTATGTCTCAAGGAACTAGAGCAATTCACTGAGAAGAAGTGAAGTTTTCAGCTAAGTGGGTTGTAGTGTTGCAAGGCAAGGTGCTAAGTCTTTGGAAGGCCTCTTTAGTTGTAGAGAACAGAATTTACACAAGGAATTCAACCTTGTTTGACATTGGTATCACTGCAAACCTATTTAGAATAGGGTGATCTAGGATGAGGTCAAGGAGGACAATCCTAGAATCTCACAAGTCAGTAGTGTCAGAGGTATGCGTTGGAAACCATTCCTCTAAGGCAAGCATTGTAAGTAGCCTTGGACAAGGAGGTTAGGAAGTTTATGCAAGTACTTGGAGCTTCAGAGGGAGTCACATCATCATGAAGATTTGTTGTAATGTATATTTCTCTAAGATGAAGAAATATGAGGTGAAATCCCCTGTAGTGTATATTTCTCTGCGACAGAGAAATATGAGGTGAAAGCCCTTGTACATCTCTGAGACTAAGATGTGTTTTTCCACAAATGGGTGTAGTCATTGTGGACGTCATATTGAGAGACTCCATGACGAACCCTTTGTACATCTCTAGGACTGAGATGTGTTTTCCACAAATGGGTGTAGCCATTGTGGACATCATGTTGAGAGACTCCATGATGAGCCTTTGTACATCTTTGATACTAAGATGTGTTTTCCACAAATGGGTGTAGCCATTATGGATGTCATGTTGAGAGACTCCACAATGAGGATATTTGAGAATACCTCCCTAGCTAAGAGGGAGTGTTAGTGTTTTATAGCTGCGGGAGGTATTTTCCCTAAGCTAAATTAAACAAAGGTAGGTTGGCCTTTATGTTTTTATAATAAAATATTAAAATTGCTAGGTTGGCCCTAGAGTGAGCTCACCTAGACTTGTATATATATTAGAAGGTGTGGATACATTTAGCAATGAATTCAATTCATTCCAATTCACATTCTTCAACAGCAACTTCACCTTCTAAGCAGCAAATCATCAGATTTGATTCAAGTAAAAGTGACATTATTGTGTGCATTCAAGATTCGCTTCAAGGGGAAGTGACATTACTTATTGTATGAGACTCGGCCTATTCTAGGGCCTGATTTTGTATGCAGTATTTGCACTTATTATTCTGATTTATAAGAGAACATTATTGTTGGGTTTTTCCCCCTCGAGTAGGAGGGTTTTCCTAGGGTAAAATATTGTGTTCATTGTTTTATGTGTTGTATTTTCTACTTATTTGCATTTTTGATCTAAAAACTAACATTCAGTTGGCAGGGTATGTGGTGAAGTTGCTATATGTCGATGATTTTATTTATCAAAATTTGCACATGGTTTGAGAGAACTTTTGAAGGCCTTAGATCTATTTTGTCAGGAAGTGTGAATGCAAGTGAATACCACAAAGACTAAAATCATGATCTTTTCCCTAAAGAAGAAAAGGAATCATGATAACTTCCTTTTTGAAGGCAACCCTCTAGAGATAGTAAAAGAATAAAAATACCTTGGGATTGACTTTCACTATAAGCTCAACTAGGAGACTAGTAGGACCAAAAGGATACAAGGAGGTTGGAAAGCTTCTTTCTTACATCAAAACAGGTGCAAGAAAGATGAAATTTTGGATTGGAATACTAATACTTCTTTGGTTTTTTGGTCACTTCGGTGGTTCTTTATGGCTACAAAGTGTGGGGTAGCAGCATGTCAAAGTATCGGTGGAGATAGCTTGAAAGGATTGAAAATCATATCATCACCTACAACCTTTTAAAGTCAAAACCTTGGTCCCTTATGATATTCTCTTGGTTGAATCAAGAACCTTTCCATTGGAGTATTTGGCTATAATTCACTTGCTAAACTATTTAAAGAAGGTTGAAAACATGGATAACCACCACTAGCCCAAAATAGTTGTGAAGGAGGCCTTAAACCGTAGGAAGAAAACATGGATGAAGCAAAATGAAAAATGGTTGAGTAAATGGGACATCAACTTGCATGAGTGTCCTAACACCAATGAAGAAATTAAAATTACGTCACAAAAAAAGTCATGATTGCCATGTGGACAAAGCAGATTGGGCAGAAAAAATTGCACTATGTCAAAGAGTTCAACCCAACTTGGGAACATGGTGAAAAAATGTATTTAGGAGCAGCTATTAAAGGGAAAGAAAGGTTGTTAATTTCTCAGTTGAGGACCAAGTCTCATCATCTTAGGTGTGAGACTAGAAGGTGGAATGTTCCTAAGGAAGCATGGGAGGACAAAATTTGTAAGTTTTGTAGCAAAGGAGTGGTGGAAATAGAATGGAACTTTATCAAGGAGTGCATAGCTTATGAGGATTTTTGTACTCAGTATGTAGACTTAAAGATTCACAATCTGCATGAGCTATTTGATCAGGAGAAGATCAACATGACTGCTAGCTTGTTGGTCAAAATACATAATAGAAGGTCCAACATCGAGAAGAATTTGGAGTTTGTGTAGTTTCTTCTTTGTGGTTCTTAGTCCCTTAGACCATCCGGTCTCATGGATAATATTAAAATCCCATTCATTCACCTCCCATTTTACCAATTATAAAATATACATGCAAGTGGTGAGATCCTTGAATGGGTGTGAAGATAGTCATGGACTTGATCAAGCTACGTGGGAATGCAAATTGGAATGCCTCTTTGATAAGGCAAGCAGCGTGGAAGAACTCCAGATCTATCAGTCGCATGAGCTGGTGGAGGGCACAATCCTTAGATGAAGAAAACACACGTGCAATTTTGATCATGCCAAGTGGAGATCTAGATCACTTTTGGACTTTATGATCTACTATCGCACAACTCATTTAGCCATCATTTCACTATCATTTATGGCATCGCTCCATAGAAGGAAAATATCCATAGAGCACAAAAATTTAAAAATGGAGAAATCTGACCTCTTAGGATTGGATGGAAACTTCTTTACTGACTTCTCCTTTTCCAGCCACCATTTGTTGATGAGTTTTTTTTTTCCTTCCACATCTTTGTTCCATAGCTCAAGTTCCTATGCCTCAATCATTATCTTGACATCAGGGTAAG
Organism: Sequoiadendron giganteum; assembly: GCA_007115665.2. Classification (NCBI taxonomy): domain Eukaryota; kingdom Viridiplantae; phylum Streptophyta; class Pinopsida; order Cupressales; family Cupressaceae; genus Sequoiadendron; species Sequoiadendron giganteum. Next base: position 430,225,568 of record CM021102.1, on the reverse strand, counting down.
GAGGGAGGTCAAATACTAGTCTGATCATGGTTGGAGTCAAATCTATAATAAAATTACCCTCAACATCAATGCATTTTCTTTGAGTGGGGTTGTATACCTGTACAGCTGTTAGGATGAACTCAAGACATTGTACCGCAATAGGAAAGAAAGCTACATGAGCCAACCCTAATTGCAATTATTTTTTCTCTTGGGACAACATCCTCATAAAATGTATCTTTGAAGAATTGCTCTAAATCCATATGTCCCACCAAGGTATCAGTAATGTTCACAACTTGAACAACTTGGGAGTCGAACATGGATGGGACCAAATTCCCTTGATACTTGTATTTCATTGTGTAGGGCAGTTATTTTGGTTTCAATTTCTTGGCCTTGATCCTCTTCGATGCTACCTCGGATGTTTCCTCAGCAGGCAATCCCTAAGTAGATATCTCTTCCTCTGAATCAGACATTGGTTAAATATCTTGCACTACTAACACTCATTAGATACAGAAAGAAACATATTCATAATATCATAACACAGGCTTTCATAATAAATCAACATTAAGCCAAAAAGAATTTAGTTCAATATGTTAATTTGATCATTTTCAAGCTTCGGGTTGAAACAGTGCCAAGGACTTAGCCAATTTTATGCATAAATTGAGTTTTATCGGGGTTCGAGACTGGGTTGTGGACAGACACCAGATCCATATTGGAAAACACATTGAGTTATGGACCCACAGTCCAATTTTAATTTGTGGTCGGGAGTCGAGATCGAGTCATCATTTGGAACCAAACCGATGTTTAAAAAAAAGGGTTGATATCATCTAAGGGCCTAACCTTGTTGTACTTAGGAATCGGGATTGATTCGACACTTAAAAAATTGATAGTAAATAAGTTAGGTATCAACCCATGGTCCGATCCTGCAATGTGAAGGGGGTCGGGACCGGGTTGTGGCCAGGCACCAAATCCATCCATAATGGAAAAGTGTAAGTTCATTCCCGAGTTCTAGACCTGAGAGGATATTGGGTGTCAGGACTCGAGTCCTCAATAGAACAAGTCTCAAAAGGCATGATGGGAATGTGTTGAGTTTAAGTCTCGAACTTGATCACAAAGCGAGACTCAAGATCAGGGTGTTGTCAGGTCCATGCATCAACTAGCGAACTTAAAGCTTTAGTGTCAAAATAACTCCTGACCCCAATTACAACACGGGAGTCAGGCTTGGGTCATCGAGGAATCACTTAGTCATCAGATTAAAATCAAACTTAAGGTGTTGGTCCAACCCCCAATCCCGATAGTAATGTGAGGATCAGGCCAACAAAAGAACTGATACTAAGGAGTAAACAAACCTAAGTGTCTTCTTGATTCTCAACCCCGGGTTGATGTGGGGATCGGGATGATGTTGGATCACTGAGGCAATTATTAAATATGACAATTTCCAATAATATGTCCTCAGGACTGGATTGTGGATCAATCTTTTTTTAGATGGTCGATAATTCAAAATTGTCAATGTAAAGCACATGGCGACCGAATACATAGCAAAACCCTCAGAAACTAGGGCACAACGAGATGGACAATCTCGCAACCAAAAGACAAGACAATGACACTAGAAAACAAAAGAACACAAGATGAACCCAACTTGGGTTCAAATCCCAAAGAAAACACACCAAAAGGTGCAAACAAAAACACAAAGAAGTAAAGACTAAAACGAACGAGGAAAACAAACACGGGAAAGAAAAAAATAAAACGGGAGGAACAAGCAACCATAATCGAAAGACACAAAAATGAGGACACAATGGAAACAAGAAAACCTACCTTCGAACGCACCCAAGAATTATGGTAGGAAGTTGATGAATTGCGATGAAATCTTTAACCCTAGCTCCTTGTCACTCTGGTTCTCATTTAAACTCTTGAAAGCAGAATGAATAGAAACCATGAAACAACTTTGGTTTAAAAACTCGCTCACGCATGCAAGCAGTTATGGCATTAATGGTAGGTTGGTCACATCTCGAGATTCATGCAAATTCATAACTACCAAGTGCAATAAAGAAGGCAAGTGGAAGTCAAGGTCGGGGCATGGATTGAGATTGAACCCTCAGTAGATGCAAGGTTCAATCAAAATTCTACGAGCTGATCTCGACAGACAAACAAAAAAACATGAAAATCAAGATCGGGACTTCGGAAGGAACAAGAACCTTAAAGAGTCCAGAGTTCAGTTGTTGCTCGAAGTCCAATCCCACAAGACAAAATGGAAATCGAGAAGAGGTCGGACCTCGGGTTTGAGTAAGGAACGGGAACAATAACTTTGGAAAGTTATCGGTTCCATTTCCAACCCGATACCCGACTCCAACAAAAACACAAATGGACAAGACAAAAGAAATCGGGATCAGGACATGGATCGAAATTAGTACCCAACCAAAGCATCAAGTGCTAGTGTCAACCTGGGACCCGATTCCACAAGAACACCAAAGACAAATAAGGCAAAAAGATGGGGTTGGGGTCAGCACATGAACAAGACCTGGCTTTGTGAAAAGGAACAAGTGGGTAGATGCATGGAAATGGGTAGCCAATTTGTGTCCAATTTACTTTTTCATCTCGAAATAGCAAAAATGTGAGTTCATTATAGTAAAACGCACTCGTGTTATGGATTGGTAATGACTGAGCCTAGGATCTATCATTATCAATCCATAATGCGCTCATGTTATAACGCGCTTGCATTATAACGCACTCGTGTTATGGTTTAAATTTCAAAAAACACACACATTTTGAGTTTAATAGAGAGACGTAGAGAGGGAAGGTGGTTGGGATGAAGGAAGAGAGAGAGAGAGGAGGGAGGGAGAGAGAGAGGTAGAGAGGGGTAGGTTAGATAGATTGAAGTAGAGAGGGAAGGTGGGTGGGAGGAAGGAAGAGAGAGAGGGGGGAGATAGAGAAAATTAGAGGGAAGGAGAGAAGGAGGAAAGGAGGGAGGGATGGAGGGGGAGAGAGAGGCTAGATAGATAGAAGTATAGAGGGAAGGAGAGAGTATGAGAGAGAGGTCTAGAGCATAAGAGATAAAAATGAGTGAGATAGAGAGAGAAATATGATACAACTTGTTGATTACTGAAATTTGACTAAGTCTAAAATTTTTGAGATCTTCCAAAAACTAGAATTTGCATTATAACTCCTAGAGATCCGAAACCACTCTCAAACATACTGCCTATATACATGAAATATAACTTAAAGTATAAGAAAGTAAATGTCTATATGTAAATTTCAACTTATACTTAAATGTTTATTTCATGTATATAGTTTGCCAAGCTAGTGGGTCCATTGGCTTGCCTTAGGATTGGTATTTGCCTTGTATTACCAACCCAAAGGCTTGGAGGGCATTCTCAACGACTAGAGACGTGTTTTTGCAAATTCTATAATTTTTCACATAACTAGGTTTGTGCTCACTGTCAGGATTGCATGTGGTTTAATATCGAAAAAATCGAACACATGGGTAATGTTGGGTTCTCTCTTAGCTATCCAACGATGTAATTTTTTTCACTTTCTAACAATGTTAAGCCTTTCATCCATAATTTTTTTTGTTTGTATGTCTCTTTTTTTGCCAAAAGAAGTGTTTGGTTTTTTTCGTTATAAATTAATCGTTCATCAAATTTTCAAATAAATTACATTTTTAGAAACTAGACTTCATTCAACAAAATTAAAAAAAAAATCAATTAGTTTCCAAAATTTGTAGGGGTATCACGGCCAAAATTTTGTTTTCCAGGAAGTTTCCACTTCAAAAATTAGTAAAAAATCAAATATTCATTAAAAATTTATTAGAAAAATCATGCATCAACTACATAGTATTAACTAACTTCTAATCATTGTGATTTTAAAAATACTAAAAAAGAGTTCACCATACGAGGGTCGTACAAGAGTTGCTATGTTATGTTTTTCTGACAAAAACAACACCAATTTGTGTACGTCCCTCTTTTGAACCCCTTAATCTCAACCATTTTAAAAATAAATTAGTAGTTTAGAAAGTAGACTCAGAGCACTTTGATCCTTGTTTTTGTTCCATCTCAAAAAATTTAGTGTAACTATCCTCAATTTCATGTCCAAGGTTAGTATTTCATGATTTCAGAAAAAATTTGTCCACTTAAGTCCCCTTTTTGGGAACCATTTTGGTGCACTTACCCAAGTGCGTGTTCCTTCCCAAGACTTGAACCCAAAAACAAAAGAAACCAAGTCATAGGGAGAAAGAAAAAATCCTAAGACCCGAAAAAAAGACCAAGGAAAAAATAAAGAACCAAAAAGGGGGACCCATTTTGACCAAAACAAAATGGGGTGGTTATGCAAGGCATAACACAACTACGTCGGCTCATGCTGGAAATTCCACCCCTATTCTTGGTAACCTGGCAACTTATGCAATGGAATTTTCAAATGCGTCTACTGAAAGTCCTTTTACCATAGCTTCATCATACTGGAGAGTAGATGTGAACCTTCTTGTCATGTCATCACTAAATTTTGTTAACTCCAAGAAGTAGTTGAGCCAACCAACCCTGGTGAAAATGGGTAACATCATTGCATCCTCTAGAATCTACTGACGAATTGTTGGCTCCCTTCTTATGATATCACCTCCCATTTTGGCTTACCTTTCCTACTCAATACACTCAATTTAACTTTGTAATTTTAGCTCAATCTTCTCTATCACCTTCAAAACCCTTCTCTTTCCTTCTATTTCCTTGTATATCTCTACTGACATACCATACTGCAAATTTCCCTTCTTAGTACCAACTTAATTCGAGCTCATGAATAGTTTCTAATTTTGGTTCTCGACTCTGGTTTAAACTTAAGCTCAAGTTCTTAGGGTATAAAATTTAGCAATTTGAAATGGCAATAAAAATGCAATATAACTTAAAGGATTTTGCATGTCATTTCCATCCATTGATTTTAATTTAGGTGGCAGATGTGGAAAAGACTGATGAAAATACTAACTAGGTTGTACCCTCCCCACAACTTAATTGGTGAAGTGACCTCATTCCATTTTTATGATTTGGAGGTGGTTTAAATATGAAGTAATGGAAATTAGTGATATAATAGTTTGCATGCATGGAGTAATATGAAAATTATAATTAAAGTTTAAAGAAGACTAGAGTAATCATGATAGCGTACCCAAAGTATTGCCTTGAAGAAATAACCATCCATCGTGCATAGAAACTGGAAAGAATATATCTATTCATTGATTTGATGTAATAGATAATAATTGCAAGGTAATGTATAGTGGGTGGCGAGTGCAAATGATGGGACGGGTAGTATAGATATGAGCTGACGATTTGATAGCTCGAGTATTTGAAATGCGAGTAAGAAAAAAAAAATTATATCATGGGTACTAATTGTGAAATGATGGATATTGCATGGGGATATGATGAAATGAATGTGTATTAACTTGTAGTAAATATGGCGCTAACTAATTTGAATTTTCTTTTTAGCCACCAAATGATGCTACAGGTACTTATAGTTTTAGGGCCCTTTATGAATGTTGATAGGATTAAGCTACAGGTCCCTACAACATTAGGACCCTTTGTGAATATTGAGAAATAGGTCCCTCTGAAGATATTGTGAACATATAATTATAATGTGAAGTATGTGCTTATGAGAGAAAATGAGAAATTAATCTCAAGTGAGCTCAAGGATTGAGTTGTGTAGCTCAATCTTTGGGTCACTATAAGTGCTTGGTAGATCATGTGTTACTGAAGTATCACTCTATGTGTCAGATTCTATATTTGGTTCACTATGAGCACCATATTGTTGAAATAGTGAAAATATGAAATCATCCTTCTGTAATGGCTTCTTGTATAACTTCAATCTGTGGTTGTTTAATAGAAGTGAAAACTTGACCACACCAATGGTGTGTAACTAGACTACCCCATTAGAATAAACTCAACTAATTTCATAGGGGCCCAACAATCTAGACTAGAATTTTCCTTTGAATTCCTTATACCATGAATCATATAACAATTCCCAGTCCCCCACAGTGAACTCCTTAGTTTTGATGTACTGATCATGCCACTTCATTCTTTATTATTGAACTACCTCTATGTGATTAATTGCTTCCATTCATATCTCATGCAACCCATTTAAAGTATGCAACCTTTCCTTTTGAGCTTCTGTTAAATCCATTTCCAATTCTACCATTGTCCTTGGTGTTTTATATTCAAATTCAATAGGCAGGATTGTTGTCTTACCATAGACTAACTCATAAGGTGTGAATCTAGTGGTGGTTTTCCATGTTGTTCTGTAAGCCCATACTACTTCAGGAAACCTTGCAACCCAATCTTTCCTATGCAATTGTATTGTCTTGGTGAGAATACTTTCAATCTCCCTATTAAGGAATTCCACTTGACCATTAGCCTAAGGGTGGTAGGGTGTTGATTTCTTGTGTCTAATTTTGTATTCTTCAACCATCTTGGTGATTAGATCAGAAGTAAATTGTGGGCCTTGATCAATGACTATTTCTCTAGGGACTCCATACCTATTAAATATATCTTCATATAAGAACTTAGCCACATTACCATCTCTGGAAAAGTGTAAGGCCTTTACTTCCACCCATTTAGTCAAGTAATCAGTGCAAATAAGGATGTATTCCTTATTGTTGGATGTAGGTGAGATCAGTCCAATGAAGTTTAAACCCCATTTGTCAAAAAGTTCCAATTTCAATTGAGGTTGTAAGGGCATCTCGTCACTCTTTGTTAGTCTTCCCATCATAGCTCCATGTATATTTAATTGAATCTTTATGCAAAGTTGGCCAATAATAGCCAATTGTGAGGATCTTAAAGGTTGTTCTTTTTGCTACAAAATGAGCTCCACATGGCTCATCATGGCATGCCTTCATGATGTCAAAGATCTCATCCTCCCTGATACACCTCCTCATGATGTTATTAGGGCCAATATAAAACAGATATCTTGATACCTAAGAGTATGGGAAATATTTGTGAACCAACTGTCTCTTCTCCCTTAGAGAAAAGTATGGTGGAATCTGCCATGTGACCAAATAATTGGCAATATCTGCATACCAGGGTACCTATACTTGTAGAGAAAATAATTTTTCATCTAGGAATGAATCATTCACCACTCCTTCAGCCGATTGTGATTGCAATCATGACAGGAAATCTGCCACTACATTTTCTTTCCCAGATTTATCTACTATAGTAATATCAAATTCTTGTAAAAGAATTAGGCATCTCAACAATCTACCCCCAACTACTGCCTTGTTCACCAAGTACCTAATTGTTGTGTGGTTTGTATGGACAAATACTAAATAGCTAGTAATATAGTGCCTAAACTTATTAATAACATATACTACATCAAGCATCTCATTTTTTGTTACAGTATAGTTCAATTCTGCTCCTTGAAGATTTTTGCTGATATAATAAATTGCATACTCTTTGTTGCCTTCCTTCTAACCCAAAATTGCTCCAATAGAAAAATCTTAAGCATCTGTATGTATGTGAAAAGGTAGAGTCCAATTAGGACCTCTCAATAAAATTTGCGTGAGTCGAGGCTTTCTTCAACTCTTCAAAGGAGTGTTGACACTCGGATGCCCATTCAAATTCAATGTCCTTGCTCAACAAAACAAATAATGGTGTAACAAAATTACTAAAATATTTGATGAACCACCTGTAGTAGCCCGCATGGCGAAGAAAGCTCTTGATATCTCTTTGTTTTTTAGGAACAAGTAAGGTAGATAATATCTCTATTTTGTGTGGATCAACCTGAATTCTTGCACTGGATATAAAGTGTCCCAATACAACTCCATGTATCATCATCATAAAACACTTTTCATTATTGAGCGACAGGTTATGTTCTTTACACTTTTTCAACATTTTCTCTAGATTATTGAGGGCTTCCTCATAACTTTTACCATAAGTAGTGAAGTCATCCATGTATATTTCCATGCATTCATGTGTATAATTAGAAAACATGTTGAGTACTTCTCTTTGAAAGGTAGCTGGAGCATTGCATAAGCCAAAGGGAAAAATAGAATAAGCATAAGTTCCCCAAGGAGATATGAATGTAGTCTTGTCTTGATCCTCTGGAGAAATTTTAATTTGGTTATAACCATTAAAACCATCAAGAAAAGAAAAGTACTTCTTCCTAGCTAGAGAATCAAGTACTTGATCTATGAAGGGTAGAGGAAAGTGGTCTTTCCTGGTGGTTGTATTCAATTATCTATAGTCTACATAAAATCTCCATTTCCCACCTTTCTTGAGAAAATTTACCAAAGGTGAGACCCATTCACTATTTGATATTGGATAGATAAAACCTGCATCAAGAGATTTTGTAGCTCAACTTTCACTATCTCCCTTAAGGTAGGATTCATACGTCTTTGTGGTTGTTGAATGGGTCTATAGCCATCGTTAATATAAATCTTGTCCATACATAAATTAGGATCTATGCATTTAATATCATGGTAATCCCATGCATATTTTGTTAAGTGTGCCTGCAACACTATTTGTAGAGAGTTATATTGCTCTTCTATCAAGGAATTATTGATGTTTAAATTCCTTCTTGGCATGATTTCTAATTCTTTGGATGATTCTTGGACAAATGAGAGGTCAAGGCTTGGTATGATAGGTAGACATTGTTGAGGTAGTAATGAAAGAAATATCTGAGATATTTCTTCTATAGAATTGGTGGGTATAATACTTTGCAAGGGATCTTGTAGGCATGTGAGGCAGTCTTATTATTGTAGGCTCTTGCCACAGTCATTTTGGATTATGTGAGCAATGAGCTCATCTTCATCCTAGTCATCCAATAAGGGGTTGCGCTTTATATCAATCAGTTTCTACAGAGAATAGTTATCTTCCTCATCCAAATTGGGCTAAATAGTTTTCTCAAGGCCAACATAAGGTTGGGTTGGTGGATAAAGAACCAAGTTCTTAGTGATTGTACCATTGGATATATCATTTTTCTAAACCTACAACCTATGAGTTCTTCAGTTGTAGATAACCAAGGTATACTTAGGATGAGTGGGTAACCTACAAGATTAACTTTTGGTTGTAACACTATAAAGTCATTAGGATATTCCAAAGAATCTAATACGATCACCAATTCTTCAATAATTCCCTTAGGCTTGACTGTGGACCTATCAGCTAGCTGTAAAATAGTTTGTGTGGGCCCGAGGTTGACTAAATGAAGCAACTAGATTGTTTCTTTTGTCATGACATTGATTGTAGTCCCCAACTCTATCAAAGTATTCTTAATGAGGGTTCCATTGATCTTTACTACCAGACTACCGGACTACCAAGATCTATATACATAGGGACAATAATGTTCCCTAACATGATATCTGCAAGGTTTCCCAAGATTCGGACTATCTGAGGATCTTTTATTTTCCTACCTAGTTTCCTAAGACATAGATCCCTCACAATTTTGGTATAGATAGGGATATCTTTGATAGCTTGGATAAGTGGGATCTTGATGCTCACATCTTTTAATTGACCTAAAAGATCTGTCTCAGCATGTGTGTGATGCATTTGAATAGCTAGGCATTCAAGAAAAGGTGGCTTAGGACTTGAGGTAGTTTGGTGTACCTAATTTGACTTAGGTTCCAAAGGTGATTTGTCTGAAGCTTCAACTACATGTTACTCATCCTCCATCTCTGTAATTTGAGGGGATGAAGGTCCGATCAATTGTTTCCCTGATCTGAGGTGGACATCACTCACATCTACCCCATAAGTGGGGTATTGCATAGCTTCATTAGTATAAGCCTGTTGAACATGCTTAGTATTAGGGTTAGGTGGAGGTTGGGCAAGTATTTTCGGTTGCTTGGGTGGCTAGGATTTAGGATTTAATGGAGGCATTAAAAAATTTTGATGTGGTAGAGGAGGAAGCATAGGCTGCTAATAGTTCATATTTGGTTGTTGCCATTGCTGGCCTTTCTGCCACTGAGGCTGCCACTGATTCTATTGGATTGGCCATTATGGATTATAATTGGAACCCTAAAAAATTTATTGTGGCCAAGGGTTTTGCTGTTGGTTCCAATTTGGTTGAGCTTGTGGCCATTGTTGAGGGTTCTTCCATTGGTTTTGGTTTGCTTGACAGGGCTGAGAGTTCCAAGAAGAGAAGTTTTTATTCCCAATAGGAAAGGATGAATTAAAGCTTAGGGGGTCCTTTTGCATACCTTGTCTTTATTTCCATGGCCTCCTTTTTTCTATAAAAAATATTTTTCCATCATCTCCTTCGATTGGTTGAAAATCAAGTTTCTCAACTTTATGTTGTTGGATACTGGCCACTCTTTTGCATTTGTAATTTTATTTTCTTTGCCTGTAGCTTGGACAATATTCAGTGAGCATAGCCTTAGCTTCCTCCCACTTCTTGATGTGGAGAGTATCCAACTGAGTTTCTAAATGTTTGATGATATCCTCCTTCATGTTGGATAACAGGTTGTTGAGCTCTATTTTTGAAACCCTTGTAGATGATTTACCAATTGTGGATGTCCTATCTCCTCTTGGCCTTTTAGTAAAAGTCCTAGAATAATTCCTGCAGACCCTACAAATTTCTTGAAATGGTATTTGTGAAATATCTCCTTGCCCAATGAGGTTCAAGGCATCCATGCAGTCATCATTAACTCCCCTAAAAAAGACTAACTTAAGGGACTCTTTTGACAACTTGTTTTGTGCTTTTTTCTTCATAGCAAACTAAAATATCTCCCTATAATCTTCGAAGGGCTCATCATCCTTTTGTGACATTCTAGAAATGTCATCTTTCATCATATCAGGTCCCCTACAATAGTCCTGATACTTTTCTAGGAACAATTTCTTCATAGTGTCCCAATCAAGAACGACATCCCTACCTAATCCCATGAACCACCTTAGAGATGCATCCTTAAGAGTTGCATGGAAGAGTTTGAGCCTGTGAGCATTAGTAGTATAATCATAACTTTGACACAGCACATCAAACTCAAAGAGAAATGTATCTGGTTCCTCAATCATTAACCCATAGAAGATTGGTAAGGCCGAAGGAGGAATGTTCTTCAACACTATATCCCTTTCTTGGTTAGTGATAGGGAACTCAAATGTTTCATGTTCATGATCATCATTCATTATGTCCCCCATGGTGCGATATGTCCCTTATGTACGTGTGCTAGATGTTGGTGATAAGTAAATTTCTTATTTAGTATTACCTTCGCTTCAAGTACTTGATTCACCAACTTCTGATATAGATGCTTGGCATGTAGAGGGAAGGAATCTACCCAAGGAATCTCTCTGCCTCCACATACATGTAATATATCTTTATAACGTAGTGGTCCTGCACAATGCTAGTGTATCTTTGGTGTTGGAAAAAGATTAATTCTAATAGTCCTAATGCTAGAAAAAAAAGCTAACTATGAAAGCTATAAAAACAAGTCTATTAAGATAGCACCATCCACAAAAAATAGTGCCAAAAATGTAGAGTCCAGGCTAATGTATTGTAAACTTGGTAGAACCTACACAATTCAGATGTTTAACTAATTGAACAGTCCAGTCAACATTTCTCAAGACTACATTAAATTGTCAACCTAAGGTTTGTAAGCTTGTGACGGTGCAACATTATATATGCTTTCAAGGACTCAAAACTACTTAAGCTACCCTACTCAAACATTCTAGTTGCTAGAAACATAAAATTAAAAAATAGTAAAAGACATAACCAGAACTAGTGGCTACGGGTACCTACAGCTTAGACTATAATTGAACTATACTAATAAAATGATGTTTTAATAACTCAAATTTGATAAAAACTAATGGCTTAACTGAATTAGCCTATAGAGTGCTACTGGTTAACCATTGCATGCATATTCATAAGCATTCATTAAAAATAAACAAGATACAAAATTCTAATTAACTTGCATATGATTCATGAAATAATGATAAACTAATAACAACTATTAAACAAAAATAAATAATTGGAAAATGAAGTGAGGAACAGTACCTTGAGTGGCCTGCTCAAGTGGTTGTTCTCACTTTAACTAAACCCAAATCTAGCTAACAAATTTCACGCATCCCATGAAATTAACTCCATTCATTGCATATTTATGAAGATTACACAAGATCTTTCACAGATTGTATTCAATCATTCTAAATATAATTCATGTTTTGAAATTGAAAATAACTGATAACATTGTAGAGGAGGGGGACCAGCCACACCAAGGCTCCAGGTCATGGAGAGCCAAGAGCGGAAGGCTTCCCTAATCTACCTCAAGTTGGACAAGTGCTTAACATCAAGGATAGAGAATGAAGAGCACTCTCAGTGATTTTGTCACTCAACTAACCTAAGAGTTAAGCCAAGACTAAGCAAGCAAGTTTTTGGAACCCAAATTGTACCTCAGACAACTCTCTGCCAGAGGACAATAGCATAGAACAAGGATGACATTGCGACATACTAGTGTCTCACAAGTGTGTTGGAGTTCGTATGGAAAAAATTTATAAGGACATAGATAGAGTGACAAAAAGGCCACTAAACAACTTAGATAAGAGTTTACTAATGATGACTAAAACAACAAATAACAAAACCATTGAAATGATGAGAAAAGTGATATAGACAATGACAAGGATAAAGGTGGTGGAAATGAACTCACAGAGGGTCCAGTTCGCCAACAAGCTCCACAAAAATGCATACATACAAATAGCCAAGAGGGTAAAAATGTTGGGGTTGTGTAGTTTTGCCGTAGTCAAATCCCTACTTTGGTATTTCCAGCTCCGTGGATAGCCAGATAGATAGATATGTAGAGATACGATAAAGAAAACAATGCTAGAATATAAATGAAACCAAGCACTACAAGAGACACTATGCTACTCAAATCCAACAACAAAGTAGTAATACAAAATAATTACCACCCTCGACCAAAGGAACTCAAGGCTAATGAGAGAGGAATGCAAGTCCAAAGCTATGACAGAGTCGACACAACCACAACAACACCGAAAGAAGTCTCGCAAGACACCAAGTTGCAACTTTTGTGGTATATGTGAAGAAATTTGTGATGTTGGAATGGTTGATAGTGCCGCTAGCAATTTGAAATTACAAGAATATGGAGCCTAGAATGCTAAGAATGTGAAGCAAGATTGAGCAAGTGTGTAGAAACGTGAAGAAGATGAATTGAAAATGAAAGATAGCCATTTGAAGAAGATTTGGGAGGGAAAGAGCCCTGCAAAGGTTGGCAAGAAGGCATAGGGGCATTATATTTCATCACCAATGAAGAATGTAATCCCTCTGCAGATTTCAAAGGCAAGGATTCTTGTTAGGATGACAACACACTGCGTAGACATCTGCATGTCACGCACACGTCCCCGAAAAAAATTCCCCCACCAACACTAAAAACAAGTGCCAAGTAGATGTGGTGTGGAATGAGGATGTGTAATTACTTGGTCGAATTTGATATGGATTGTGGAAACTTATTATCATTAATTGAATTTGATTTTTTTAAGGTGGAGGGTGTAAAAGGGGAATTTGTAAGAGGGGTGTAAATTCGCTCCTATACAAACATAAAATTGAAAAACCAACTAACTATCCTACGGATTGAAGCAATAATTATATACAAGCTTGAGGGAATCTTATTCAAAGCATCAACTTAACTGAAATAATTAACTCCACTTCAGATATTTAAAGCGTAGAATTAAGACTGATTTATTCAACCTATAACTGAAAAGGAAAAGGAATCTTAATAGGACTAAAACTCTGTCAAAACATAATTGCATGTAAACATACAAAACCATTTGTCAATATCCTATAAGTGAAGGAGACCTCTTCTTCAACATTTATTAACTAGTTATAATAATGCATGTTCAACCTTCATCAAGTGCCTTTAATCAACAACCATCACATTCAGCTTAACCTAGAGCTCCCCAGTTTTGGTGTTGAACGTTCCTTTTGCTGTGGGTTCATCCCGCAACTATTGCATGCCACAGTTCCTCCTTAGCTGCAAACAAGTTAAGTTTGCAAAACATGTACACAAGGATAAATATCATAATCAAAACATAGCATTCCATCAACATTCCATACATATCTTCATATAAATCATACAATACTAATATATTATAACCATAATTCCATCATTGTGTTTTAGGTTCAAGTTTGCAGAAGAGATATGAAAGGATAGTATAATGTAGGAGCATTGTTTGAAAATTTTAGCTAAAATTATCTCAAAATATGTATAAAAACAATAGAAAATAAGCTATTATCTGGACCTATCACATTTTATTCAGTTTTTAGTGTTTTCACACTCTAGTTAATTACTTAGATGTTTTAGATCTTGGAAACTTTTCATTTGCATGGGATGACTTGTTTTAGGCTATTTTATATGTATTTATAGCTTTTGTCCTATTTGGACATTTTAGTCATTTTTTCAGCATGTAGTCCTTTTTTGGACATTTTGAGCTTCCATTGTAAGCATTTCTCTTATGTAAACGCACTAAAATAAAGTGCCTCAACATTGTACATGTATTATTGGGATCTCGTACATCATCTTGTGCCTTATTGTACAAGCAGTATGAGATAAATTTCCATGAGGGGTTGATATTTGCCTCTATTTTTCCATCATACCTTAGTCAAGTGAGTGTCCCTTCGATGAAAACAATAAATCACTGTGATTCTTGCATCATGCGTGTCTGCCTTAGTTTGCACACCCTTTATATTTGTTGGTACTTTCATGTTTGCATGTTTAGATGTTCTTGGTTCTTCTTCATGCACTATATTCTAACATTAGTTTCAATGTTACCTATCATGGCTCTCCCTTGTCAGCATTATGGGGGGTTTTTATTTTTTGTGCTAATGCTTCCTTGGTTTTGTGTTGGAGTGAGCTATATATTTAGTATTTGTGTCCTATGTACTAGGTGGATTGTCATGCCCACAAATTTTCACTAAGAAAACCCAACTATTATTTTTATACATTAATTAAGTTAGTTATTTGCCTATGTGATTATGGAAATTAAACACATGTGGGTCGACACTGAAACCATTAGGCATTACTACTTGTTAGGTCAGAGGTTCAACTAGTGTTTTAGCTAATTTTATAGGGTAGCAACACTATACTAAAAATGGTGAGACCTTAAGACATCTTTATTTCTATTTACAAGTTGACATTTATCTCAACATCATGGAGTCACATTAGTGTTATTATGATTCCCTATTCATTTTTCATCTAATACTTTCTTCCCTACTAATGATTAACAAGGTTAACACAAGGGCCAACTAAGTTTGACATCAATGTCTAACAATGACATCGATACTGATGTTATTTAAAATTATAATATTATTGTACACACTATCATTAATATTATTGTATATAATATATGATAATCTTCCTCTCATTTTGATATGTCAAGTGTCACTCTTCTATCTATCGTTGCCTATTAATATTTTGGTCTATGTTATAATATTATTTCCTAGGGCAGTTTTATTATATTTGTGTTCACCTTGAGTACGCCAAAGTATCAATGTACCAATGGTATTACACGTGGACCTGTGTTGTTATTAATATTCCCCTAAATATGTGGCATTGTAAAATTGTCTTCACTTATATAGTTAAAAAAAATATAACACCACCACTATAGACCTCTTATCATTAATATTAACATATCATCATAGGATTAGCCTTGACATTAATGTATATCTTGATTGTGTTAACATCCATATTATGTTCATTTCACATGGTTAAGAAACAAAACATTGCCTAATAATAGCCTTTATTACCAACATTAACATTTCTTAATAATATTAGTTTTAATGTCAAATCTTGGCTTTTATTACTAGAATTAAAATTTCCTAATAATATTAATGATAATAATAATTCTTAGGTTGCAATACGACTATTGATCTTGTATCATTCACATTAATATTACTTCTATTAACGCTAACATTATTTATAATTTAATGCTAATAAAATCCCTAGATATTCATTTTAATATTACCTCCCTTAATGTTAATATTAATTAATCTAGTAGCATTAAATCTTGGATGTTGACATTTAATATAAGTGTGAATTAAATAAATTCAACGTTGTTATCAGGATGGAATACCAAAGATATCCTAATAGACATAAATCACCAGGTTTTCAAGCTTGATATGAAGATCTTGTCTCACACCTATTGTGAGGGTAATCAAGTTGCTAACGCTCTGGCTAATCTAGGTTCCTCTTGGAGCATTTCCAAATGTTGGAGGAGTCTTGGGAGTTTACCGTTGAAGATACAAGGTGTCATCCTTAAGGAACAAGGTACCATTTTCATCCACGATGATAACTAATTATGCTCTTTTTAAGGCTTTCTAGGTTGTCCACATACTTGTACTTTGGGTGATGTGGATGAAGAAGATTGATGAGGTGTTAAATATGAGGAAACAATTGAAGGTATGGAGGAAGAAGGTGGATACAAAGCTAATTATGAGAGGCGATTGGAATTACCTCGGGTTAATGATTAAGCTTGGTTGGGCCATGTACAACTTTAATGAGCAGTCTTGTCACAGCTCAACATATCCTTACAGATTCAGATTCAATTCTTTGTTATGTCGGGCCTCTCATTTTGATGTGACCTTTTCATGTCGTGTGGAGTTCTTTTTGAATCCCCTCGACATGCTAAAATATTTCATAAAATAAAGGATTTGTACTTATGGATTTTCATACTTGGCCCTGTGGCCACTTGGCATCGGTACTTGTGCATGATCAATTTGAATGGAAAAATCATTTTTCATAACCTAAGGATTTTAATTATGGGCTCGTGGAGATATCCTCCTTGGAAATGATATCTAGCGCGTGTAATCTGCTAGTTGCCTTATCCACTTGTTATTATCTTAGCTAGCATTATAATGGTGATTTATGGGTGATTTTTCATATTGACGACAATTTTAATTTCCTTCTCTCATAGGGTTCCTAGAATCTCATAGTGAAGTGTATCAAAATGGGAGGTGACAAGGTGAGGACTGAGTCGGATAACTATGACGAATTTAGAAAGGATCCCCTGGTGTGGCATATTTGCACTAAAGGTGAGTTGGTGTTGTTGATGGAATGCTTAGTGGGACATGATGTGAGGATGTCATCTTAGTTTGTGAGCTCTTGGAATGATAGGAGGGTCATAATGGGGGGTGTCTAATTCAAGGTAAATGAGGAATTCATAGCTTAGGCAACTGGGCTTTCATGTAGTGGTAAGAAGTAAAAAAAACACACCAAGACCCAGGATAATGAAAATCTCAATGCTTTCTTCAAAGACAATGAAAAATCAATCGTGTTTCGAAAGGGAAGCACTCCCTCATCCTTGGGACCAGGTTTTTATGGCTATAATGAAATATGTGACTTTAGAAGGTAGGCATAAGATGTTTTTACTATTACCATCTTCCTCTTCTCAATCATCTATGTCATAAAATATTATTAAGTTTCTCGTTCTTTTTGCTAATTGATTTGGATAATTCTATTAAGATGTGTTTGGACACTGCTACCCAAAACCTTGATGAAATGCCCCTTGTTTCTCCACCAAGGCCTCATCCTAAGGCTTTATCACTTCCATTTAGCTCTTTGTCTGCCCAAACCTATATGTGTTGTTCGTATTGAGGAGCTTGAACCCCCTGACCAACCCATTACAAATCCCTCCCTGACCGAGTCTGCTGGACCTAAAAGGAAAACCCCTTCAGTGGACACCGAAACTTTGAATACCCCTAAGCCTAAACCCCCTGGAAAAAAAAAAAAGGGTGGAGTGGTGAAAACTTAGTCGAAATTTGTTGCCAAGCATTGTGAGCTCAAAATTTTTCCCCACAAGACATAAAGCAAACCAAATGCAAGGAAAAAAGGTAAGAAAGAGGATAAATGCCAGGTGGATTTTCCAACCACAGATAGTGGAGAGAAGGAAAATGTGGGTAAAGATTCTAAAGGGGACATAGTTGTGGCTGCTACTATGAATACAAGAATGGAGAATACTAGCATCAAGAGATACCATAGATTGGTGAAAATAACAAGGAGGTGCCTATGAATGATATCTCAAGCGATGAGGAGCAGACTGATAACAAAGGTGAAAGGAAAAAAGAGACGTGTGGAATCACTTTCCTCACGTTAATACAACAGAGGAGAAGTGAAAAGACCATTTTTAAAGCTTCTTAAAACAACTAAGATGAACACATACAGAATAGAAAGGATAACAGAAAATAATCAAACATAGTTAACACCAGATTTACATGGGAAAACTCTTTTGAGAAAAAACCCACCACACCAAGAGAAGACACTTTGTATTACAGTAAAATAAATTACATACAAAGCTCACAGTCCTCACTCTCTGATAGTTAGCTCACAGTAGCAGACTTAATTTTTCATGCACTCATTGTTACAATACTTCTTTTAGTATACAATGAATACAACTAACTTCTTTGTCTCGCTCACTTACACACTTCACCATCACCCTTCATTGACTTATATCAATCTAATTGACTATACAAGTCTTACATCACATTAAACATTCCAACCAATCATGGGTCTTAATAATGCACCGATCACCCAATCAAGCAATCAGATCTTCTGACCGATCTGCCCTGCAATCATGCATCAATCCGCCCAAGCATTAACTCCCTTGCCTTATTCAGATTTTTTCATCAGTTGAAACATGTCTTGCATTTACTGCTTTCATCGCTCCAAACTATGACCAATCAGATGTTGAATACTTTCCACGCGTTGCCTCTCTACTTGTTTGTCACTTCTAGTCAAGTCATATTGGTCAACACAACTGTCAAACACTCTTACCGTGCTACCTTGTCGAGTCAAAGCAGCCACCGCGATATGGCGGTAAACCCATGTCAACCTATCAACAAACTTCACTGTGCCACCGTCGACCCCCACGAGACCTTCCACGATATGGTGGTCCCACCACCCAACCGTAGGTCCCTTCTAACATGGTCGTGGTACTGAGGTAGTGGCTTGTTTTCTAGCCTATTGCATAACACCGTGTCACCGCCGAACATGGATCGACCTTCCACGGTATGGCGGTGCCACCACCCAACTGCGGGGCTAAGCAAAGCCTCATGTGGTCTGGCGGTAACCGCCTGTGCCGACTGTTGAGCTCAACCATGCTACCAGGCCCCGACTGCAAGACCTTTGCAGCAAGGAGGTACCTGTTATCTCTGACCACCATGGCTTACCACACCACCGTGACATGGCTAAAAGGCCATCATGGTGAGGCAGTAAGCAGCCTTCTCATAACTATCACTGACCATTGCTGCCACCATGCCACCAATGAACAACCTCCACGGTAGGGAGGTAAGGCTTCGCACTAACTGCGCTCATCAAACATACTACCGCCAGCCTAAGATGGAAACCCCGCGGTATGGGGGTAACATCACCCAACTGCTGACAGATCGACAAAGGCCCTCGGTAAAGCAGTAAACCATCAGACCGTGCCTCTATGAAAGACTCTGAGTAGTAGAGCAGTAAAGGCTGAGAATGGTGATAAATTTTCCAAGTCTTTTCAGAGGTTCAAGCTAGAAGTTGAGGCACCTATCCCCAACAAGCTCCTACTTGATGAAAACTTCTTGGCTTCCTCTAGACTTCGAAAATTACCTGACGATCATAGGCCCCAAGGCCCATCAAAACTGTGCACCATCTAAACTTGTCCATGCTCACTGGATTCGTTAATGCATCTACAGCATTCTTCAAGGTGTCAACATTTTCCAAATAGATCTTTTCATCTTCCACCATATCCCTCACGAAGTGATATTTCACATCAATTGTGCTTTGTCCTAGCATGGAAAGTAGGGTTCTTTGCCAAAAAAATGGCACTCTGATTGTCACAACAAATTTTAATCTGCCTTGCATTAAAACTAATATCAGATCACAATCGACTCAGCCAAACTGCTTCTTTGCAAGCGTGTGTTGTTGCCATGTATTCAGCCTCTGTAGTGGATAAAGTGACTATAGCTTGTCGCTTGCTCATCCAACTAACTGCGCCACCATTTAGCATGAAAGTGTATCCACTGTTGGATCTTCTATTCCTAGCGTCCCCTGCCCAATCAAAATCTACATATCCATGAATACTGAGTGTTCTCAGTGATGCAACTAAATTTCCATGGTAACACAAAGCATATTCTGAAGCTCCCTTCAAATATCTGAACACTCTCTTCACAACATCCCAATGTGATTTTCGTAGATTTTCCATAAAATAGCTAAGAACTCCCACTACTTGGGCAATGTCTGGTCTTGTACAGACCATTGCATACATTAGACTGCCAACATCACTTGCATAAGGCACCTTGGTCATGTCCTCCATCTCAGTAGCAGATTTAGGACAGTCTCCAACAAATAGTTTTGTTCCCTGCATAACTGGAACAACTAGCTGCTTGCAATCATCCATACCAAATCTCTCCAGAACTGTATTGACATATTTACTCTAACTTACCCAGATCTTTCTGCCCTTTCTGTCCCTAGTTATCTCCATCCCCATAATGTACCTTGTTGCACCCAGATCTTTCATTTCAAACTTTGGAGACAAATGAGATTTAAGATCAAAAATCATAGACTTACTATTTTCTATGAATAACATATCATCCACGTTTAGGGTAATAATAAGCACACAATCATTTTTAGATATATAATAAACAAAATGATCATATTTTGATCTCACAAATCCCATAGACAACACAAAAGTGTCAATTTTTTGGTACCACATTTTAGGAGACTACTTCAAACCATACGGAGATTTCTTTAATTTGCATACCAGACCTTGTTTACCTTTTTCAATGAATTGCTCAAGTTGGGACATGTAAATTTCTTCTTCCAACTCTCCATGGAGAAACGTTGTCTTCACATCCATCTGCTCAATCTCTAAGTCAAATGTTGCTACCAATGACAACAGAAATATGATAGATGCCAGCTTTGCTACAGGGGAAAATATTTCTCCATAATCAATTCCCTCTATCTGGGAAAATCCCTTTGCAACCAACCTTGCCTTATATTTTTCAATACTACCTTCTAGACCAGTCTTCTTCTTGAATACTCATTTACAACCAACAGGATTTTTCCCTTCAGGAAAAGGTACCAAAACCCAAGTTTCATTCTTCTTCAATGATTCTATTTCTTCATTCATGGGTTCCAATTAGGAATTTGAATCAGACATGCTAATTGCTTATTTTATAGTCCTAGGATCATCAGTGCTAGTAATCAAAGCATAGGAATAGTTCGAATCTAACATAGAGAAACCATACCTATCAGGTTGTCCTTTTTCACATGTAGACCTTCTTGCTGGTTGAGGTTGTGGTTCTTCATCTTTAGTACTCTCAAAGCTGCTTGAACTCTCCTCAGTTTTAGGTACACCATGTAGTTCCTCTTTTTTTGGAGTTTGAGGAATCTGAACTACATCATTCTTCTTTTCTCTTTTATCTATCTCTAGCTGTGGATCACCTACTGAAGGTTTCAACTCATGAAATATTACACTTTTGTTGTACAGAACCTTCTCAGTATCAGGATTCCAAAACTTGTATCCCTTCACACTAACACCATAGCTGATGAAGATACATTTAACAACTTTGCTCTCCAAATTTGATCTTTTCTCATTGGGCACATATACATATGCTTCACAGCTAAATACACGAATATGTCTAAGAGAGGGCTTCTTACCAGACCACGCTTCCAAAGGTGTCTTTTCAACTAGAGAAAAACAAGGTGAATGATTTACTAGGTAACATGCTATAGCCACAGCCTTAGCCCAGAACTTCTGCTCCAGACCAGCACTGCTCAAGATACTTCTCACTCTCTCCATTAACATTATGTTCAACCTTTTAGCAACTCCATTCTGTTGTGGAGTATAAGGTGTAGTTGTATGCCTTTTAATCCCACGGTCTATGCAGTACCTTTCGAATTTTCCAGAACAAAACTCACTGCCATTATCCATCCTCAAGCATTTAATTTTCTTTCCAGTCTAATTCTCTATCAAAGTTTTAAATTATTTAAACCGACTGAACACTTTTGATTGACTCTTAAGAAAGTATATAAATGCCCTTCTCGAATAGTCATCAATAAAAGAAACATAATATCTAGACTTTGATAATGAAGGAACATTAACTGGACCAAACACATCAGAATGAACATAATCTAGTATAACAAAAGATTTATGAGGACTCGAATAAAATGAAACACGGTGTTGCTTTCCACAAATATAGTGTTCACAAAAATCAAACTCAAGGTTACAATCATCAAACCCTTCAACAAGATTTTTATTTTTCAAGGTTTTTAAACCTTTCTCACCTATGTGACCAAGTCTATGATGCCACAACATGGTCTTCTCTATTGGGAGTTTCACCTCCAAAGCATTTATAGCTAGAGAAGCATCTTCATCTTCCTCTACAGGAACAACTTTGCTTGACTTTACAGAGGTGTTGTTGCATTAAATAGGACATGCATCTAGCTTGTATAGAGTGCTAGCACGTACACCCTTAGCCAGCACCATTGCACCTTTATCCATCTTGCATCCTTTACTCAAGAAATAAACTTCTACACCAGCATCATTCAACTTACTGACAAAAAGTAAGTTACAAGCCAAACCTTGTATGTGTAGTACGCCACCAATCCCTTTGATTCTACCATCAGGGAACTGTATCTTGACTCTTCCACGACCAACAATCTTCAATGTTGAATCACTCACCAGGTACACCTTTCCACCATCATACTTCTCATACTTAGTGAACCATTCTCTATGAGACGTCATGTGAAAGGATGCACCCGAGTCAACCAACCAAACATCATTTGATGCCTGAGTTGTCAAGGCTGCAATGAAGGCATCTACATCACTTTGAGAAGAGTCATTGTCTGAAGCATTACTCTTCTTCTTCTTCTTCTCCTTACAATCCTTTCAGATGTGACCAAGCTGCCCATAGTTCCAGCATTTCACCTTGGACTTTTTACCAGGAGACTTTCATCTCGCTACAGTTTTAGATTTGGACTTCTTGTCCTTCTTCTTTCCTTTCTCCTCCAATCTACCTCGAACAACAAGGGCCTCTTTGGCCATCTCTGAAGACTTCCTCCGCATCTCTTCAAATAGCAATGAGGCAACAACATCTTCCATCTTGAAAGTAGTGGTCATACTTCCAATAGCCATTACAAGATGATCCCAAGCGTTAGGTAACGAACATAATAGGAGCATGCAACGATCCTCCTCCTCAATCTTCACACCCATAGACACCAAATGAGCAACACTCATATTAAATGAGTTTAGATGGTCTGCAAAAGATTCACCTTCTTCCATATTCAAAGAGTACAACTTCTTCCTCTGGAATAACTTATTTACCAGAGACTTTCCCTGATAAATATCACCAAGCTTCTTCCATAATGAAGCTGCAGACTTCTCCTCATGGACGTTCAGGAGTACAAAATCAGCCAGGCTCAGTCTTATCAGACCTCTCACTTTTCTATCTGCAAGGTCCCAATCTTCTTGTTTCATACTTTGTGGCATAGTTCCAGACACAGCAACCTAGAGGTCTCTATCCACAAGCAAGTCTTCCATTTTGAGTTTCCATAACTCAAAGTTGCCACCATTGAATTTTTCAATCTCTACTCTACCTGATGTACTCGCCATCTCGAACAAAACTAGGTTCTAACTTTTCAAGAATCCCATTGGAGCAGTATTAGCACAAAAAATCATCCTTACTAACAAGGATAACACAACTGGCCAAGCTCTTATACCTCTTGAAAGGAAAAATAGAGGTGTGGAATCAATTTCCTAACGCTAATACAACAGAGGCGAAGTGCAAAGACCAGTTTTAAAGCTTCTAAAAATAACTGAGATGAACACATACAGAATAGAAAGGATAACATAAAACAAGCAAACAGAGTTAACACCAGATTTACATGGGAAAACCCTTTCGAAAAAAAACCCACCACACCAAGAGAAGACACTTTGCATTATAGTAAAATAAATTACATACAAAGCTCATAGTCCTCACTCTCTGATAGTTAGCTCACAATAGCAAACTTAAGTTTTCATGTACTCATTGTTAGAATACTTCTTTCAGTATACAACATTTGAATACAACTAACTTCTTTGTCTCACTCGCTTACACACTTCACTGTCACCCTTCATTGAATTATATCAATGTAATCGACTATACAAGTCTTACATCACATTAAACATTCCAACCAATCGCAGGTCTTAATAATGCACCGATCACCCAATTAAGCAATCTGATCTTCTGACCGATTTACCCTGCAATCACACATCAGGCCGCCCAGGCATTACCTCCCTTACCTTATTCGGATTTTGTCATCAGCTGAAACACGTCTTGCAATTACTGCTTTCACCGCTCCAGACTTCGACCAATCAGATGTTGAATAATTGCCATGTGTCGCCTCTCTACTTGTTTGTCATTTCTAGTCAAGTTAGACCGGTCAACACAACTATCAAACACTCTTACCGCGCTACCTCACTGATTCAAAATAGCCACCGCAGTATAGCAGTAAGCCCATGTCAACCCATCAACAACCTTCATTGCGCCACCATCAAGCCCCATGAGACCTCCATAGTATGACGGTCCCACTGCCCAACCGCAAGTCCCTTCTAACACGGTCGCGATACTAAGGTAGTGGCTTGTCTTCCAACTCATCGCATAACACCGGTCATTGCCGAGCATGGATCAACCTTCTGCGGTATGGCAGTTCCACCACCCAACCACGAGGCTAAGAAAATCCTCCCGCGGTCTGGCGGTAATCGCCTGTGTCGACCGTCGAGCTCCACCGTGCTACCGGGCCTCGACCGCAAGACCTCATGGTAAGGAGGTAGCCATTATCTTTGACCTCCATGACTTACCATGCCACCACGACATGGCCGAAAGGCCATCGCGGTGAGGCAGTACCACCAACGAATAACCTCTGCGATAGGGAGGTAAGGCTTCACATTGATTGTGCCCATCAACCACGCTACTTCCAATGCAAGATGGAGACCCTGCAGTATGGCGATAACACCGCCCAACCGCTGACAGACCGAAAAAGGCCCGCAATAAAGCAATAAACCTCCAAACCATGCCTCTATGAAAAACTCTTAGTGGTAGAGCGGTAAAGGTTGAGAATGGTGATAAATTCACCAAGTCTTTTCAAAGGTTCAAGCCAAAAGTTGAGGCACCTATTCCCAACAAAAGGCAAGGGTAAGAAAGAAGATACAGAGGAGGAGGAATTTGTGGAAGGACCTAGTCACTTTTCTGACTTCAATAGGATGCTCCAAGATGATTCGATGACCCACTCCTCAGACTTGGGGGCTATGGAGAAAGATAATGCTAAGACTTCAAACAAGGAGGATGACTATAGAAAGCTATTGGATAATCTTGAAAGGAATTTTTCCATGTTGACCCAGTTCAACATTAAAATTATCCACCATTTTGTTGGTACCCTTTTTGTTGTGCTCAAAGAAGAAGTGGACAAGAAGTCTATGGAGGAGGGCCCCAACTGGGTTGGGGAGGATTTTTTAAACCTCGTCATACAAAAATGGGAGGGTATAGCAAATTAGTTAGTTGTATCTTTGTTCTATTTTGTCGTTGGATCTTCGTGTGTCGGCTATCAGTTTGCTATCTTTGTGTCTTGTTGTTTTGGTGGTTTTAGTTTTAATGTTCTAGACTTGATCTTTTTTGTCCCTTTAGGCTTGTGGCATTAAGGGTACAACACCCTGTAAATGTTGTTTATTATATCAAAAACATTGTTACCAAAACTATTAATCACACTACTATTAACCTCCAAAATATGTACATATACATTAAAAATTAAAGGTAATGAAGTTGATGATAAAAAAATCTCGCTTTTTAATTAGCTACTTGTATCAAAATTGTTCAAAGTTGGAAGTCTATTTTTGATGATGCATTTTGGAAACATGAGCATGAAGTGTACATACATTGGTTAATCCAGTGTTGTCATTGATGTCAACATTGTAATGATCATCCTAGCATAAAAGGGGAAGTATTTTTGGTGACCTTCGTATAGTACCAGTTACATGGTTTATCAAGAATTTGGCTAAGTGTTTCCTTTGCCAATATTGTGGTCCAGTGCGTCAATATTTGGGTTCGCACTTTACCACACATTGGTATAATCTTCTACAATATTAACTACAATTTTGAATCCATTAAATGGATTGACATTCAAGCTTTTGCAACATTTTGTATAGTTTCTAGAAATATATGAATAACAGTGTGTGGCTCTATATATTGCAGTTATCTTCTAAACGGTGTAACCATGTGGGAGATTTTGCACTTCTTTGTGAATAATTATTTTGTCTTGCAATGATGAATATAAGCTAATAAATTTCAGTTGAATAAGAATTTGATGGGAGATCGATTTTTGAGGTAGCGTGATTGATGAGATTATATGAGCACTTGAAGACTTTGTGTTTAGGTCTATTTTGGGCCGACCTAACACAATTGATATTTTTGGAGAATACTTGAGCAACTCTATCTTATGTGGGATTTGTATTTAGGTTTGTGCCGACCTATCTTGATGAGAATTGAGTGGTGAATTTAGGCTAAGCATGGATGAAATACTTTGAGGATGACATGTTTAGTTTTTGCGTGTTACTTCTAATTAGGTCAACCTAATTGAAGTCTCACCTGATGTGGGTATATATATGAGATCATTACTAAGGTTTTATAGAGAGAAAGCAAGAAGAGTGAGAAGAATGGTATAGAAGAGTGAAAGGAATATATGATATGCGAATTTGGTAGAGCAAAGCAGATTTATGACATGTATGGTGAATCACCTACATGTGTGTGATGTAGTGATAAGCATATTATATGAAGATCATTTTTGTACCTCAATGGAACTATAATCTAGCATATGATAAATTCTATTGTATAAGTTCAAATAGGCAGTGTTTCCAACCCTTCTTTGTTCTTACTCAATGGATTGTGAGCTCTTTTCTAGACAGTGCGTCTTGACAGTGAGCCTTTGTAATATCTTATATCTGGATATAATATATTGTGAGCTAACCCTCACTATGGTTTTTCCCTTTTTGGTTTTCCACGTAAAATACTAGTGTTCATGTGTCATGTGATTATGTGGTTGTATTCATGGTTTCTTTCTTCATTGCAGTTATTTCTATTTAGTTAATTGGATGGGTTGTGTTTAATTGGTTTAGAGGAATACTGATTCACCCCCCCTCTTAGTATTCCAAGTGTTCAATAGGAATCACTTCCAATATCTAAGTCAAAGTAACACACCCTTTGTTTATAAATATAAATACCACATTCATAAATTAATTCTACTCAGGAAATAAAGAAGCCCATATTTAGTTTATGCTCACTAAACATTTGGTAATAATTGTCTTGTCTTATTAAATGACTATAAACACTAACACTGAGAAATGATAATACCATCGATAGTGATATTAACTCTAATATTGATATCACTAACCAGTATTAATATTGTTATTATTATTATTATTTTAATATTTATTTTATTTTCAAATTAATATCCATTTCAATGCATTATGTAGAGAAAAATAATTCTTCTAACACTTAAAATTGAAATTGTTATCCAATTTTATTTTATTTTATTATACCCATAATATAGGCACTATTTTAATTAATTCCTTATTAAAGATAATATAGATACTATTTTAATTTTTTTATAAATGTGTGCCCCATAGACGCTAAAGAAAGTTGGGATTCAAAAAAAACATTTTTAAAAGGATTCAGGTGAGGGAGAAGGCATAGATTTTGAACTCAATGAAGCTGCCTAGAGACTTTTATTTTAATATTTTCTCTTTCTCAACCCTAAACTCTACACTCATCTTGCAAACCCTATTTTCTTTATTATTGCTTGTGTTAATAGGTAATAGGGAAAGAAGGGTGGCACAAAAGAAGTGTGAGGGTTTATTCATTATTGTTTTGTAGATTTTAAACCCTATAAGGGTCGATCACCCCCACCCCCTCCACGTATACTCCTTGGGGAAGCCACGACTTTCCCTAGCCACTTATGCTCACTATTTTTTTTGTTTCTTTAATCTCTACAAAAAAAATTTAAGGGTGACAACCTTGTATGCTTGACTACGTAGGGTAAAGGAAACCGTAATGTTTAAATCTAAATGTGCTTGTTATTAGGATTTGGCTGCAATTTTCATTTTAATAAACATACTCTAAAACCCTCATTGAAACCTTATTTTAAGGATGCAGCTTGCCAAATGGGAGAAGTGAAAGGTCGACACCAGCAAGGGAGTAGCTGGGGTTGGGATGGCTATGCCTCCTTCCCATCCCATTCTTCTTCTTTTTTAATTATTATTTTATTTTCTCTAAAAAAATTGATAATTAAACTATTTATTTTTTCTTCTTATTATTAATATTTTATTGCACTGATGAGACGCCCTTTTTTTTATATATTACTGTCTATTATCATGAGTAATAGGATTTTCAACAAGGTATAATGGATTATATATTTTTTGTGTATCACATCCGTTTAAAAAGTATGTACATGTATCCTTGTGATACGAAATTAATTTACTTGACGAGAATATAGTTGGGTTTTCAAGAGTAAATTATTTATATGCCTTGGAGAAAGGAATAATATAATAGCAAAATCAAATATAATATTATGATCATGTTTGTTACTATTCAATGCAAGAATCCAACCTATATAAACCACTATTAGTAGCCTCAAGTTTTATTCCTTAACCATGACCTATCATTTAACCCATTACAGGTTCACCAAACACATATATTTTCAGATTTCCTTTCCAATATGAATCAGTAGATCATAGGTTCATTTGGTTGCAAAATACAATTGATTTTGTTTTAGACTAAATAGGATTTAGCAATATACATCTTTTGACAACAAACACTATATTAATCACAGTTTGAAGGCGATGTCCAAGGAATAGCTCCAAATGAAACTTTCATACCTGCAACCACAAGTCTCGAAAAAAGATAACCACCCAACCATAATGGGTCATCAAGCCATAATTGCTCTCACCATACCCCCTAGCCAAGAGAATTTAAAAGAGCCCCTACTCAAGGATTTACATATTGTTGAACACACACATGGCCAAGATTTCACACCCAAATAAATTCAATCTCTGATTGCACAACATATACAATAGAAACAAAAAATCAACACAACATAACAATGCACAAGAATTCACAATTTTACAATGGTTGAAAATACCCACATCATCTTAAGACCCATTTCACACTACACACTCACAAGAATCAGTCTCAAATTTCATAAAAATACTAAAAGGGTTAAACAACTAAGGACTTACCTCCAAAAATAGACAAGCTTCTATGAATGGTTGAGCAAGCTCTCCTCCTCCATTGTTCTTTTCTTCTAAAACTCCAACAACAAAAAAAAATCCCTTCAAAACTCTCCTAAATCACACTATATCCCCCTCTTTTGTTGCCCTAACCTTAGATATCCCTTTTGGGGTTTCAAAAATGGTTTAATAACTTCAATTTTCTCTGTTTTCACCTCTCAAAAATGGCTTTTCACCTTATGTACGGGTTGCACTTTTTATCCACTCACTTGAGACACCAAGGAGAAAATTAACACATAAGGTTAAAACACAATTACTTACAAACACTCAAATTATTTGACATACACAAAATAAACAAATTTAGCTCACTATTGACATAACCAAACATTTTACTTCAACATATGGAGTAGAGTGACTAGGGCCTTTTTTGGATTCTCTTGTTTCCCATTGACTAACAACTCATTGTAATAGTCAATATTTTTTATAATAATAAAATAGAATGGCCAATATATTCATAATTTACATAATTATAAATTTAACAAAAAATAAATTTACGCATCTGAGCATGCTTTGTTGGTTTCCATGCATTATTAGAACCCAATTCTCAGAGGAAAAAATACTCAACCTTGTCATTTCAATGTTAGGACTCAAAATAAATGAACTTAATAAAACATAATTATTTGAAATCAAATGAAACTTAATATCCTAACAATTTTATTCACAAGTCATTTAAGCATCCTAAATTATGCCCAAGTTTATTTACTCATTTACCTCTAGCAACCATCTTGAATAACACTAACCTTTTGCTTAATCTAAATTATTTAGGATGGCGTCATACTTATCTCACATTCATAATAATTGTTAGTAAACATATCAATATATTCTAATTTTAATTGATTTTCCCTGTTCCCACTTAGATACATAATGATAATTGGTATATTCCCACATAGAGCATTATCCAACTAGATTGATAACCACCTATGAGAAACAATCAAAAATATAGAGTTCATCTAAAATAACAATCAATTAGAAGTAGTGGGAGGAAGAAGCCAGATGTGGGAGGAAGCAATAAAGTAGGCAGACCTCCTTTAAAAGAATCAAGAAACAAAGATACAACAAGGGATGTTGCTTTAAGAAAATAGAGGACTCTTGATGCCCTTGCAGGAAACAAATCCATAAAGAAGTAGTGGGGGATCCTCTCCCCTATTTTAGTAGTATCAAGGTGATATTGTTTCTCTCTATTTCCAATGTGTCTGATGACGTGGAACATTAGGGGACTTAATAGCCCCTATAAATAGCATTTGTTAAAAGTTCGTTTGGTGAATGTGAAACCGGATGTTCTTTTAATCCAAGAAACTAAAATGAAAAAGGAGAATTTATATATAAAGTTATCAAATGGCTCTGGCCCAGTGCTAACTTTAAGGTTAGTGATGTTGAAGGAGCTTTGGGGGGGAATAGTGACTTGTTGGAATCTGACTAGACTATCTAGTGGGTTGGTTTTTAGTAGTAGAAACTTTTTGATGGTTTCCATGGAAGACATTGCTACCTCTATGAAATGGAATTTGGTAAAAATTTATGGTCCTAATTTATGCCTAGATAGACTTGATCTTTGGAACCTGCTTGAAGGAATTATAAACACCAAAAAGGATTTTTGGTCATTGGGAGGAGACTTTAACTCTCCTTTGTATCCTTCATAAAAGTGTGGAGGACTTATTGACTTCTCAGATAGTATGATGGATTTGGAAAACTTCATAAACTCGATAAGATTAATGGATATACCTTTGAATAGGTCACTTTTTACTTGGTCTAATAGATGATAGGGTAATAATTTAATCCAAGTAAAACTTGACCATTTCCTTATTTCTTTGAATTAGAACATTTTATGAGATCTCACTCTCACTACTCTTCCTAGAATAGGCTCAGATCATAGTGCTCTCCTTCTTGGATGGGATGATAAATTTTCTAAAGGATATTTTCCCTTCAGGTATGAAATAATGTGGTCTATGTTGTCTGGTGTTTCTGCACGGCAACAACACAGACAGAATAAAAGTTATCCTATCTCTCTTAGAAGGTTGATCTCTATGAGCAAAGAGATAACCCAAAGGTATTTCAGGTGTCAAGTTATGATAAGGTAGTAGAACAAACTTAGTGATAAAATGTGAATATGTTGGTAATCACAAAGGGGTCTTACGTACAAGTACTGGAAGTTCTAAACTCATCAAATTTAAGATTTGGTGATGCTTTAACTTCAAATTCCAACCATATAATAAAAGAAAAAGCAAAAGGTGAGGGTTTCAAAAGTTCTAATTGCTAACATTACTTCTAATATTAATCATGCAAATGATGAAATATTTGGAATGGACCAATCCCTTAAACTCATTTCTGGTCAACCTAGGCTATACTTGTAGAGAACAGTGCAATCTTCTAGGGTGTTAAAGATTTTTAGGTTGTAGGCACTCATTCAAGAAGGCTGAATAAACACATATAGTTGAACTAAGAACATGAATATGAGGTGTAGGTTGACCTTACATAGCATTCCCACAATCAAGAAGTTGCCTAAGATATGAACTAGGGATTGCTACAACACTTCAGTTATTAAATCATCAGCATTACGAACTAAATCTAAACTACATCCAACCATTCTCGAGCGATTTTAAAGATGGAACAAGAAACATGCAAGATTATCCAATGCAAAGGAGGCACCAGTCATGACACAATGTTTGCACTTTGTATTAAATCATCATATTCGTAACATCTCTGGTCTGTTACAGCACTTGCTCAAAATGTGAGACTAACTTCTAATCTTCTAACATGCTACTCTATTGCTAAATCTACTTCTTAAACTTGATTGGTAACCAACTTAACCAGCTTGGCCAATTATTCCAACCCTTACAAATGTGGTAGAGTGCCATACTTATAGAAAGACAGCCCCGCATGAAACAGAGCTAAGGTTACAAGAGAGTCAGCCACCAACCAGATCAGCCCTCACAGTCAGCAATAACCCGCCGCTAAACAATGAATGCAATAAGGACCCCATCAGATCAACCTAGGATCGCACGCAACCAGGGGATGAATCCTCGAGCCATGCCCAGCAATAAATGAAACCTCGTGTGAATAGCAATGCATGCATGCACACCAAGAGGAAAACGAGCAACCAACCAAACCAGAGCTAGGAAAACGGACGGCCTAGATCGAACAAAACCAAGTTGAATCCACCAACCAAATCTTCCCGCCATTAATGAACACCAAATGCACTGACCTTGTGTGCAAGAGTGGGTCTCATGACAGTAGCTACAAAGTGTACTTGACTACACTCACAAATCACGCCCAAATCTTGAAAGTACATCTTGCAAATTCCACCTCGATCCAACCTACATTCAAAAAAGACACCATTAATTCCAAATACATCATCAAAATCCAAGTAGGTTCATCGAATTCCCAAAGTCAAAGAACCAAGCAAAAAACCTAGGTAGAAGTGGAAGCAAAACCCACCCCAACGGAAGCGGAGCCACGAGCAGAACGGGAACAAAGAGCCAAGATAGGCGAAGGCGGAGACAGAAAGGGAAAGGAAGGGGAACAAGCGAAACAAAATCCACCCCGGCGGAAGCGGAGGGGAAACGGGAATGGGGAAGGAAACAAAAGGGAAACCAGGCGGGGGCTGAAGCAAAACCCACCCTGGCGGAAGCAGAGGAAAAATGGGAACGAGGAAGGAAACCCGAAGGGAAACCAAATTTCAAAGCCACATTCCATCCCGATCTCGGTCCCGACAAAACAACAAAAGAGAAAAGTGGAGAAAACTAGAATGCGGGAGGCGAAGCCAGAACGGGAACGAAAAGGGATCACAGACTTTGAAAAAGTTCGAAGTAAGATTCCATCCCAGTCCCACCTCTAACAAAAGAAAGGGAAAGCGAAGCAAAGAAAACCTAAGGGAGGAAAATGACCCTTAGGACAAAACAAACAAAATGACAGAGAAAAGCGAGGAATTAGAGAGCGGAGCCGGAACAGGAATGGGAACCAAACCCAGAACTTAGCAAAACTTCAAAGTTAAGCCCCATCCCAGTTCCACCTCTGGAAGAACAAAGGAGACAAGAAAAACAAGGGAAAGCTAAGGGAGAAAACCAACCCTTAGGCCCCATACAAAACAATAAGGGAGAAAACATAAGGCAAAAGAGGACCACCCTGAAAGGACATCCGCAAGATCCCAAAAAAATCACCAAGAACTCAGCACAGAGGCAGCCACAACCAAGGCAAGAACAAAGGCCGAAACCCCAAGATTTTCAAAGATAAGCACAAAGAGGGGGAAAGCCACCAAAACAAGCCAAAAGACCAAGCCAACAGAGGGTCCCCACTTTCAGAGGAGTGTGTGTACAAAACTTGCACAACAAATGGTGACTCCGCTGGGGAAATGCTTAGGAGCATTTCAATGACAAACTGGCATCATGAACTTAAAATCTTTGGTATCAATCCAAGCATTAGGTTACAAATAGACAAGGTTTCAGAAACCACTAGCAAGCTAGCCTTTCCTGTATTAGGGTCAAAGTGTGTGCATATGTATTTATTTTCCTTTCCTAAGTTGCAGCAAGGGTCAAATTCAATCTGACAGGGCCACCTAAGGATTCTGAACCCAAAAGAAACTTGGATAAAGCCTCATTGCTAGTTATGCATCCATAGCCCCAGTGAGGTTATCACCGTTACCCTCCCTAGCATAGCTCTACTGCTAGCCAGGCGTCCATAGCCCCGGTAGAGATACTAGGATACCCCTTGAAAAGGTGAACACTTTGATTTTCAATATTTTCTTTCTTTTCTTTTAATATTCTCTTTTGAGATTTTCTTTTAAAGCTTTACTTTTCACCTTGTAGGCAATGAAGCCCACACTCAAGGATGAGAACCACAGCGGCACTGGAGTAGAATTTAAGATTTTCACCCAGTCATACCTTCTAAAGACCATACACAACCTCAGAATTCTTAAGATTTGTGTAAAGATATAAGACCCAAATGCATTCCAGAATTCGACTTAGTCAAGTGACACTTACTCCTAGCCTATGCAACATCAAATGAAGGAAATCCATCAATCTGAATGACCCCAAAAATATGATAAGAGTTTGTAAAAGAAATTCCAGAGCAACCCCAGACAAGAAGCCAGTTATACAGATGCAACCATCCTGGAGGAAAGTAGGACAACACCACAAAAGCACCGAGCATCAAGGACAACCAACCCAAGCAGACCAAAGCAAACCAAAACCAGAGCAGCAGACAAGCAAAGCAAAACCCAAAAGAAACCCCAACCAAAACCAAGGCAAAAACAACACAACAAAAAGGAAATAATCTACTTATGTACAAGGAAAGAGTTGAGAATAGCTCAAGACTGGAAATAATGCTTCAAATACTGCCCATTGACGGGCAGTGGGATATCTCCTCTAGTGAGGGTTTTCAAACAGAAGGCATTATCTCCCAAAATCTTCGTGATCTGATAAGGTCTGAACCAAAGTTTGTCAAATTTTCTATGCCCCCCCTTCTTGTCATGGGCTTTATCCTAGTAGAGAACCAAGTCAGAGATCCTAAAGGCTTTCACCTTGGCTCTCCTATCGAACCATCTTTTCACTATACCCTAATGGTTGGCAAATTTTTCTAGGGCCTCATCTCTTCTCTCTTCAAGGTGCAACAATTCAGCCAAGCGGGCTTCATGCCTATCCTCTCCATCATAATATTCATTGATGAATTGCAGGGTAGGGATATTCAACTGGATGGGAAAGACAGGTTCCAAGCCATACACTAGGTGGTAAGGAGAGGTTCCTAAAGATGTTTTATGTCTAGTGCGGTCTGCCCAAAGAGCAAATCTAATCTGGGTGTGTCAATCCTTGGGATTCTTTTCTAGTAGTTTTCGGATGACTGTCAAAAGGTTCTTATTAGAAGACTCAGCCAAACCATTCCCCTATGGATAGTAATTGGATACAAACTCTATGGCGATTCCATGGTCACAAGCCCAGTTAGAAAACTTTAGAGATGCAAATGCAGAACCATTATCACAAACTACAGCCAATGGACAACCGAAGTGATTAATCATACCTGATTCTATGAAATTGATTACTACTTCAAAGGTGCATTGTTTGCATGCAAGGGCTTTAGTCCACCTAGTAAAATAATTAGTTATGGTAAGAATATACCTATGGTCTATAGATGAAGATGGGTTGATTGGACTGATAAAATCCATTCCCAATTGTGCAAATGGTTTTACCTCTATGATAGGCTGAAGTGGAAGAGCTGCACACCTTTCCCTGCCTGTTGTATTTTGACACACTTGGCAAGTCTGCACGTGATGGTGTGTGTCCTTGAACAAGGTAGGTCAATAATAGCCTGCCCTTAGAATCTAATTTATAGTGGAAGGTGTTGAATCGTGGCCTGTGCCATATTTATCATGAAATTCAGTCATCACTCTCCCTGCCTCTTCTTTCCCTAGGAATCTTAGGTAGACACCTTCATGATTTCTCTAGTATAAGACAGCTCCCTTCATCATTTAACTACCACTCTTCAAACGTAGAGCTCTCCTTTGTACCAAATTAAGGTGTTTGTGACATTGTTGATTCGACAAGTAGTAGATAATGTCATCATACCAGTCCCCTAGAGAAACATCTTCAAGATTATAATGTTGGGCTACAAGGTTAGGACCCATTTCTACCATTGTCTTGGTAAGTCCTTTCCCTCTTACCAAATTCATGGGTTGAATTTTGATATCATATTCTTGTAGCATAATCACCCACTTGACTCTATGTTCACCCAACTCATTTTGCATTAACAACAGCTTGACTATAGGATCAGGGACTATAGCAAAGACCTTGTTTCTCAGTATGTAGTGCCTAAACTTCCTCATAGTTCAGATCAAGGCATAATCCTGCTTCTCAACAATAGGATACCTCAACTTGGCATCCTTCAAAGGTGCACTCATGAATGCTATGGGGTGTTCATTACTTTGATCAGACTTATGTGTCAACAAGCCCGCACAGGAGTGATCAAAAGCAAATGAATAGATGTAGAATGGCTTATCATAATCAGGACTTACCAAAACAATAGCTCTCTTGATTGCTGCAGATGCTTCCTTAGCCTCTGTATTCCATTCAACCTTTTCTTCTTGCTTCAACATGGCATTTAAGGGCTTGACTATTTCTACAAATCCAGTGATGAATTTCCTGACAAAGTTAATCTTGCCAAAGAATGACTTCATTTCTTTCTTGCTTGCAGGGGGTTGAATTTTCAGTATTGCCTCCACCCATTCAGGACCAGTGGCAATACCCTACTCTGAGATAACATGGCCTAACAGCTTTCCCTCAGTGACTCCAAAGATTCACTTCTTTGGATTAAGAGAAATACCAAATTCCCTACACTTCTGGAATACTTTGCACAAATCTGCAACATGATCACCTATCTTTTTGGAGAAGACTGTTAAATCATCCATGTAGATGATTATTCACTTGCCAATGATTTCCTTAAAGGAAATATCCATAGATCTTTGGAATGTAGCTCCAGCATTGATTAACCCAAAGGGCATTCTCTGGTAAGCAAAGGTTCCCCATTTTGTAGTGAAGGTAGTCTTGTGCCTATCCTCATATTGAACCATGACTTGATTGTATCTAGAGTACCCATCCAAAAAGGACATCATCTGAGATCCATTGACAAACTGAAGCACCTCATCCAGCAAAGGGACTGGATAATTATCATTTTCTGATGCTCTGTTCAGGTTTCTGAAATCGACACATAGTCTAATTTCTACATTTTTCTTCCTGACCAGAACCAAGTTTGTGACCCACGTTGAATGTCTTACTAGGAATATGATTTGTGCCGAGAGTAGATTTTGTACTTCCTTCTAAATAATGGGCTCCAACAAAGCATTGATTGGTCTTTGTCTTTGCCTGAATGGCTTAACATTTGACTTGAGGGGAATCGTGTGTGTAATGACCGAAGTGTCATATGTCCTCAAGTCATCATAGCTCCAAGATATCACATCCTAATATGTGTGTAAGGCATCAATAATTCCCTTCCTCTCCTTCAGATTGCACACCTTACCAATAAAGATGTTTTTTATATCACTTTGGGTCCCCATATTGTATGTTTCACACTGACAGTTGAGGGATTCCCTTTTCAATTTCTACTCTTGATCTCTGATCCTATCCAAATCAAAGATCCTTTATAATTGCACCACGCCTCTTGGGATGGTATTAGTTTTCAAATTGGGGACTCCTCCTAGGTCAATTTCGGCCTCCTGAGGCTCAACCTCATCAATCACTTGGGAAGAAAATATGTCATAGCTAGTAATAAAATCAAGAATGTGTCTATCATCTTCAAATACCTGAAAATTGGTGACATTGTCAGGCATTGAGGGTATCAGAACAAGTTCCACAGTGAATCTCTTTAGGCCAAAAAGTGATCAAGGTTGCAATGTATCACTACTTGTGCTAGAGAATCAATAGTCTAATTCTTTCTTTGAGGTATCAGTTGAATGTTGAAGGTGTCAAATCCTTCAATAAGGTCTCAGACCCTATGTCTGTAATTGGCCATCCTTCTATCATGACATGAATATTGTTTTCTCACCTGCCTAACCACAAGTTCGGAATCTCCAAACACTTGGAGGGTTTTAACTTTCTTTCTTAATGCCATTAGTAGCCCATGAACTAGGGCTTCATACTCAGCCACATTGTTACTGCATTGGAATTGGAGTCTGTGAGGAGCAAAGTAGGTTTTACCCTTACGACCAATTAGCTCAAGCCCTGCTCCATCACCTTGTTTGCATTTGGATCCATCAAACCTTAATGTCCAATAGTCATTAGCTCCTACTTTTCTTGGAATTTCTCTATCCTTACTATCACCCAGAGGTTCCTCGGGAGGTTTTGGATCCTTCCCCCTTTGACTATTTTGAATGATCCTTATGCTTGACTCAATAGTTGGGGTTATATTGATGTGCCTTTGTGTCTGTTCTACTGCAGTTTCACACAAGCAACATTCTAGTTCAAAATGAGGAGCATCATGGATTCAGCACCAATTAGGAAGAATCAATTCTTCAAAGTTCATATTTCTACCTAGTTGTATTTGATCCTCTACAAATTTTTGGATAAACTCTTGGAAGTTATCCAACAAATTGAGTTGTCTTTCGTCCTGGTCACTCGATTCTTCCATTTGTTGAAGTTGCACTTCGAAGCTGTTGGCTTTTGATGTAGGTTCACCAGGAGAGCCTTGCAACATCAAGATTTCCTTTGTGTCTGAGCAAGGGAGGCTAGGACATAGTTCCCCATACTGACTTATGTCACCAGTATCTCATTTGAAGTATTATGATATTCAGTGATGACATACTTCATTCTAGGTTCTCTCTCAATTCTGATCTGATTTGGGACTCGTTTCCAAGGGAGCCACATATGGGAATGGTATTTGGATGTGTATCCATTTAGTGCTTTGGTGAAATCCCTACCTAAGATCAGACCATAGGTGTCAAGAATGTCAACCACCTGAATATTGAGCACTTGTTGCACTCTAGGGTCTGAGGCAACCTACATGGGAATCATATTTAGTTCTCCCATGATGTTCACCTTTGTTTTGTCTAATTGGGTGACTTTCTTTTGAGAGGTAGTAGGGGTAATACCAAGAGCCCTACAGATAGCAAATGGCATAAAATTTGTGGACGCCCCTGAATCTAGCAAGAAGTTGTGCAAATTTTTACCAAATATACGAATGGAAATCAGAAAAGAAGGGGTTTCCATTTTGCCTTAGAATAAACTCAATTGTGAGTCAGCTTGGGCAACCTGATTCTTATCTTTTTCTTTACCCCTATCCCCGGGTTGTGATGGACTAGGAACTTTGGGTGTTTGTGAACTAGGAGGCCTTGCAATTACCTCATTGGTAGCTACTCCTAGTGTTGCTATATCTGAATTAAAGGACCCAAGGACCACATTTCTAATTTTAGGAACTCTTAATAACTCAAAAGTAGAAAGAATCACCTTTACCCTTCTAAGTTCCTTAGTGACATATTCTCCTAGTTGCTCCATATTCAAATCAGTGTGGAGCTCCTTGGAATGACCGGCTTTCTTGTCCTTTGTTGCATCAGTAATGCTTCCTTTGGAAACATCTAGTTGTCCTTATTTTGTGAGGTATTGTGTTGGAACCTGAGGGTAGGATGGGTTGTTATTGGCATGTGGATCCAGTGGAGTAGTAAAATTGTGTGGAGGGGTAGATGTAGTGACCGGTCCTCCAACTTGTG
This sequence comes from Sequoiadendron giganteum, assembly GCA_007115665.2. Classification (NCBI taxonomy): domain Eukaryota; kingdom Viridiplantae; phylum Streptophyta; class Pinopsida; order Cupressales; family Cupressaceae; genus Sequoiadendron; species Sequoiadendron giganteum. The sequence goes on along the minus strand of CM021102.1, from coordinate 430,186,172 downwards.
GATTCCTATGGGGCTTGCTCCTTAGATCATATTTTCTAACAGGTTGCTGAAACATTTGCACCTCCTCAACACCAGCCTCTTCTTCATCCAATTGGCCATTGTCATTCTCAGTTTCTTCATCAAATAGCTGAGATATTTCATCTTCATTGATTACTTGGTTAGCCTCTTCATTTTGACTGCTTGATTCCCCCTTCGGCTCATTTTCCTCATCCCTAGGGAACGGAGCATGATTCAATACTAACACCGGGGAATCATAGGGATTTGAGGGCACCAAATCCTAGACAGTGCAGGTTTTTTCAACTTCATATTGAAAAATAGAAGCAACAGTTTGAAATTCAGGGCAGTCAAGCTCATAATGCTAACTGGTCTTGTGAAGCCTACACCATCCAGACAAAGCGGCCTCTTCTAGGTACACTCCACCTAGAGGTTTCTTAGGATTGGAAGGTTGATCCAATGGAGTGGGAACCCCTCCATTGTTAGGCCTAGTGTTCCATGGCCTATTCTACCTAGGTGGTTATCTTCTTTTGAACCCTTGTCCACCTTGTTGATTTCTATCAAAGTTCTGACCAGAACCTTGTCCTCTTTCAAAGTTCTGATTTTTGTCATAGTGTTGCCCTTTGTTATAACTTGATTGCATGTTCTTCTGATTAGCTTGGAGTTGATTGTTCTAGTTCCTCAAGTAGGTTACCTCCATGTTCAACTTCTTTACTTGTTCAGTCAGCTCATCTAACCTTTCTTTATCTGGATTGTTGTAAGGGACTGGATTCACAGTGTTTAGGGAGTTCCCTGACACTCTTCCAGAACCAGTAGACTGATTCAAAACTTTCAAGTTCTATAGATATGTGGGGAAATTAGCTTGTGGCTATGAATGGAGGGGATGGTTAGCAGTTTTCTAGGGATAACCAGGCATTGGTTGGACCTGGTTCATTAGATGGCCTGGGTGAGGGACCAGAGGCCACTGTGGAATAGGATTCATGATGGGCGTGTGATTAATCAGAGCTTGGGTGAGAGATTGGACTTGGCTTGGGTGAGAAACTGGTCCTAGAGATGGTAGAGGTCTAGACAAATGTTGCCTCAGGTTTGTACTGACCTTAACTGCCTCCATATATGCGGTGAGCAAGGTAGTCGGTGGATTAGTTCTCCACTCAAGGAAAGTGGAGGTAAGGCTGTCAAGGGCTTTGAAGTAGACCTCCAGGGCAGTGTCCTCATTTCTAGCATAAGGTGCCTGGAGTTTGGTGTATGCTCGGTGGAACCTATTGTTGAATGATCCTATGGGTTCATTGACCTCTCTTTTTACTCCAATAAATTGCATGTATATCTCATTAGCACTGATGGGAATCTTGAATTTTAGCAGGAATGCAGCCTCAAGCTCTTCCCAGTTATGGATGGAAGCAGCGGGTAAGTGGTTATACCAGTAAAAGGCCTCTTCTCCTAGCAAATAGGGGAATATTCTACATGCAACATCTTCATGGTTAATTCCTCTATCTCTCAGACAAGTCTGAAAGATCCTAATATGCTCCTTTGCTATCCTATTTGGGTCATTCGTATGAAACTTAGAGCAAAAATGCTCAGGGTTCTTGGGCATAACATTGTAGTTATTGAATGTCAAGGGTGATGGGTTATTTTCCAAGAAAGCCATCGATGGAGGTGCTAATGGTCGATGGATGACTAGTTGGGGTTATGGAGTGGAAGCAGTCTCAGAACTGGATGAAGATAGAGTGGGTGGTGGTGAAGATGATGGAAATGATGGATTGGATGATGATTCCTCCCTTCTTCTAGTCCTTCTTTACCTGGTTGGAGGTAGCAATTCTTGAAACTCTTCTTCTTCTCCTGGTACAGATCCGGTTCTCCTTCTGAGCCTCCTAGGAGAAATGGCATTTAGAAAATGTTCCAACTTGTTTGTTCAATCCCTCCTTCTAGCACCAATCCTGTTGTTTGGTGTTTCTACATGGCAATGACTCAGATAGAATAAAAGTTATCCTATCTCTCTTAAAAGGCTGATCTCTATGCACAGCGAGATAACCCCAACATATTTTGGGTGTCAAGGTATGATAATGCAGTAGAACAAACTCAGTGATAAAATGTGAATATGCTGGTAATCACAAAGGGGTCTTACGTACAAGTACTGGAAGTTCTAAACTCATCAAATTTAAGATTTGGTGATGCTTTAACTTCAAATTCCAACCATTTAATAAAAGAAATAGCAAAAGGTGAGGGTTTCAGAAGTTCTAATTGCTAACATTACTTCTAAGATTAATCATGCAAATGATGAAATATTTGGAATGGACCAATCCCTTAAACTCATTTCTGGTCGACCCATGCTATACCTACAATCTTACAAACAACAGTGCAATCTTCTAGGGTGTTAAAGATTTTGAGGTTGTAGGCACTCATTCAAGAAGGCCGAATGAACACATATAGTTGAACTAAGCACATGAATATGAGTGCAGGTTGACCTTACACAGCATTCCCACAATCAAGAAGTTGCCTAAGATATGAACCAGGGATTGCTACAACACTCCAGTTATTAAATCATCAGTATTACGAACTAAATCTAAACTACATCCAACCATTCTCAAGCAATTTTAAAGATGGAACAAGAAACATGCAATATTATCCAATGAAAAGGAGGCACCAGTCATGACACAATGTCTACACTTTGTATTAAATCATCATATTCACAACATCTCTGGTCTGTTATAGCACTTGCTCAAAATGTGAGACTAACTTCTAATCTTCTAACATGCTACTCTACTGCTAAATCTACTGCTTAAACTTGATTGGTAACCAACTTAACCAGCTTGGCCAATTATTTCAACCCTTACAAATGAGGCAAAGTGCCATACTTATAGAAAGATAGCCCCACGTGAAATAGAGCTAAGGTTACAAGAGAGTTGGCCACCAACCAGATCGGCCCCGACAGTCAGCAATAACCCGCCGCTCAACAATGAATGCAACAAGGATCCCATCAGATCAACCTAGGATCACACACAACCAGGGGACAGATCCTCGAGCTATGCCCAGCAATAAATGAAACACCACATGAATAGCAACGCGTGCACACACACTAGGAGGAAAACGAGCAACCAACCAAACCAGAGCCAAGAAAACAGATGCCCTAGATCAAACAAAACCAGGTTGAATCCACCAACCAAATCTTCCTGCCATTAATGAGCACCAAACGTGTTAACCTTGCATGCAGGAGTGGGTCTCGCGATAATAGTTGTGAAGTGTACTTGATTGCACCAGCAAATCACACCCAGATCTTGAAATTACATCCTACAAATTCTAGCTCGATCCAACCTGCATTCAAACAAGACACCCTTAATTCCAAATACATCATCAAAATCCAAGCAGGTTCATAGAATTCCCAAAGTAAGAGAACCAAGCGAAAGCAGAAGCAAAACCCACCCTAATGGAAGCGGAGCCATGAGAAAAATAGGAATCAAGAGCCAAGACAGGTGGAGGTGGAGATGAAAAGGGAAAGGAAGGGGAATAGGCAAAACAAAACTCACCCAGTGGAAGCAGAGGCAGAATGGGAATGGGGAAGGAAACAAAAGGGAAACTAGGTGGGGACGGAAGCAAAACCCACCTCGGCAGAAGCGGAGGCAAAACGGGAATGAGGAAGGAAACCCGATGGGAAACCAAAAATCACAGCCACATTCCATCCCGGTCCTGGTCCTGACTAAACGATAAAAGAAGAAATCGAATAAAATGAGAACGCAGGAGGCGAAGCTGAAACGGGAATGAAAAGGGATCGTGGACTTTTAAAATGTTCAGAGTAAGATTCCATATCGGTCCCACCTCCGAAAAAAGAAAGAGAAAGCGAAGCGAAGAAAACCTAAGGGAGGAAAATGACCATTAGGACAAAACAAACAAAACGACGGAGAAAAGCGAGGAAGCAGGGAGCGGAGCTAGAATGGGAATGGGAAGCGAACTCAAAACTTAGCAAAAGTTCAAAGTTAAGCCCCATCCTGGTTCCACCTCCGGCGGAACTAAGGAGACAAGAAAAACAAGGGAAAGCTAAGGGAGAAAACCAACCCTTAGGCCCCAAACAAAACAACAAGAGAGAAAACAGAAGGAAAAAGAGGACCACCCCAAAAGGACATCCGCAAGATCCCAAAAAAACCACTAGGAACTTAGCATAGAGGCAGCCACAACCAAGGCAAGAACAAAGGATGAAACCCCGAGATTTTCAAAGATAAGCACAAAGAGGGGGAAAGCCACCAAAACAGGCCAAAAGACCAAGCCAACAGAGGGTCCCCACTTTCAGAGGGGCGTGTGTGCAAAACTTGCACAATAGTCTCACCATCCAAACTTCGGAACCATTGTTGTTGGTTGGTGGAATGCTCCTTGTAGTGGTACTCCCATATTTTGCTTAGCCTAGAAACTAAATAAAGTTAAAGATTATATTAAGAGATGGAACAAATACTCATTTGGGAATATATTCACTACAAAAAAATAACTAAGCTTAAAAATCAAGGAGACTCAGGATTTGATGGAGTAGGGTATTATTGATGAAAACATATGCAATCAAGAAAGGGACTTGAGATCTCAATGGTTTAAAATAAATAAAAAAGAAGAGACCTTCTAGAAACAAAAATCAAGGATCCAATGGTTGACTAAATGTGACATAAATACTAATTTTTTAATCAATCTACCCTAAAACACAGGTGCAGAAACATGATTAAATCTCTAAAAACTACCAATGGGTTAAGTTTGTATGGGTAGGAAGAAATTTCTAATGAGGCGGTGTCTTTCTTTTCAAACTTTCAACAAATTCCCAAGGTTGACAATGTTGATCTAGAGGATATTTTGTAGGTGATTCCTCAAGTCATTTCAGAGTAGGATCTTAAAGAGATGTCTAGAGGTGTTTCCCTCCAAGAAGTTAAGGAGGTGGGTTTCTCCTTTGGTGCTTATAAAGCTCTAGGGCCTGATGGCTTTCCTCCTAGTTTCTTCCAAGAATTTTGGGATATTATTTCAACTAAAATTTTCAAGGCTACTTTGGATTTCTTCAAATCTGCTAGGCTTCTAAATCAGCTACATACCACTTTATAGTGCTCATCCCTAAATCAGAAGAAGCTTTATCAATGAATGATTTCAGATCAATCAATTTGTGTAATACTACTTATAAGATATTCTCAAAGATAATGGTCAATAGATTAAATTTGGTTTTGAGTAAAATGATAGTTGTTAATCATAAGGGTTTTGTTTAAGGAAGACATATCTTGGATGCAAAAATTTATGTACATGAGGTGTTACATTTTACAGACTTAAGCAAGAAGCAAGGTATGGCTCTGAAACTTGATATCTCCAAGGCTTATGATCATGTCTCATGACCTTTCCTTTTTTGTTGTGCTTAAAAAACTTGGTTTCAATGGTAGATTTCTTAACTTAATCACATATTGTGCTACAACTCCTAAGTATTCAATCCTGGTAAATGGGGTGCCTAAAGGATTCTTCTCATATGGTAGAGATTTGTGACAAGGTGATCCTTTTTTTGGTTAACTTTTTGTTATTGTGGCTGAAGCTTTGGGTCAAAATATTCAGAAACAACTTATTAACAAAAATTTGAAAGGGTTCAAAGCTGCTTCCTCACTCCCCCCAGCCTCTCACCAACAATTTGTTGACGACACTATCCTTTTAAGGGAGGCTTCGGTTTTGGAAGGTAGACAGTGCAAAGACATCCTAGATAAATATGCTAGAGTTTTGGGCCAATATATCAATTATAAAAAAAGAAAGCTCTATTTCTTCAACACAAACCAAATAATGAAAGAGAGATTAGTAAACATTATTGGGGGCTAGGAAGCTGAACTGACAGTTACCTACCTTGGTCTTCCTCTAATTTCTAAAAAACCCCATAGTAATTATTGGAATCATATTATTGAAAAGATCCAAAAGAAACTAGTTGGATGGAAAGGAAAGTTGTTACGCTATGCTGGGAAATTACAACTTCTGAAATCTTCTTTACAAAACATCCATGTTTACTATCTTTCCCTCTTTAACATTCATGCCTTCTTGGCCGATAAGATTGAAATGATTCAAAGGATATTTTTATGGTTGAGGGTGGAGGAGAGGAAAAGATTGGCTCTTGTTGGATGGGATAAAATATTTACCCAAAAAATGGATGGTGGTCTGGGCATACAAAGAATTAAACTTTTCAATAAAGCTCTAGTGGAAAAAATGGGTTGGTTTCTTTTGGAAGGAGCTAAAGACTGGGTCCAAATCCTTAGATCCAAATATCTAGGAAACAAAGATCAAAGTTTTTTTTGAGGAAAGAGGATCTCCCTTATGATTCTATCTTTTGGAATAAGTTGATCAAGATTAGAGGAGTTTTAAAACAAGGTGCAAAACTAAAAATAGGGAATGGTCAAAGAATAGTCTTTTGGGATGATGCTTGGACCAACTGCACTCCTTTGTCATCAAACAACAATCTTCAGCAAATTAGAATCAGAAAGAAAATAAATATTGGTAAAAAGGTCACTAATTATGTAAATTGGGATGGTATGAGGCTAAAATGGAAAAATTTTAAAAGTTATATAAATAATGTTGTTCTTAGGGGAGGAAGAGTACAATTGGGATGTTGGTTTGGGTATCCTTCTACAACAAATTGGTGAACTAGATCTATTCTCGAAGGACAAGGATGTTGAGTGGATATGGACTAAAATCTCTTTTGGGAGAATATTTTTCAAATATGTATATGAAGTTTTGGAAACCCAACTGATCCAAAAGGGGACTTTAATTGGAAAATGGTCTAGAGTAAGAATTTAATACCTAAGATTAACTGCTTCTAGTGGATAGTGGCACATGGCAAGATTATCACTATTGATAATATTAAGAAAAAAGGCTTCTACTTGGTCAATAGGTGCTATCTTTGTAACGAAGCTAAAGAAACCATCATGCATCTGGTGTTTCAATGTCCTTATTCATATGAGGTTTGGTATTTCTTTATGAAAAATTTGATAATCGAGTGGGTTTTTCCTCCTTCAGTTAAAATGTTTATTGATTGTCGGAATCTCTATCCCTACTCCCATAATATTATTATGGATCTCTGGAGGAAATTTCCCCCATTCCTCAATTGGGGGTTGTGGAAAGAACAAAACAATAGAGCTTTCTGGGATACTAAGCTAAGAACAACAAAGAGCTATGCATGTCTATAAGAAAGAAGATACAAGAAAACATTGACAATTGCAAGTATGCTCCTTCAAAGAAAATGCCTTCCTACAAAGAGTTGTGAATTAAGAAAATATGGGGTTTATCACAAGATCTAACTAATATTAACTAGGTAAAACAACTTATCAAAAGGAGTACTATATAGATATCTCTAAACCTGAGATCGATAAAATTTAATTTTGATAAGTGTTCTAAGGGTAATCTTGGCTTGGCAGGGGTAGGTGGAATAATTAGAGATCAAGGTAATTTTGTCGTTGGATATAGCAGAGGCTAAAGTAGTGTGGGTGGGTATAAATTATTTGAAAGAAAAAGGCTACACTAAAGTCTGGGTGGAAGGTGACTCCAAGCTAATTACAAATTATTTAAATAGTATGGTTGATGTGTCATGGGAATTAAAAGACATCCTGGATGATTGTAGAAAAATGATGAATACCTTCCAACGGTATAAGATTTTCCACGTCTATAGGGAAGGTTGCATGGTTGCTGATGCAATGGAAAATATTTGCCTAAGACAATTGGAGTGGGAGTATTGGAAATTCTCCCAATTGCTAAATCAAATCAAAGAGATTATATTCAAAGAAAAATTTGGGCTCTTAAATAATCCTACATGGATAGAAAGAAATTAGTGATGGTGGAGTATTCAAAGAGTTATCAAGTTGGCATGATAATCATTACCCTACTCAAAATGGTGACGGGTAATTTGGAGAATAGGGATTTGGGGTACTCTAATGTTGATAGAAGTACGTCAAATCTTTAGAAGTATAAAAGGGATAATACTGAAAGAAATGATTTTTTAGAAGCCTTGTGTAAAAGTAAAAAAGGAAAGGATTTTTTTGTCATATAATGATTTCACCTACCCAAACCCCTAAAAATATTTCAAGGGATCATCGACAGGACAATTTCGCATGTGTTAACTATGACAGAAAGGAGGATAATAAAAAAAGTTTAATTATGTGTCTTAATGGTGGGGGTGTTGTCTTTTCCGATAAAGGTTGGATTGGAAGATATGAGTTATTTTATTGTGAACAACACAATCTTAATAAAATTATCGCCAGAAGATTTGAGTTGTCATCATTCCAAATGAAAAACCCCCAAGTTACCATCGAAGTTGAAAATTTTGATCTACCGGTGGTTTTTTTGTGGACGAAAAGGGTCTAAGTTTGGATTATCTGCTCCTGAACAAGGTCTATCTTACCAGGGATAATATAATGGGAGGTCCCAAAAATAGAATTGATCCAAGAAAATATGACTCCTTGAGGCAAAATGCAAGGTTATGGAACCTCTTTGAATGTGTTGGCTGTACCATGTACTTTGAAGATATGGAGGGCTATAGTGAGGAGCTCAACTATAATTTTCTATTGCATGGAAGGATGGTAAGTTCTACATGGGTGGGCTTCATTTTATAGTGGATGCTAAGTTGATAGCTAAGGCCACAGGCCTCAATTATGAAGGAAAGAAAATTGCCAAGGTAAGCACGGTAACTATCAGACCTATATTGATAAAAAAAATTGAAGCTAATGAAAAACCTCAAAGATTTCAAAATGGTTATGTTAGGTTGTTACTCCCACATCCTTACCACAACGTGTGTTATTTTCTTATGAAATATTTTACTTTAGAGGGTAGTTTCCATTCAGTGCATAGGTACTATTTCCCCATCTTAAACCATATTAGGCATCTAGAAAAAAAAAATCTGCTTTTTTTCCTCCTCTCATCACTAAAACAAAGATTGGATCATGGTGCTAACCCTCCCCTACATCAGGGTTTAATTAGAGCTATTTGTAAGTATTTCCTAGCCACCACCCTGTAAATGAACGCCTTTCATAATCTGATTGAAAACAATTTGACCCCTAAAAGCTCAGTCAAAATTGAGCTACTGGAAAGCCAACCCCACTCCCTGGTGAAAGAAAACAAAAAATAGCAAGAACCCTTCCCCTAAAGTTGTGGACCCCTCATGGATGACTCTCCTCAAAATAACCCCTTAAAAATGTAACACTATTCCCCTCTCTTAGGCCGCAATAAGAAAAGAAAAATTTTGGTAAAAGAGTTGGGTTCTAATTCCCCAACCATAACGATTCTGAATGATCATAACATAAGCCCTGAAAGTGGCTCCACCACCCTTGTGGGTCATATATCAACCCATATTGCTCTTGTTGTGTCTAAAGGTTTGGAAGCTAGCAAGAAAACTAAAATTTCTACTGATAAGAAAACAAAAGCTCCTTGGGAACTTGAGAATAAAAAAGGGAAGAGGGTTGCTAAGAAAGAGAATGATACTTCCTCAGAGGAGTATGTGCCTAAAATTTTGGGTGAAGATGGGCTTTCAGAGGAAGAGGTGTCAGGGTCTGAGGATATTGAGGACTCAATTCAAGAAGAGGAAGAGGGCAATAATCAACAGGAGGAGGATCATGGTGTGGAGAAGGAGACAAGAATGATCGAAGGAAAGGGAAACATAAATGATACCACAATCAACTTGGAGGATACTGAAATTAACACTGGTATCCCTTGTAATGCTAATAATCTGAGTGAAAAGAAAACGAAAATTGCTAAGACAAGAATGGACATGCTGGAGGAAAGGATGGAGCTACTCGAAATGATGATGCAGAAACAAGAAAACTCAAATAGGTTCCATGCTATTGAGAATGCGGTCATGAATGTCTGTAGAGTCATGGACAATGTAATGAAAAGGGTTGTGATGGAAACTATATCGGGACAGGGAAAGATCAAAAAATAACAGAGGAAAAAAGGAAATAGGGATGAAGCTGATTGGTATGGGAAGATGGAGACCAAGAACAGCCTCAAGGAAATAGTGGGAGACCTAAAGATGGCTTGGAGCCTTATAGAGGAAGCTTAATCCTCTGTTTTGTATCCGGTTTTGTTTCTTTATGTCTTTAGTCAATTGGTTTTTTATCTCTTTTGTTAGGATAATATTGAGTAATGTCTTGATAAGCTTGAACTATGTTTATTTACTCTCTATTTCTGGTCTGAAGATCCTTTAGTTGTTGTATATGTTTATGATATAATCTTTGTGGGAATCATAAAATATGTAAGAAGTTTACTGAAGGGATGTGGATGGAATTTGAAATTTCTATGATAGGTGAGCTATCATTCTTTCTTGTGCTTCAAATTGCTCAATCAAATAATGGAATTTTTATCTCTCAAGCAAAGCATGCCAAAGAGATGTTGAAGAAGTTTTTTATGGAAGATTGCAAACCAATGAGTACTCCTATGGTAACAAGTTTTCATTTAAGAAAAGATGATGAGTCACCTAAGGCCGATTAGAATTTGTATAGGTATATGATTGGGGGCCTACTATACTTAACAACATCAAGGCTTGATATTATGCAAGTTGACTGCTTGGTTGCAAGATTTCAAGTTGATCCAAGAGAAACTCATGTGAAGATCGTTAGGAGGATCTTCAGATATTTGAAGAGCACTCTGGATTATGGGTTGTGGTATTAAAAAGGTAATGAATTTTCTCTGAATGAGTATAATGATGCTGATTGGGTTGGTAGTGTTGATGATAGAAGAAGCACCAATGGTAGAGCCTTCTTTTTAGGATACATATTGGTCTCATGGTTTAATAAGAAGAAGGATTTAGTGTCCTTATTACTAGAAAAAGTGGAGTATATAGATGCAACATCCTGCTACACTCAAGTGTTGTGGATGAAGCAAACAATGAAGGATATCAAGGTGATGTATGATGAACCCATTCCTATTCTATGTAGCAATACAAGTGTCATCAATATTTAAAAGAATCCAATGATACATTCTGGAACCAAACATATATCTATCATGTATCACTTCTTAAGAGAAAGGGTTGCAGACCAAGAAGTCAAGTTAGAATATGTACCTACAAAGGAATATATTGACATCTTTATAAAGGCATTCTCTAAGGATACATTTGAGTATCTCAAACAAAAATTAGGGGCTATTTCTCATCCCTCTAACTAGATGCATAGTTGGTGCATCTATTTAGGGGGGGCAATTTAAGACATCTTTTTATCCCTGGATTGATGAGGGCTACCTCTTAGGGGGATAAAGTAGAAAAGAGTTTGAGTAGGATGTTAAGGTCTATGCAAATAGGGGGATCTTATATGTTGTTCCAAGCACAAAGGAAGACCACTAGCCCTTTTCCCTTAATGTCAAAGGGGGGAGAAATTGCATATTTGGTCAGTGTCTTTGTCAATGCCAAAGGGGGAGATTGTAGATACTTTCATTGATGTCAATAGAGTGGTAGTGTGTGGAAGGTTGCATGTGATGCAATTAGTGTGTTTATTAGAAGTGTTGTGAAGTTTTGGACATAATAATATATGTCATGGGTATGTTGTACATAGTTGTACTACATTTCTTGTGGCTCATTAATTGGTGAATGTTGTTATGAAGAAGTTTCTTCATATTGATATGGTGTTGTGAATTTTGTATTGATTGTCTCTTGATGTAAGATATTGCATAATATATGAAAGGAAGTATGAACAATTTTATTGTAGTCAGTGGCTTAGGAAGGTGTAGTGAAGAAGCTCAGAAGAATGCTCCACATTCCTCCACATTTGAAGATACGGCCTCGCGGTTTGGAAGATAGACAAAGGAAGATATGAAGTATGTATATTCCTAAATCTACCACAGGAAATTTACCACAAAAGTTTCCAGGGCTAGCAAAGTGAGGATTGTGTTGTTGCAGTCAAGAAGGTTGAAAGGAATGCTCCATATTTCTCCACTTTTGAATATTTGGTCATGTGGTTTGGAGGATGAGTTTAAATTGTCTATATATTTTCTCATTTCATGTTTTAGGTGTTGTGGCGTACTGCAATTTAGGTTTTCAATGTTCTATTTCAAGATTGTGTTTTCTAGGTTTACAACAGACGTTGGGGTTGGTGTTTGTTTGCTTGCACCAACAAAAAGTATCATGAATGTGTGAAAATAATGTATGTGAATGTCTCTGAATATCATATAATGTTTGTAAGGTGATCCATATGATATTTTTTTATCTCTTTGGTATCACCTTTGGTCTAGAGCTAATACGTGGAAGGATAAGTGTTTGTTGGGTCAACTTGGTAAATTGAGGTGTTTGCACCAAGTTTTTGTTGAATGCATTAGCATGGGAATGTGTGCTAAGATAAAATAGGTCATGTTTATCTCTTGGTTTGGACAAAATTTTCTTCCCTCTTCTAGTGGATGTTTGGTTCAGTCAACTTATTAATGGTCATTGCATGTTTCATGTCATACGTTTCATTTTGGCCAACAAGGAGAAATTTTTTGAAGCTTGCGAAGGATATAAATGAAAGATCAAGTTTGTTCCAAGGTGAATGAGTGAGTGTGAATATGCAAAGAAGTATATGTGGTTTGATGTAGACAATGAGCCAAAGGCATCGGTGTATGTGTGAGTGAGGAAGTGTGCTGAAAGTAGTGAGCCGAAGGTAATAGAGGTTGTTGAGTAGTGTGCCAGAAGAAGTGAGCTAAAGGCAATAAGGTAGAAGTGTTTATGCGAGTGTATGCTAGAAGTAGTAATTTGAAGGCAACATAGGTTTTTGAAGTGTTATGGTGGTGATTTGTCAACAAAATTCATTTCAAGTATTGTGTGCAGAGGTTGTAGCCTCATCCTGTAAGTATTGTTGTAGGGAGTTGTTGATTCCTTTTGTTGAAGTCATAAAACTTGTTATAAATCTTGATTTATTTGGGAGGTTGGACTTGGAAAGTATCTCTAAGCAGCTTGCTCACCGTGGTTTTTCCCTTCTAGGGTTTTCATGTAAATTTGGTTTTATGGTTGTGCACTTGTGTTTTTTAAATGCATTTGATGCTTAATCTATATATGACAGTAAGAAGTTTTGGTTGATAAAATTGAATTGGATAATTTTGTGGATATACTGATTCAACCCTCCTCTCAGTATATTAGTGTGTTCTAACAATGATTACATGTTTGGAGATTATGACAATTACAAGATCCAAAAATGTGAATATGTCAATGAATGAAATTTGGTGCCACTAGTTGTTATAGACACATATGATGAAGATGAATAAGAACTATTTGAAGAAATTCCTTTGATATCAACTAATTATGATCACATTTTAGATTGATTAAAAAAATACATATCTATCAATGTGTAGAACTCAGTTATAACTTTCATTTTAAAAAAATTAATATATTGATCTAAAATTTAATTGTAATTTGGTTCTCAAACATTAAAATTCATGAAAAATTATTCTAATTATCTTATATTTCATTTGTGGTGCTGAAGATATTTTTGTCTAGTCATAGAAAAGGTTAAAAACATAGAAGGTGCGAGTTATTATTTATTATGTTGCACAAAAGAGAGGATGGAGTTAACAAAACTAGAGATAAGCGATGTAGTTTTGTTTCCCATAGGTTCAGCTGTAGTGCAAGGAATATATCTCAAACAAGTCAAAATTGTTCAAAGTGGGATTCACTTTATGGATTACCCATCTCACAACATGGTGTATTAGTATAGTCACCTAGTAGTTGCTATGTCTTGTTGATGGTGAAAATTACACAAACAACGTTTAAACAGAATATTTCTACTCTATTTCTCCTGAAAAAGAAAGACAACATATAGTAGCCTAACTCCCAAGGTCCTGGTAGTTGGCTCTCAACTGTCTGGTGTCACTCTATCAATCCATGCAACTGTAATATTCAAGGGGTCTATGCTGGTAACAAATAATACAAGCAATGACTTATTCATCGAGCTATTTTAATAAAGAAAGGGGTTTTTAAATAAAAAAAAAAGATAGATTAGAGGGTAAATCAATAAACATGAACAAAACTCATCTAGCATCCGGACATATATCTTCAAAAATGATTTTTTTCCAACAGATCAAGAAACCGTAGCATGATACAATTTACAGAATAATCCACACTATTGCATGCATCTAAGGTGCTTATTTTAATATCATAATTCGCGTATCACAACTATCTCAAAGATTCCAAAAGAACACACTTTCATTCATTGCTAAGATCATAGATCAACAGACTTCAATAAATTCAATTCACCGATAATCTAATGAGATAATCCTTAAATCTGGTTTCTTCTAATGAATTTCATCACATAAGAAACACTCATGCTTCAACACAATCGCTGGCATATAGATAGATTATAACTCATCAACCTTATCAAGTAAAACTTAATTCTAACACCATATTGCGTAAAAACTTGTAATTATATTCAACTGTAAATGAAGTAACAATGTATCTCTGTAACAACTATGAAAAATTCTATCTCCTAATATCAGGTGGCCAATTCTATTCTCTATTAGCCGACCTTTTCAATATGATACCCCAAGGGTATTTATAGATATACAAAAATATGAGGTCCTCTCTATTTTAGGTCATTCCACCTTTTCAGGAATTAAGTCTTCTTGAAAACTCAGATCAATTTGATCTCTAGTTCCCACTTTGATCACTTAGTTACACTAGAAGAAAAGAAAATAGGAGAGAAGAGAAAACCATGCGCCCAAAAAAAAATGCCAGTCCTGCATGCAACATGCAAAGAAGAGAAGAAATCCATGCATGCATGAGATTTATGCATGCGAAGTTTGTTTTGTAATGTACTCGTCAAAACTAGAGAAGACTTGTTGTAGTATGTCTAATTTTGTCCCATCAACCCAGTTGTCCTCAAATTTAATCCTTTCCAACTCCGTTGTAGCAAACCCTCTCATATCTTTCAGATTCGTCAACTCCCTCTTAGCTGCCCTTATCTCTTCTTTAATGTCCATTAATCAATCTATCAGTAGATCTTCACCATCATCTCCTCTTTGCATAACCTCTTTAAACCTTTCATCCCACTTCTCCTTTATTTGGCTTAAAGGTGGGCCTCCCTTTACTAGTACATCAACGTTTACTATAACAGCAATAATGGCTTCCAACTCCTCAAACTGTTCATTCAGATCCTTAACAGAATCTTGAACTTCATTTCTATGTTTATATAGAAAATATGATCTAAACCGAAGTATGCAAGAAGTCTTTTCCAAGAAATCTTTATTATCTTCTTCAAGTATCGATTGTTCTAGAAGAGTAGTTTTAGGCAATTTATTAACTTCTTTCAATTTCTGACTGTATCCTTTGTACTCCTCCTCTTGTTCTTCTAGGGTTTTAACATATTGATTCATTTCTTCTATCAATTCCTCATTAATTTTGTAAACCCCAAAACTATCTTCTAGTACTTCACTTATTTCTTGATTCAATTTATCAACCCACCTATCTAACATTTCTACCTTGCCCCTTACTTGTACCAAATCATCTACTTCTTTCTTACTCGGCAAAATTGGGGTCTCAATAGTGGTAACTTGTTGTGTCCTCAAAGCATAAACACTTTTCAAGAAAACATGCAACTGATCTAACTGAGCCTTAAGCTCATCTTTCCTTTGTTTATCCTTCAGCATCCTTGACTTGGTTGACAATGCTACCACATCAATTAAATTCATTTGTTGATCTCTGGTAGGTCTCCCCAAATTAACAATGCCCAACTGATAATCTGTCAATTGCATGTCTCCTACATCCTTATCTATCATGGGTATAGCACATTCTGCCACAATTTCTCCTTTGTCGGTTAGCCTAGTGGAATGTAGGATCTTAGCCTTCTTTTTAGGCCTTTCTTTCTCAATTTCCTTCATCATATCCTCCCAATTGAGAGGTTGTGAAGGTGTCGATGATCTCTTCTGAAGATCCAATTTCAACCAAGTGGGAGCACCTGGAGTAACAGTCATCATAGTTGAAGAAGAAGAGGCAGTAGTAAAGGATGGTTGCACATTTACTTGAGGTTGAGAATCAACCCCTTGTTTCTCTTGCTACCCTTGTTCCACACTTGTCTGTACAAGCTTTTTAGCTTCCTCCCTATCCTTTTGTTCTTGTATTCTCTTATCTTCTTCCTCCTTCTTCAACCTTTCTTCTTCTAATCTTCTTTTCTCCAATTCCTAGTTTCTTTCTTCCTCTAATGCCTTAAGCTTTTATGCTTCTTCATTTTCCTTTTGTTGCTTCTTGATTAGCTCTTTGGCATCTTTCTCCTTTTGCACTCGCTCTGCTTCCTCTTTCTCTTTATGAGCCTCTTTAGGAAGCTTCAACTTAGCCACAAGAACCTCTCTCTCTCTTCGATGTCTTGCCTTTTCTTCCTCAAGGTCATGAATTTTCTGTATCAACTCTAATTTATCATTCTCTTCCTTGACCTTGAGCTCATGCTCTTTTTGCCTCTGTTGCTTCTCTATTTCATCAGCTTTTAGCTTAGCTTCTATGTGTTGTTGTTAAAGTAAGGCATCAGCCTGTATCTTGGCATCAATTGCCTTATGTTTCTCTATTGCATCAGCGTGTGCTTGATCATCAGCAGCCTTCTTGGCCTCTTCAAATAACGCCCACTGATCCTCCTTTGTCAACACCTATTCAGTATCCTCCTCTAGAGGCATATTTTCTTGTGCATCCCTCTCTAACAGAGTCTCATCAGAGTCTGTTCCAACATCATGAATCTCTACCTCTACTCCTTTTCCCTTCATGGATTCAACAATATCATGAAGAGTCCCTTTCTGCACTTCTTCACTTTGATGCTTTGTAAGTGGGACTTGAGTAGAGGATTCACCCAATGCAGGTGTCAAAACCACCAGTCCCTTTTGGGCATCTCCCTCTTGTGTCTCCAGTTCATCTTGAGTCATTGCTTCAAGCTCAATATCTTCAATGTCTGGAGGAAATAATTCCAAGGGCTCCTTGGATGACAACTTCCTCTTTATTCTTTTGTATCCCTTTCCCTTCTTAGGAGCTGGTTCTTGAGGGTTTTTAGTTCTTAGGACAACCCAATGAATACTTCTATCCAAAATTGGCCTCCCTATTTGCTTTATGTCAATGGTCTCCTCTGAATTCCAGTCCCCCGGATCCAAGATTTTAGTGCCAACATTTAATGCCTCATATGATGGATCTAATACCACTCCATCATCTACCAATGTGTTAGGGATATCATCTTTGATCCCAAGCTCTAATATGAGTGAGACGGGTAACCTCTCATAATTTTTCTTCTTGAGGTCACACTCATCTTGAAGGTCACTCCAGAAATCTTCCAACAAGTTGAAATGCTTATCAAAAATAGAAGGCAACAAAGCATTCATTTTCTTCCTTGGGTCAAAGTACTTCCGAGCTATATACAAACCTTGTTTTAGATGTATTAACTCACTGTACACTACCTTAGCTCCCACCAAATGTTGACAACTGTATTCACCCAATTGCATGGGCAACTTATGACATCCTGTTTTGTGCTTCAATCCAAACTGAGCATTAACCCCCAGAGCTTGATATGCAAATTTCATCAACACTATCCTATTGCTACAACATCTTGGGAGTAAATGTGGATGACCTTCAAATCCAACTAGCCTAAAGTATTTGAACTCGGGGTATTGAATGTACCAACATCCCCATTCCGTGATAAATGCCATAGCTTCTTGGCTCAGTCTATATCCTACATCCCCATTAAGTTGGTTGATGATCACATATAGAAATGCATCATTAACCCTTCTAAGTTGTGTTTCAGATACTTGTAAAGATAACTGATCATAATGGTCCCACACTTTCCTTTGTCCATCTGCCTCTCTCAATATCCCCACTCACCTTAAACCTGGAAATATACCTCATCTAGCTGATGCATACACAACATAAGAAGTCATAAAGAAACATTTGGTTTCCCTTATCCTTGTCAACTGGTCATGAATAGAATCAGAGACAACCATTGACCAATCAAACTGTTGTTTTCCATTCAAGATGGTCTGAATGGAGGGAAACATCCACTCCTTGAAGTGAAATGCATCCCTCTTCCCAAATACTCTAGACAACATCATGATCAAATCTGATCCTTCTTTATAGAATTCGGTCCTCTTTGGTTGATCATGAAGTTTGGTCAGAGACTTCTTCTCTGTTCTTAACCATTTCTTATTCAAGTGAGCTTTGTTGGACACCTTGTATTTGTTATATTTATCTAAAGCTTTTTCCTCCTTCAATTGTACCAAGTTCTTTGGATTCGAGACACTAAACATAGTTTGAAACATTTGAGGAGTTAAATCAATAATAACATTATCCTACGCATCCATACACTGCCTAGTGGCTGGATTGTAAGCACCAGCTGCAGTCATAATCAACTTCGGGCATTGGACAAATAGAGGGAATAAGGTGATATGAGCCAAACCAAACTCAACTATACTTTGAGTCCTCCCTGTTATATCTTCAACGAATGTTTCCGAATACAACTCCTCAAAATTGTATGAGCCCAGATTGGTGTCAATTATGTCAGACCAATCCAATTCCACTTAGCTTGCAGTGACAACAAGACCCCTATGATTATACCTCAAATTATAAGGTAGATGCTTTGGCTTTATCTTCTTGGGCTTAGCTGTTGCCTTTGATGTTTCTGCATGCCAATTCCTTTGGGAGGCTTCTCCCGAGACTCCTGACATCCTTTAGCTCTCCTGCAACACAACCTCTAATTAGATCCTTGAACAAATATAAAAAAATATGCCTTAAAACCTTACCCTTCATATATACATCGGAGGCAGAACCAAGCAAACAAACATTATAAATAGTCTTCTTTAAAACACTATCGGGCTCAGAGTCCAAACCATTATTGAGATTACAATAATAACAAGCGGGTCCGGAGTCGGAACTAGAATGACAACCAGAACCAAGACCAGAATGAAAATGGATTTGGCTTCTTTCAAATTTTCTATTTTCATATCCTGATTCGGTTCTGGTTCCGCTTCCACCTAAATTATCGTTATTTTGAAAGAAGGCTTCTCACCATAAGCGGAGTCGGAGATGGGATGAAAATGGAATTGATACCTATTGGAAAATATGGTTCAAATTCTAGATTGACTCCAATCCCGCTTCTGCCTAAAACAACCATGACATCATAAGTGTTTTTTAACAGTTCGGTAAATGACTTCATAATTTTAAAGGCTAGGTCATATTTGCACGAAAGGGGCTTAAACCTAACCTAATAAGACCCTCCCCACATGACCGAGAGGCGACTATACTTTCTAGGGCATCATATTTTAAATTAACACATGAAGCATAAACCCTTATCTAGAAAACCTCGATATAAAAAATAGGGCACGGATTTAACCCTATTTATTTAACCAAACTGAATGCGCAACAAGATTTCCTAAAAAACAAGAATTACAAAACCCTACTCACTATGGAACCCTAATTTAATCTATGTATTAAAAACTAAAGCACGATTCGGTCATGAATAAAACATGAAAACGACTATTCCCTAAAACAAATAAACCAGATACAATATTAAAAATGAAGATAGGAAATCCAAACAAACAAACAGAGAAAAACAAAACACGCAAACTTGCTGAGAATCATGAACCTACCCAAAGCAAAGAAATCCAAAACGAACAGAATAGAAAAATGTGAAAGTAAAAAGAAGAATGAGAATAGAAAACCCTACCTCAAATGCTAATAAATAGGCAAACCTCCTGAAGCAATCTACACACAACAGTCTCTCTATCAATTGATTCACTCGCACCATAACTTCACTGCAACTCTGGTTCGCTCTTCAATCTCTTAGTAGTAATGGTAAAAAATATGCGTTAATGCCTAATTAGGGTAAAATTTGAAGTTTCATGCATGTATGGCACCTATCATTAATGCAATAAATGTAGTAGATCAGAGTTGGAACTGCAGAAGGAACTGACCCATTACTGCCGTGTGACTTCAGTAAAAATTCAATGACTAAGAAATGACGGGAGCGGAATCAAAATGAAAACTAATTTGGAAACTTGTTTAAATTTCCAACTTGGCTTCCGTTCTGGGTCTGGTTCCGCCAACAAAGAATAAAAAAAACCAAACATAAAATGAAAACAAAAAGACCAAAATAAGAAAACCTGACATACAAAGCCTAGTCCAAAATAAAAGACTAAAAAGCGGAGGCAGAGGTAGAATGCAATTTGATTTTGGAATTTTGAATAAATATCGACTTAACTTCCACTCTGGCTCTAACTCTGACTCTGAAAAAACAAAAAAATCAAAAGAAAGACTGTCGGGATGGGGATCGGAATGCGTTTGAAAGGAAGTTTCAAAACCCGATTCAGTTCCGATTCCGATTCCGACAGAATAAACCAAAGAACAAAAAAGTGTTTGAAAAGGAAGACTCCAAACTTTGTTTGAAAATCAACCAAGGAAAAAAACACAAAAAGGGGGACCCATTTTGACCAAGGAAAATGATGGGGTGGTTATGCAAGGCATAACAATAGGACTCTTGACCTTTCACCAAGCGGGCATCATGGGATTCTCTTGCAAACGCGAGATATAAGAAGATGGTACCATAATAGAGTGAGAGGAGGCATCGGGTTGAACAACGAAAGAGGAGGAAGGAGGATCTCAGGACCACTTCTCTTCTCTTCTTCATGCCTTGGTGGCATCATTGTCAGCTTTCAGGCAAGCCCTATGTGAGACAACATAAGGTGAAGGAGGGTATCTCACTTTCAGCCTAGAATGTCCTTTCTTATAATTTTGATACGTGTAGTATAAAAGGTCCTTCCTGGGAAGGAGAGGACCAATAAGTGTAGGCCAAAATTAAACTAAGGTATAGCTACCACGAGAAATCGATGGTCTATAATTGGTGTCATGAATAATATGTACCAAACCCCCATGAATGAATTCTAGACACTTGTGTACAACCGAGGGAACTGAATTCATAGCTACCAACCAAGGGATACCTAGCTTCACTCTAAAGAGTTCATGCCCTAGGATGATGTAAAACTTAAGCTTAACATATTTAGGTCTAATGAAGACTGATAGGATAATACTCCCTATGGGAGGTATGAAAAGTCTGTCGTGTGTGCAGACTGTACTTTCAGGTGCATCATATCTATTCTTATACAAGAAGTTTATTAACATGATCTCCTCATTTATGATATTCATTTGAGATGTCAGATCAATGAGAACACTTGCTATAGTATTCCCATTTATCCTTTTAGAAATGTAAAGAGGAGATGGTTCCCTATTAAAACCCATCGGTAGGTTCTATGAAGTGAAGGTTATACTAGTGCCACTACTCATAGCCTGTGCAGAGGGAATAGATTGACTTAAGAAAGAGGCCATCACACACACTAAACAAAACTTCAATAGAGCGTCCTAAAGTTTACAGGACAAGACAGTGACCCAATCAAGGTTTCATTACGGAACACCTTCAAAACCTTCCAACTACGCCTACTAGGGTCATGGGTTGGGTTGCAAGGTGAAATCCTCACAACACTCACACCTACAAAATTAATAGGACATGAGGAAAGGGACTTTCAGTATTGCAAAACAGAACCAAAATGGTTCACGTCGGCTTCACAAAAAATGTAAGAGAGGGGGACCAACCACTGCAAGGCCCCAGGTCATGAAAGGCCAAGAGCAGTATGGCTGCCCTAACTTACCTTAGTTAAAGGGAGTGTTAGGATAAGCAAGATGAGAATGATGAGGACTATAAGGTCCGTCGATCACTCTGCAAACTCGAGAGTTGAAAGGAGACTAGGCAAGACCGTTTTTAGGGTTAGCTTTGTATCTCAGATAACTCTTTTTTAGAGGATAGAAACGCGGTTCTGGGATGACAACACGACACATTGGTGTCTCCTAGGCGCGCTGGTGTCTGTACGGCTAGAAAACCAAGGAGATAAGGTCTAACCTTTGAGAAATGGACTAACATCCTAGTTTAAGAGTTTCTAAAGGTGCAAAATAGCACTATGAAATATGAAACATAAAGATGAATGTGATAAAGGAATTATAATACCAGAAGGGTGGCAAAGATGATCTCACACAATAACCTTTTCGCCAACTTGCTCCAAGATCTCTCCACCTACACATAAAAAAGAAGGAAAATGTTGGGGGGCTATTTCGGGGTTTGGCTTAGTCAGACCCCCATTTTGGTGTTTCCACCTCCACAGACAACTGAGTATACAACGATGTAGAAATAATGCGATAAATAAGGAAATACGAGCAAAGTACACAAAACACTATAAAATAGTAATGTGCTAACCCAACCAAGTAATAGAGAAGATGAGTGGGGATCTTACCACCTCCATCCAAAGAGCTCAAGGCTAGTGGAGGAGAAACATGAGAGGAAATCAAGCCTCTGTTGTAATGGATTTTTCCTATGCTTGATCTATTGAAGTGATGGAGTGATAGATTGCTGCCTGCAATGCTTGATGTGAATGCTCAAAGCTTGTGGATGAGTGAATGAAGTTGTGAAGAGATGTCTAGAGATGAAAATGGATGAAGGAATGAGGAATATGAAGAAAGGAGATGAAGAAATGACTATATTCGGGTTAGCCTTACACTTTGACTTCCAATAGGAAGTGTAACATCTCTACAAAATCCAACCATATGAATCTTCTAGGGATCTAAGTGCGCCACACAAATGTTTACGTGTCGCGCGGGTGTCCCCGATAGAAATGCCTCTACCAACACTCAAAATGGGCGCCAAGTGTAATGAGAACAATGGGCTTATGTGGAATTAAGCCTCTGAATTTGGTTTTCTAAAGTGGAGAGGGGTAAAAGGGGAATTCGCATTAGGGGTGCAAATTCACTCCTATACAATATCATAATAAATAAAAAGGAAAATGATGCATCTTTAGGTTATTAGATGGTGAAAAAGAGGTTGGTAGTGCTAATGACCAAGAGTTGCGTATGGATATTTAAGAAGGTCTTGTTTCTCCAAGATTGAGGTAGGATGGAAAGGTTAAAGCTATGGAACCTAAGTCCAAGATCCCTCTCCCCACCATTGCTGACCCTAAGAAGAATTTGGAGGAGGATTTTATAAATTTAATATTCATGGCTTATAGTCGGGAGCAACTAGCTCAGGTTTTGGGAACAATGAGGGATGTTGTGTGGACTCAAAACATCTAATGAATAAATGGTTTTTTATTGAGGTTAATTTCTTGCACATCAAGCTGGACAACATGTATAAGAAATTTTATGGTTAAAATAATGTTACCCAAGAATAGGATGAAGCCATCCTTTAGGGATGAGATACCTTCAATAAAATGAAGCACTTTGAGAAAAAAAAATGGATAACTTGAAGATGATGGTATTGAGTATGGAGATCAAGGAGGAACAAATGAAAAGATTACCTCCCTGGAGAAAGAACTAATATTTATAAATAGAAATTTGGAGAAAATTGTTCAGGTGAATCAATATACCATAAGGAATATTGCTATGGGGATCAATATTTTAACTAAGATGTTGAAAGAGCTCCAAGAAGGGCATACAAAGTAGGATGTGGATGCTACAACTAGACCAAGCATGAGGATAAGGATAAGCAAGAATAAGTAATTTGAATTTGAAAAAATTGATCTCATCAAGTTCATGAGTCTCCAACAAGACTTTTATGTGTAGGAGCTAGAAGCACATGATGCCCTAAAGCACCTCTAAGTATTTTTATTTATGTCTATTCTTATTGGTGTTGTCTTTTCTTTGTTGAAAGTTCACTTTCTGAATATTTTTCTATGATTTGGCTGAGTGTTTACTATTTTATGTTTTAATGTAATAGGGTTTTGGGGGCCCTTCAAAACTTGCATTTTCCTTAATCAAAAACTTTGGACATAATGTTGCCAAAATAATACACATAATAACTTACTAAAAACTCCAAACTTTTTATTGTAACTTACTTTTGAGAAATTTATCATTTTGCAGTCTTGGAAGTGAATTTGGAGAAAACCCTAATCCAACAATAAATCCTTCAAAAATACTTTAGAATACCAAAAAACTACTATTTTTCAACCTTGGGAGTGAATTTGGTGAAAACCCTAATTTCATAATATTAAAAATCTATAAAAATGCTTCAAATAACCTCAAATTAGAATTGAAGCTTCTTTAATATATCCTTGATAAACCCTCTATATTTTAAATTTTTAATAAAATTTAGAGAGATATCCACTTCACAATAGAGCCTCCAAAATTAAAAAAGTACTTGATTATTACCTTGGAGATGCCAAGATTATTCTTTGATGCCACTTGTAATGAAATAACTTGCATAGTAGAAGAATGTAATAGTTAATATTTAGAAATATGAATAATTGCAAATAATTGATGGTCATAAGACACTTTGAGAGGGCAAACCTCCAAAAGTCTTAAACATGAATAGAATTCAAAGTATGTTGATCAATTACAACTTACTACCTCCTATGTTTACCATACTTATGGCTTATATGCAACCCATGCCAAGTTAACTACCTATGCAAGATTATATAAGTGATCACATAACTCAATTAAGGGTTATACTAGTTACAAATCAGCTACACATGTCCCAATACAATCAATGGATTATAGGTATAGCAATTACCGGATTACTCAATAATGATATACCATACAGATTCATAGATGATTCTCTATTATTACCTAGTTGCGACCATTAAAAAATATTTGAAGAATAAATCATTAAAAAAATGTTCTGCATGATAAGTAATAAAGATACACATATATCAATTTAATAAAACAAAATAAATACACCATAACAGATAAAATTCTTGGGGGTTGATCCCATAGTACAATGGTTAAGTGGTGGCGTTGTTTTGTGGACACCAGGGTTCAAGTCTTTGGGCTTGACCCACAATGTTGATGTTGATGTTGATGTTGGCATCCATACCATGTGTCCTGTGTTAATGCTTGAGGTCCACTCCCCCGCTGGACTGGGGTGCTCGCATTGTGCCCCTACCGAGTTACCGTGCTCATGAAAGTGATTGTTACTTGCATTCATACTGGATATAAGATCCCTCATTTGTGACCTCACCGATATATAACTCCAGTCAAAAACTTGAAAAATCGATAAAAAAAACATATAAAATTCTCATTTTAAAATTAAAAAATATTAAGCACACTTTTAAATCAATATTAATTATCTTTAATATAAAATTTTAATATCTTGAAAAAGGTGAAATTCTTACCCATGTTAGATTTCACACAAAATCATTTCAAAAACTTCTATTTCTCACAAAACCTTCATCTTTCCACCTAACATATAAATTCTTCTAAGAGAATTAATTTTTGAAATAAATTACAATTATCCATGTCGCCACACACATTATAATTCCACTTTGAAAATATCTTTGGAATATTCTCTAACACTAATATATAGATTTTTAATGCTCCCCAACAATATGATATGATAATTTGACAAATCTTAGAAATGTGAAAAGCATAGGAGGAATTTTTAAAGATCTATTCATTGAGATAAAATATATAAAAATAGACTAGATTTATTTGTATATATGTTAGATTGAATGTTTTAAATATAGTCTAATATTTTGATGTAAAAAGTATAAGATATTTTTTTAAAGATATATTTATTAGAAGAAAATTTATAAAATATAAAATATTAGTTTTTATATATGTTGGATTGAATAGTTTTTAGATTTTTATTTATTTTTATGAGATTTTTTTGCTTATATTTCTTATCTTAATTTTTGTCTATCTATTATTATTATATATATATATATATATATATTATTATATATATATATATATATATATATATATATATATATATATATATATATATATATATATATATATTTGAAGATGTGTTATTTTCGTTTTTTAAGTTATTTTTTTAATTTTAAAATAAGACTTATCATGAGGTAGAGTCAATGTATGTAGTATATTTATAGAACTTCAAATTATTTTTAGAAATTATGTTTAATTTTTTTCTAGGGGAGAATATATTGATTTTATATTTCATTTATTAGTTTGTGTTTTATTTTTGGATACGATAAATATATGGTTGCTAGTTAAAGTATTAGGAATGATGAATTCTTTATTTTTAAGGTAAAATTTTTCTCACATGTATAAAAATATAACTTTATTATTTCTATTTTTTTACTTATCAATTAATTTTAATTGTGTTTGTATTTTCAATCTAGATATTTTGTCCCTTAATATTAAGTGAATTATCATCCTTATAAAACTCAATTAATAACCCTCTTATGACTTAGAATTTGTCTCCATAAAATATCTTCAAAGATATTTTGAAGAGTTATTTTATTATTGTCCAATGAACTTTTTTACCTCTTTTTTTTCAATTTTTTCAATTTTTTCAATTTTATTTTTTAATTTAACTTTAGTTTGCTCAAATTAAACTCACAAATAATGATGTTATTCAACATTTAAAATCAAAATTAGATACCACATTCATTTTTAATGTTAGTTTTCTCGACATAATTTTGAATATATTTTATGTTTCCTATTCATGTAAAATTTCTATTTTATTTATTTATTTTTATGTGTGATTGGTTTTCATTTTCATGATCAAAGCTTTGTATAACTTTGAATAAAATGATAATATATGAAGTATTTATTTATATTTTTAGTCTTAGTTTTTCTATTCTTATTATTCTAATGTTTCAAGAGCATTTGAAGATTGTTTATCTTAATTCTATATGTTATTTTATTATCCTAAATATGATTAATCTTAGAGCTTGACAAAGGTGCAATGAAGGTTAGTATTTTTGTGAAATTTGAATTATAATTTGGGGTTAATGATAAAAATTATATAATGAATATTTATGAATTAAACAAGGTCGAATATAACACTAATTACATATATTATTATCAAGTAAAAGTTTATCAATATTCCAAGTTTGAATATTTTGAGAATAATAAATATTTAAAATTAGTTTTATCATTAGAAATTGTGTTTATCATGTGCATAAATAATCTACCCATAATTTTTAAAATAAATTATAAATATACTTAATTGTTAAATATAATTGTCATTGGCTGGGGGGTGGGGCGTTCTGGTGATTTAAAGGGGGTGTGTATGTTTTTTTTGCCTCTTTCTTGTTCTATG